>JAEQBH010002050.1:0-330436 GCA_016808115.1 Tetrastigma voinierianum
TAAAGTAGGGCACCTCGAGAAAGATACATCGGGGAAGGCGATGTCGTGAAGAGAATCAGATCCCACTCTGTGATGAATCACAATTGAAGTAGTCGTGCCCCCCGAACCTAGACCTACCATAAACTATATACTGGGAGGGTCGTTAAATGATCAATACCAATCAAAACGCCAACAGAAGAAGCTCGTGAGAACCACGGTCAAAGCCCGGGTGAACGCTATCCACATAAGCGGTAGCCAGGAAGAGATTAAGCTTATAGATGGCCCCATATCCTTTCCTCGTAAACTCGAACAAGGTCATTATGCCCCATTATGATGCACTTGTACTCACCATTTGTATTAATTGTTTTGATGTGCACAGGGTGTTGGTAGATCCTAGCAGCGTTGCTGATTTGTTGCAACTTCTCGCTTTCAACTAGATGAAGCTTTCCCAACTAATGTTAAATTCGGTCGGGCGAATCATCTTCGGTTTTGATAGCTGACAACCACAACAATGGGAATATCACTTCCTATACGACGGGGCGGTTATCAACGGAGTTTTATTCTCGGTTTTGAACCTGGAGTCGTGCAATTTGCATAGTAGGTAGGGCTTGGCTGCACTCGATGAAGGTCGTCCCATCAACATATCATCGTCAGTTATTTAACCAATGCGGGGCAGGTCGATCATCTAAGCAGCTAGATAGCCACACAACAAAGAGAAAAAAAGGGTTTGGATGGTCTTCCCTTAGGGATCACATTCCCACGTAGCAACTCTGACTCGCCGTAAGTAAGAGGCGGAAGAAATGTCCCGATGGCGTGGATCCTCTGGAGGCAATAGCGTTGAATGGTAGGAGAAGTCACATATGTCAACACTCTGTTATCCAGCGAAGAAAAGAACCTTCGATGCGTGTGTGGGAAGAGCGAATGCCTTCTTAGAGGATCACTCAGATATGGCCAGGATCGAACCAACGTTGGCCTCTCATAAACTAAATGTGATTGCCACGACAAAGCCTATTAGGTAGAAGATAAGGCGCTTCCACCTAAATCGCCATCAAATTATTCAAATAGAGGTGGACAACCTGTTGAGTGCAGGTTTTATCAAAGAGGTAAAATATTCTAAATGGCTTGCAAATGTAGTAGTTGTTCCGAAGAAGGGTAGTAAATGGCGGGTATGCGTAGACTACACAGGACCTCGATAAACATGCCCCGAAAGAAACTGACTTCCCCGCCATGAATAGATCCAGTTGTTGATGCCTCTGCTAGGACGTGGGGATCTTATCATTCGGGTATTCTTGACTATATGATTCAATGCACCCACCGATGGAGAGAAAAAAAAACTTCATTATGTCGCACGGGCTATACTACTATTACGTGATGCCCTTTGGTTTGAAGAACGCCTTCATTGGGCCATATGAGGTGATAGAGAAAATGGGTCCAGTGGCATACATATTAGCTTTACCTCCAGAGTTGGAAAAGATTCATAATGTTTTCCATGTGTCAATGTTGAGGAGGTATAGGTCAGGCTCATCTCATGTAGTCTCTTCAGAGACAATTCAGCTTAGACCGGATTTGACCTAAGAAGAGCCAGTGGAGATCTTGGCTCGGGAAGGGAAAGGGTTGCAGAACAAGCAAATCCCATTGGTCAAAGTGCTGTGGAGGAACCATAAGACAGAGGAAGCCACGTGGGAAAACGAAGAAGTTATGCGGCAACAATACCCTCAACTGTTCAATGAAGGTAATTTCGAGGACGAAATTCTTTTAAGTAGAGGAGAGTTGCAACGCCCTAAAGATACCCTAACAGTTTTATAACATGTTCAGGGTGTAAGGTAAATTAAATTATATATTTTCGGATTTTAAATAGCTAAAAACGAAAAATGATAAAAACATGAAAATTTTACATGAGCCAAATAAATTTGGTAAAAATCTCAAATGAGGACCTAAGGGTCATAAATGAGGCGTGTAAATGTTAAAATGAAAATGAAATGGAATGAAGTGAAAATTAAGGTGAAATGAGGCTTTCAAATGAGAAAAATGAGATAAGGCTCATTTAATGATAAGTCAAACATGGCCTTAAGTTCAATTGGGGATTAAAGACCAAAATGGTCTATGGAATGCCCATTTGGGCATTCACATTTTTTAGAGAGAGCTAGGAATTCAATTGAGAGAGAAGAAAAGAGAAGAAGAGAGGGATTGTGATTTGTTCCATGAGATCAAGAGTTTAAGTGATCGAGAAGAAGAAGGAAGAAAGAAAGAGAAAGGAAAGAGATTTAAGGTAAACAAAACCCTAACCCTTTTTCTTGTGTTTGGGTTTGGAGAAAAACCCTAACTTTGTGTAAAGTGTTCTTGGATGGTTTTTAGTTTAGTTTGAGGTTGTTTTGATTGGTTTGGATTGGTTTTAAGGAATTTTTTGTGTAAAGGAAATGATGAGAAGTTTGAAAGGAGTTGTTGTCAAAAATTTTCAAAACCCACATTTTGTTTGATTATAAGTTAAGTTATAATCATCCAAATTGAGTGATTCCAATTCGTAACGAACCATAAGAGCTAGATCTACAAATATATAGAGGGTGCCAAAAGCAAATTATAGCTCTAAGGCTCCCGAATATGGGCTTAAATGTAAGTTTGGGGTAGCTAACGGGTACGCTCTGTTTTGGGTGTGGTTGTAGTGTTTTGGCCGTAAGTTGAGTTTCACTCATCCAAATTAAGTGATTCAAAATTCTTGGTAAACTAAACTTCTAGGGGAAATAATTTACTTTAAAGAAGTGTATGCAACTTGTAACCCTAAAGTGCCTAGAAATCTATCAAAGTGGAACTATGTGCAAAGACAATCTGATTCTACTTTGCAAATTAGAGTAGTTTGGATGTAAAATGCAATAACTTGAGTTTTGGTGATCCAAATTGGATGATTCCAATTGCAGAAGAAACCTTAAACCATAGCTTCAAATGAGTAGAAGCAACCATTACCAATTTATGGAGTTAAGACCCCTGAAATAGAGAATAACAGTAGGTAACCGGTGGTGGGCATCTGACGAGTTTAGCATTAAAATGTCGTAACTTGAGTTTTGGTGATCCAAATGAGATGATTCCAATTCTATTAAAATAGACTCATAGGAGAGATATAATTTTCTTGGCAAGGCTTATGAGCAAAAATATGGCTCATGTATCCTGATAAACGACCAAATCATATATGTATAAATTGTAACACCATTACCACAGAGATTTATACGCTAATCCTAGTAAAGGCATCGGAATTTGTTGAGACCAAAAATAACTTATATGCTCATAAGAAAATAGATTTGTCAATGAATTTATTAAAGATTTAGTTTGGTCTTGTAATACTATAAGTGCACATGTCATAAAAATAATAAAGTGGACTTATATAAGCCCGATATAGTTCACATATATTGAAAAGAATTAAAATTTCAATTTCTACGACTACTGAAGTTCCACACTATTTGAACTTCCATTTCATAGAAATTTCAGTAACCAAGCTAAGAATTCTACTATCTAAATTTCTACATCTACAATAAAGGAAAATTTTAAAATCCTAAACATAAACTGGACTAAACCAAATTATTGCTAGAAGTGGACACTAGGATTTATTTTCTTGTGAAATTATCGGTCTGCGTCGTAATCTAATTCTATTCTATCATAAATTGGAATTTGAAATTGTCAAGAGACAAGGTAGTATAGTTTGGATTTCTCCTTTAACCATATTTTTCACTGATTAGAGAATCATGTTCATTTCTGAAACATGTTTCTAATCAATTACTTGTAATCCGAATTTCTTTATAAGATATGGGTATTTTTCTTTTCCAATACTTCATACTCATTTCTTATGATTGTAAATTTCTTTCTTCCCAAGACAGGGTCATTGCCAAATTTCTACAAGTTGAATGATGTCTCATCCTTGAGATCTTAAGGAGTTCTCCCTTTCCTTGATTTGATCCAGCTAACACAGGATCAAGATCATTCCTCCATACTAAGGGATCTCTAATTGATTAAATTGATAGATCACTCAACTCATTCTCATACCATGAGTAAATTGAGAATTTATTTAAGTAATCTTTCAGAGCTCATTAATTCTTCAATATTAGTTTAGCATACCCCTAAGTAACTGCTCCATGCTATCAGGAATCTCCATCTCTCTGATCACTCGAGAGGGCCTCTGGAAATCGAGGCAGGATAAACGATCCTTTATTGGTATTGGTTCTAATATTGGGAGCAGTTAAGCCGTGAAACGTCGCGGAATTGGAATAAATTGAGATTCTCAACCTAGAAAATTTCTTTCTAATTGTGTAGAAAAGACCATAACTAACATTAGATCTTTCCTAGCGGAAGTTGTGTTTCTCGCTTGAATTATAGTGAGCCTTGAAATCTTGATGGAAAATTCCTTTATTAACTATAATCAGCGAAAGAAATGAATTCGATTTTGTCTAGATTTCATCGATCATACAAAGAATCGGAAATGAATTTCAACGATGACTAATCCTAAACTTTTTTGAACAATTGTCTATTTCAAATTTCTAGTAAACAAATTAAAAGTCTATACTAAATCTAATTTACGAAGAAAAGAAAAAAAATAAAAGAAAAATATAATACAAAAGAGTCCTCAGCTCCCTAGATTGCTCTGGTTCTTCCAACCTTAGTTAGACTGCCTTACTTTTCTCAAATTGTTCTATTTATAGAGCCCCAAAAGTTTGGGCCCTAAATTCAAGGCTACATTGTGGATCCCCAAAATTTTGGTCCATATTGCATTCTCTGTCGCGACCTAGAAGTTTTATCGCAACTGAGTTTTCAATCTTCATTGCAGGTCTCTATTGCAACATGTAGTCGTCTCACGACTATTCCCGTGCTCTTCTGATTCTGCCACATAGTTTCTCGTCGCGACAGCATTCTTTATTCAAGATATCATTCTCGTCGCGATAAAGCCTTTGTCACGCATGCATCTTCTTTGGCTCCTTAACAATCTATCTTGCAAAGTCTGTCGTTCTAACCGTTTTATGTCGCGACAATCTTATGTGTGGTTCCTTGAATAGTTATATTGCGACATCGACAATTTTGTCGCGCCAAAGTTTAAGTGTAGTTCTTCAAATTGGTGTTGCGACCCAATTTCTATGTTGTGACAACATATCTATTTATGTCTATGCAACAATGTTTCTCAGATACACTTCGCCACGACCCAAAAAGTTGACGCGATAAACAAACTTCATTTTAATGTTATGCACATGGCCTCTCACGTTGTCAATGCTCACGTCAGCGCCTGCATTGTTATGTTCGTAGCGATAGGACTTTTCTATATTCAACTTATCTTGTGTCGCATGTGACTTTTTCTTCTCGCGGTCGGGAGTCTTTGTCGTGACATAGAAAATTCTATCATGACCTTGTTTTTACTTCCATGTTCGGGCCTTATCTCTATGCCACGACCCAAGATCCTCACAGACATTGAAACATCTCTTCACTTTGCAGTACGGGCAACATTGATTCTTATGTTGCAACCGGTCGGGCTCATCATGAAGCACTCGCTACGTCGCGACTTTGTTTATCTATCACGACTACAGTTTCTTCTTCTTTCAGTGTCGCGACATACAACACCTTGTGGCGACATAAACTTCTTCTTTCAGTGTCACGACATACATTACCTTGTCGCGACAAAGGTCTTTCTTTAAAGCTCTTCTTCTATCTCAACAAGCAATTCCATGTTGCAATAATAATATCGCATAGAAAAGGATTTTGTCACACAGCAGATTCCCCCGCCTTTATTCTTCATTATGTCGCAACATAAACTTATCCATTGCGTATTCTTCCCGTATTGCTATTTAACTTTTTGTCATGGACAATATCCCTTGTCACAGACAATTTCTTCCCTTATGTCAACATCCTAACGAAAACTTTCAAGGTACATAAACTCTTTGTCTCACGACTTGTTATATTCTTCCCATTTTCTGTCGCCAATAATCGCCTTTGTCACATGCAGCCTTAAGGCCAATATTCCGACTTTCAGGTTATGCACAAAGAGTATTTCTAGACGCAGTTCTTTTGTCATTTTCTTGGAAGTTTGTTATGACACCCAAAACTCTGTTGTGACAAAGACTAGTGCAATTGCTCTTTTTCTCTTCTTTCCTGCAGGAATTTTCTCCTTTTTGAATTAAGACTTGCAAAACACAAAGTTGGTAAATATTCTATAATTCGGCATTAAAACAGATATAAAGATACTAAAAATAAGCTAGAAAAATGGATTAAAAATAGACGAGTTTAAGACTCATCATGTCCCCATAAAATTTTTCAAGTGAAGGTGTATTAGGTAGACATCAACCTTAACCAAAAATCTTAGAATGCACAATTGATTTTTTTTTCTTAGGTTGTTCTTTGATAGTGACATATTTGTGATGGATTAGGGGTTGGTGACGAGGAAGCTTGACCCAAGAACGGGATTCCGAGAATTGGAATCAAAGTACAACAAGCTTTTGTTCTTCTAATTTCTCTTTGTTTCTATTTCTGGGAGTTTGTTCTCCATTCAATATCTTCTTATTTCAAGTTTCATTTATCACTGCTTCTCTATTATTGAAATGATTATCAATAAATTGCATATCAAGTGTTCTAATTGATTTGAGACAATTAATTGTGGAAATGATTTTTATATGAAAATTGCATGAGTATTGAAAATGAATTACTTGTATATAGATGTATATACTATATTGTATTTTGCTATGAATGACGAATGCCCTTAATAGAATGTTTACCGTTAAATTCAATTGCCATGATCGGGTATATCAATATATCAAATTAGCAAGATCACGAACGAATGTGATGTGTCACCGATCCAGAACCCAACGACAAGATCGATAGCGGTTCACTTAAATGATTTTAATAACACGCCAAACCTAATCCGGGATCGCTTTTGTTATAAAACTTTTTTATATTGACCGCAGTTCGCAATGACTACGCAGATTCGTTATCCCGCGCGATCGAAAGATAGGTTAAATTCGCTATGGCAAAATGAAAAGAAAATTGTGAAATGCATGATTTGTGTTTCAATGACGACGATATGAAAGTGCATATTTGGAATGATCAATAAATTGTAATGAATGTATAAGGAAATGAATATATGTATCAGACATATTTATCATTCAAAAGTGGAAAAAGGGCATTGTTTTAGAAAATACATGACTTGGATTTAAACTCGAAATGGAAGAGAGTATTATATAGAACCATTACATGAAAATGCTTAAGGTTGCTTTTTATCATCGCATAAGTACCGAGTATAAAGTGGCAGGACTAAAGATCGTCGAGCGCAGAGTCACCGTCAAACAGAGCGGAGTATAAGTAAATGCTCCGTCTCATGCATATCATTTCATTCATGATATTTTGTAATTATTTTGCATTGAACTAAAAGATGTAAAAGTCTTCATAAGAAGATCACATTTTTTTTTATATCTTTTTGAAAGTATGGAAATGTATTTTACATATTGTGGACAACTAAGGTGAACTCCATAAATATTTTGTAATTGTATTTGAAAAAGGTATGGAATGTGAATTTGTATAAATGCGTTAGTCAAGAACATTTATGGGCCCTATTTAAATTAAGGAATGTATATTTTGTTTTATCAAAGCTACAGTTAAATTGTTATAAAAGGCACTCGATGCGCCTACATTTTATGGTATCGCAGCATAAGTACCAGAGCTACAATATTGAAAACGATTGTATTTGTATTGGTGTTTGAATATATCTAAAAGTAAAGTATTGGTAAATAATGACGCTAAGCATTTTTAGTGGTATCGTAGTCTAGGTTGTGCGGTTCTACAAAAATGATTTTGAAATCGCTTTTAATACATGTATCAGATTCAATATAAAGGATGACGTGACTGGCGCGGATCTTGTTGGTCTTAATAGGTTAAGCATGGATAGTCTAGGACCCATAGGTTATGACTCAGAAGTCGCCATACCGCGGTGGAAGCGGAGGTTATCCACTCCATCGATTCAGGAGCAAGGTCAAGCAAAATAGGAGGCGCCATGATATCCTCCGCAGATAGCTCGTGCACTGCAGCAAAGACAACCAAATGCATTTGTTCCTCAACTGGTCAGCCATAGAGAGAGAATGGAAAATATCACCCATAGATTTCAAGAATGATGATGAGCCTCATGGCTAAAAATGGCTCGAAAGAACTAAAAGAATGCTTCGAAAAATGCATTGCACATCAGAGGAGAATTTAGAGTGTGCGACCTCTTTACTACAGGATGAGGCTTACTAGTGGTGAGTTTTCGTGACTAGGACCGCACCACCGGAGAGTGTTACATGGGAGTTCTTCTTGTAGAATCTAGAAGCAATATGTGGTCGACCTATCCGAAAGCAATATGAGACGAGTTTCATAATTTGAAATGCGATGCATGAAACAGGATCAGTATCGTATAATTCACCCTATTGAAAGCAAGTATGCTCCTTAGATGCTAAAGGATCGAGGAAGAGAAATGCCGCAAGTTTATAGATGGCCTCAATGACCATATTCGGGCCCATGTCACAGGATTTTGCCATGATGATTTCTCCAAAATTGTGACATGTGATCTAAATGTTGAAAGAGTGAAGAAAGAGGAATATGAAAGAAAAGAAAGAAGATAAGGTGTAAGAAAATCTCATTACTTCCTATCGCACTCGCAGTAAGAAGTTCGTGAGGACCATAGGTTCTAATCAGCCTACAACTCGTGGACTAAATTTACTATCGGTAGTAAGACTATCTTACCGACAATCAAGCCAATCGCAAGTGCAATTCCGTGAGTTCTTCAAGAGGACCGACTCTCCTTATTGCACATTGTGGGAGGAAGCATAAGGGAGAGTGTCGAGACGACAGCTTGCCTGGGTTTGTGGATCTAGTGAGCACAAAGTGAGAGATTGTCCTAGATCTCGTTCTTTCACATCACCTCGGACTAGGTACATTTTCAGTAGTATAGAAGAGCAACAAGGACAACAAGAGTGTTGCATCACCGAGTGCACCGAGACAAGCGACACAGACTATGGGTAGACAGGATGCTCGTGTTCTAGCCAAGGCATATACAATGAAGACAATGGAAGATAACGATGTATCGGATGTGATTGTTGGTAATTTCTATATCTGTGAGACTGTTGTACATGCATTGATAGATCAAAGTTCAACCCATTCTTACATTTGTACTACCATTCCGAGTTTGGATAGTTTACCAAAGAGTGAAACCAAGTATGATATCTTGGTGACAAATCCACCTGGGCATAGTGTCATTGTGAATGGAGTTTACAGAGATTGCCCAATCAGAATACGAGAGTATGAGTTTCTAGGAGACTTTAATCGAAGTATCATTCGTAGAGCTCTGACTGGATATTGGGTGATGGATTGTCATTCAACACCAAGTGGTGGTTGGATTGTTTAATGAAGAGAGTGACCTAAGGACACCTATGGCGAGGAAGTGACTTTATCTAGCTTAGAGGCCGAACCACTTCTAATGTGATATTCGCATATTGCTAACTATGGTTCAAGCCTACTTCGCATATGTGATAGATACAAAAAAGGTGGAGCCTAGGTTTATCGACATATCCTTTACACTCAGGATTATACGGATGTGTTTTCGAAGGAATTGCTAGGATTGCCTCCACAGAGAGAGATTGAGTTCGCAATCATCGTTGTTCAGGGTGCCACTCTGGCATCCATTACACCGTATCGAATGACTCCAGTGGAATTAAAAGAATTGAAGCTTCAAATAAGAAGAATCAAGTAGAGCAGTGATTTATTCATCCGAGTGTATCACCATGGGGGAGCCTCCAATGCTCATAAAAAGAAAATGGAACGCCTTAAGAGTGTGTTGATTATAGGCAACTAAACAAAATGACAGTGAAGAACAAATATCTGTTACCCATGATAGATGACTTGTTCGACTAGTTGAAAGGTGCAAGTGTTTTTTCGAAGATTGACTTGTGATCTAGGTATCATCAGTTAAGGATAAAGGATGCGGATGTGCATAAGACGACGTTTAGAACGCGATATGGACTTTATGAATTCCTTGTAATGTCGCTCGGTTAAATGCACCGGATTTAATTTCTGGCGGACTTTAATGAATCATGTTTTTCATCGTATGGATCGCCTTTGTCAATTTATAAAATGACATCTCATTCAAAGGATCTGAAGATCATGATACACACCTTCTCGTGAAAAGAAACCTTGAGAAAGGAACAATTATATGCAAAACTAAGCAAATGTGAATTTTGGTTGGGAGAAGTGTCTTTTCTTGGACACATTGTATTGGAGAAGGAATTCGAGTGGATCCAAAGAATATAGAGGTGATTATTGAATGGAAACCACTCAGAAACAAGCCACTTAAGTGCGAGTTTTCGGGATTGGCAGGTTACTACGTATTAGTTCATAAGGGGTTTTCAAGACTACGAATTCATGACGATTGCTTCAAAAGAATGTGAGATTTGAGTGGAGTGAAAAGTGTCAAGCTAGCTTTGAAAAGTCGAGAGAATTCTTAATCGAGACTCCGAAGGTCTTATCCAAACTGATCACAGAAGAATACGTGATATTTAGTGATGCTTCATTGTGTCGGACTTGATGTTTCCTTATGTAAGAGGGAAAGTGGTAGCTCACTTTAAGGAAGTTGAAGCCGCATGAAAAAAACTACCCTACGCATGATTTGGAATTGGCCGTCATTATGTTCGCATTGAAAATATAGAGACACTATCTTTATGGAGAAAAGTGTTTCATCTACATCGATCACAAAAGTCTTAAGTATTTACCGCAGTTATAGAAAGCTTAATCCTGAGACAACGATGATGGAATTGATCAAGGATTATGATTGCGTGATCTATTATCATCCCGGGAAGGCCAATGTAGTAGCAGATGCTCTGAGTAGAAAGTCAGTACAAACGCTTCGAGCGTTGAATGCTCATTTGTCCTTGTCAGACGACGGTGTAATAGTAGCGGAATTCATAGCAAAACTGGATTTGTTGAATCGAGTTCTAGAAGCACAAAAGAATGATGAGAAAATTTCCGCAATTGTAAATCAGAGTAGAGAGGGGAAAGAAACTAAATTTACAGTGAACATAGATGGATTTGTGTATTATAGAGATTGAGTTTGTGCACCCAATGATGATGAGTTGAAGAAATCCATTCTCGAAGAGGCACACAATGTAAGACCCGAGAAATTCCAATTTCTGGGATAAGGGCAAAATCGTAATTTCGTTCACGAAATTGTAATTTCGGTTAAAAATCCGTAATTTATTCTCTAGATCTTGGATGACAAAACAGATTACACCGTTGGAATCGTCTCGCGAAATCTAGCTAGCACGCAAATTTCGTGAAATTCAGATAGCTCCGAGTTGGCACGCTTTAATGATGCACGCACGCAAGTCGTAAAACTATTTTGGATGCGACGAAAGTCACATATAACACGACTTCATGTGCCAAGGGGGCGGTATGAGTAGAGAAACGGTCGGCGCGACAATAAATAAATGGTCACGTCAAAACCGGGAACATGTGGACATAACGGTCATTTTTGGAAATGTTTAAGTCACTAAAGGACAAAACCTTGAATAATGCTTCTTCTCCTACATTTTAAAGAACAAAAACGTGAATTTGGGGGGGAGGACTTCCAGTAGCCGATTTAGAGAATTTTTAGAGAGAGAACGTCTTGCTTCTCTCTAGAAATACGAACGACCGACCACTCCAAGTAAATTCAGACAAGAAGAACCGTCTACGCGGAGAGGGCTTCGCGGTACTGATTTCGGAGCTTCCCACAAACTCCTGGAGGCTTTCTCCCACTTGGTTTTATTCTCTTTAAGCACTTTGTGAATGTTTGAGTCGAACAGGCCGCGGAGGGGTCGCCACCGCCTCCAAATTGGAACCGAAGGTTAGATTTTTGAAACCTATGTACAGTCCGCGATCGCCCACGGGCTGATTTGGGTTAGTTATTATGGAATCATGTTAATGTATGCCTGATTTGGTACCGAATGGTCATGGAAATGCGTTCGCCAAAGGAACCGATGAATTGCTGGTGCGGTCGGGAAACCGGTGAAACCTCTGTGGTTTTATCGTTCAGGAATAGCATACGAAAAATATATTTTTGTGTGAATATGTGTTTCATTCATAATTCAAGTAAATCGCCTCGTGTTTGATCATTACTCATATTAATTTTGATGTGATGAAATGTATAATTGCATAACATATCAGTGATTTTAAATATGCGAGTATATTCATGTTTATATATTCGCATGTGATTAGATCGTATTGAACTGCATACATGCATTCCATATGCACCGGAACACCCTAGACTATAGGAGGAGTGCATGAGATGAGTCTAGAGAAAATTCAGGGTTTCTGAGAGTTGTCTAAAAATATTAATTACTGGGAGGGTAGTCTTAACTCAAATAATACTTCAACGCCTGAGTTTTTCTAATATTCAACGCTGATGTAAGTCCTATTAAACAAATAATATATCAACGCTTCTATGCCCAATTGATATATACACACTGAGGGTTGTCCACACAAACAAACAAAATAAATAATTTTCATACGAGGCTTAGGCGAGTGTGATGGAGCCTGGGTGAGGACCTCGATCCTAGTCGGTCATGGCATATCCAAGCAGATCACATTTGCTTGAACGGGTGTTTTCATTGGAACATCAAGACCGCACTTAGTGGTGAGAGCCCACTTAGGGCGTATTCTCCCATCGAGCATTAGTCACCCCACAGTGGGACCCCTTTACAGTAATGTGAGCGTATGAGAGACGCTTCTTCCTAGAGTCACTTCTAAGAAAGCCTAATGTGGCTTTGTGGTTTTGCTGCCAACCTTGGCTTAATATATGTATGGTTTAAGAGTGAAAATATTATATCTTGTAACTAGATATATAGTTAGTTCCATAGTTGTGCCCATATTGAGAATTGTTTATGGGCCCAGTGGCCGTATTGGATATATAGGATTATATTGAACATTTGGAATGAGGTATATCGGAGTCTTGTATTTGGGTAGAGCTCTCCATACAGGCTACGATTACTAAATGCGTGTCGGGTAACCCGACATCCACTTGTATTCCGCGGGTTGACGGGTAGTCAACGGACCCCCGAGATTTGGGGCGTCACACACAATGGAACTTTTGCTATACATCTCGGTAGCACAAAGATGTATCATGATTTAAAGACTTCATATTGGTGGTCCAAAATGAAAAGAGATGTTTCGAATTTGGCCAGGTGTGGTGTGTCGGAAAGTGAGGCGCGAACACCAAGTTCGCCGGGATTATTCTGACTGTCGAGTGCGAGATATGATAAGACGAATCCTGATGGATTTTGTGGTGGGTTACCATTGAAGAAGCATGATTCAGTTTGGGTTGTGCTAGACCGATTGACTAAGTCAGCTCACTTCCTACCAGTGAGAACCGACTATTCACTTGACAAGCTGGTAGAGCTTTACATAAAGGAAATAGTTCGGTTACATGAGATTTCAATATCAATCATTTTCGGATAGAATCTGAGTTTACCTCGAGATTTTGGGGAAAGTTGCGAGGCTTTGGGCATTCATTTGAGATTTCAGCACATGAACCACACAACGAATGGACAATGGGAGATAGTGATCTAAGTGTTGGAAGATATGCTAAGAGAGTTGTGTGATCGACTGAGGTTCAGATGGGTGCATTCCTCTGAGTTGAGATTTGTGGCTGTGATAGCTTCGATCAGTGTGGAATGGCGCCTTGCAGAGCTCTACGGAAGAAATCTGGTTTTCACCATTGTGTTGGACCGAGTTAAGCGAGAAGAAGATGGTGGCGATTGGATTCAGAAACCGAAGAAAAGTGAAAATTATTAGAAGATTGAAAGTGGCCCTTAGATGGGCAAAAATCCTCTGCAGACGATACAGAAGAAAGGATATTCGATATCGAGATCGACGAGAAAGTATTTTTAGTAGCGCTGGAAGAGAGTAATGAGATTTGGGAAAAGGGCCAAGTTGAGCCTTAGGTTCATCGGGCCATAGATTGATAGAAAGTAGAGTCGGTGGCATCTGGATGAACTATACATAGTTGGAAAAGATTCATAATTTTTCCATGTGTCGTGTGAGGAGGTGCAGGTCAAGACCCGTCTCATGTAGTCTCTTTAGAGCGATTAAGCTTAGATCAGTTTGACTGTGAAGAACTACCGGTGGAGATCTTGGCTCGGGAAGTGAAAGAGTTGCGCGGAACAAAAGCAGATCATTGGTCAAAAGTCTTTGTGGAGGAACCATAAGATAGAGGAAGCCATGTGGGAGCGAAGAAGTTATCGGCAGCAATGCGCGGTGTTCGATGAAGGTAATTTTGAGGACAGGAAATTCTTTTAAGGAGTGCTGCGGAAGTTGTAACGCCCTAAAAAAACTAATAGTTTCTCAACATGTTCGGAGTGTAAAATAAATTAGAATTATATATTAGTTTAAATGGCTAAAAACGAAAAATGATAAAAACCCAAAAAAATTTTACAGAGCCAAAGTAATTTAGTAAAAATGTCAAAATGAGGACCTAAGGGTCATAAATGAGGTCTAAATGTTAAATGAAAATGAAATGAAATGAAGTGAAAATTAAGGTAGAAATGAGGCTTTAAAATGAAAAATGAGATCAAGAGCTCATTTAATGATAAACAACATGCCTTAGAGTTTGAATTAAAAGGATTAAAGACAAAGTAATTATGGAATGCCCATTTGGGCACTCATGTTTTGTGAGAAGCTGAGTTCGGTTTGAGGAGAAGAGAAGAAGAGAGGATTGTGATTTGCTCCATGAGATCAAAGTTTAAGTGACGAAGAAAAGGAAGAAAAAAGAAGAGAAAGGAAGAGATTTAAAGGTAAAAACAAAACCTAACCCCTCACTGCTTGTGTTTGGGTTTGGAGAAAAACCTAGCTTTGTGTAAAGTGTTCTTGGATGGTTTAGTTCGGTTTGAGTTTGTTTTTCATTACTGTTTTGATTGGTTTGGATTGGTTTTGAGAATGTTTGTATGAAATGATGAAGTTTCAAGGAGTTCTGTTAAAAGGAATTTCAAAACCTGTTTTTTGTTTTGGCTAAGTTAAGTTATAATCCTTCAAAATTGGTGATTCAATTGATAAGAACCATAAGAGCTAGATCTATAAATGTATAGAAGAGATTAGGAGCAAATTATAGATCTAAGGCTCCCGAATATAGTCTTAATGATAAGTTTTGGGTAGCTAACGGGTATGATATGTTTTGGGTGTGGTTGTGGTGTTTTGGCCGTAAGTTGAGTTTCACTCATCCAAATTGAGTGATTCAAAATTCTAAGTAAACTAAACTTCTAGGGGAAATAATTTACTTGAAGGAAGTGTATGCATTTGTAACCCAAAATTCTTGAAATCTTTCAAAGTGGGTATGTGCAGCTGTCGATCCCTTTGCAAATTAGAATTAAATCTGAATGTAAAATGCAATAACTTGAGTTTTGGTGATCCAAATTGGATGATTTCAATTGGAGAAGAAACCTTAGAACTATAGATTCAAATGAGTAGAAGGAACCATTACCAATTTATGAAGTTAAGACCTTTGAAATCGAGAATAACAGTAGGTAACTGAGTGAGCTAGGCATACCAACCAGTTTGACATTAAAATGCTGTAACTTGAGTTTGGGTAATCTAAATGAGATGATTCCAATTCCTAATAAAAATAGACTCATAGAGATATAATGTTATTTAAGGAAGCATGAGCAAAATATGGCTCATGTGTCCCCAAAAAATTTTTCAAGTGAAGGTGTATTGGGTGAACATCAACACAGCAAAATCTTAGAATCTTATGGCCGATTTTTTTTTCTTAGGTTGTTCTTTGATAGTGACATATTTGTGATGGATTAGGGGTTGGTGACAAGGAAGCTTAACCCAAGAATGGGATTCCGAGAATTGGAATCAAAGCACAACAAGCTTTTTGGTTTGTTCTTCGACTCTCTCTTTTGTTTCTATTTTGGAGTTTGTTCTCCATTCAGTATCTTCTTATTTCAAGTTTTACGATCATTGTTCTATTTTTGAAATGATTTTCAATAAACTGCATATTGAAGTGTTTTAATTGATTTGTGTCAATTAATTATGAAATGATTTGCATATGAAAATTTCCATGAGTATTGAAAAATGAATTATTTGTAATAGATGTATATACTATATTGTATTTTGCTATGAATGAGTTGAACGCCCTTAATAGAATGTGCGATTAAATTCGAGTTAAGGATAGATTGATGTACTTGTAGGGTCAAATTAAGCGTTACTCGCGAGCGGCAATGATGTCACTTTCCGTCCGGTAGCGATGGGGCCGGTATCGGTTGCTATAATGTTTTAATAACCGAGTTAAGCGATCCAACGGAACGTGCGTGTTATAAAACTTTTTATACCGACTGCGGCCAGTAGGCTGTGCTAGTGGTCGTTATCTACGTGCCTTTAAATCATAAGGTAAATTCTCTTAAGGGGGCAAAATGAAAAGAAAATTCAGCGGAAATCACATGGTTGTGTTTTGAATGATTGTATGTGAAGGTGCATATTTGAATGATCAATAAAGCGTAATAAATGAATGTATATGAAGCCAGTCTATGTATTGTATTTTGATAAATTCGGGAAAAAGGCATTTGTTTTAGAAAAATGCATGACTTGATTTAAATTGAAATGGAAGAGAGTATTATGTAGAACCACTAAAGTATGAAAATGTAGAGCGCGTTGTTTTATCTCATCAGCGGTATCGAATAGAAAGTGGCGGGGACTAGAAATGGTCGGGGCGTAGAGTCCTTAGAATCAAACGGCGAAGTATGAGTAAATGCTTCGTCTCATGCATATCATTTCATTCCTGATATTTTGTAATTATTTTGCATTGAACTAAAAGATGTAAAAGTCTTCATAAGAAGATCACATTTTTTTTTATATCTTTTTGAAAGTATGGAAATGTATTTTACATATTGTGGACAACCATGGTGAACTTCGTAAATATTTTGTAATTGTAGTTGAAAAAGGCATGGAATGTCAATTTGTATAAATGCGTTAGTCAAGAACAATTATGGGTTTGTTTTATCAAAACTACAGTTAAATTGTTATAAAAGGGCGCAGGTGCGCCACATTTTAAGTGGTATCAAAGCACAAGTACCATAAAGTTACGGTATTGAAAACATATTTGTATTTGTATAGGTGTTTGAATATATCGTAAAATTAAAAGTCTTGGTAGCGCAACGGATGCTACAACTCCGGTAGGCCGCTATTTAATTTCGGGGGAATTGTCGGATAACAAAGCTGAAGACCACAAGATCCAAGTCCAGGTAGCTCGGTTCTCCCTCATTAATGGTTAGTTGTATAAGCGGTCCCTGGGCGGGTCCTATCTTAAATGTCTCACTCAACAAGAGGGATAGTACATATTCGTAGAACTCCACAATGGGATATGCAGAAATCATTCAGGCGGTAGGACATTGGCACATAGAGCCCACACCTAAGGCTACTATTGGTCGACCATGCAAGTGGATGCCACCACCTATGTTAGAAAATGCGTGCGTTGCGTGACAGCCCCATCTCAAAACTCCCAGGCTGATTTATGACCATAACAAGCACTTGGTGTAAACCCCCCCCCGAAAATACACCAGAGATTTTGTAATAATTCTAACCTACATTACAGGTATAAATTAAGCAAACTTAGGTTTTAGAGAAAGCCCCGATAAGCGCTGAAAAGTGAAATGAATATGTGACATATGATTAAATATTATATGCTAATAAAGTGATTGAACAGGAAATAACCTAAGTGTAAAGGGCAAAAATGAAAATTTATGGCAAAATGATGACCTAAGGATCAAATGATAAGCAAATGCTAATGTAAAATAAATGATAGTGGTGTACAAATAAAGGAGACTAGTAAGCTTTATGTGAGAAAAATGGAAAATGCATTTGACCAAACATGTATATAATGGATAAGTGATATTAAGCCGCGTTTGGTGGCAGAGTCTTTCAGTTTTGAACAGCAGATTACGAGAGATGGGAGAGGAGAAAAAAGCTAGGGTTTTAGGAGAGAGGGATTGTTGTGAAATCCTTCCATTTAGTAGCGAATGCGCGAGAAGGAAGAAGGAAAAAGGTTAGGGCTACAAGTGCAAAGGGATTTAAGGTATGAACCTAACCCTAGAAAGTTGTATTTGATGTTTGGGTTAGAAAAACCCTAATCCATCCATGGGTTTTGCTCATGGTTGGTTTAGGATGATATTAGGATGTTATTGATTGATTCCATGTTTTGTTTTAGGATTTTGGGAATTGATTTTGGGCTTGGTAAAAGTGCAAAACTGGAAAATTTGGGCATTTTCGGGCTCCTACGCCGCATCGTAGGGAACCCATGTCATGGCATAAACCTACATGTAGGGCATGGGATACCCTCGGCAGCGGTGGTCGAGTGCCAAAATGGCACCCCTCGGGTGTAGCCGTAGATGCTTTTTTGTCTTTTGTTCACAACGACAATTTTGGTTTTTGTTTCCGAAGACCTCGTGACCATTGCACTATAGTATGAAACCTAATAGGCTATTGTGGGAGTTCAAATGAAGAATGAAACTAAGTGAAAAACTTACACGTTACCTGTAAGCCTGTGTGAAGATATCGTTAAGTGAGTGTAAATTACTGATTATAAATGTAATGTGTGTGATTTGCTAGAGTAGAGTGAGGATCACCTAACCTAGGACCAGATTGAAGGTAAGGCAAAAGAAATGGAATTGATTGGTTTCCATCTTCTCCTATTCTCGTTTCAAGATTTGAAATTTTTGTTCTAAATGTATAAGAAAAGAATATTGATTTGTTTTAATTGATTTGAAGCAATTGATTGTGAAATGTTTACATATGAAAATTCAAGAGTATTGAAAATGAATTGTTTATACAAATGTACATATTGTACTGTATTTTGCTATAAAGGATTTGAACTCCCTTGATAGAATGTTAACCTTTTATTTCACTTTAAGGATAGATTGGTATACCAATAGGGGTCAAATTAGCAGTACTGCGAACAAACGTATTAATGTGTCACTCCGATCAGCAGCCTAACGGGATAGTATCGGTAGTGTTCACGAATTGATTTTTAATAACTAGTCAGTAGCCCAGCAGGACCAAACTGTGTTATAAAATAAATGTTTTTATACCTGCATACAGCTCAGCGGTATCGTGCCGATAATTCCAATATTCTGCATACCCAAAACATAGGTTAAATTCATTTAAGGCAAAACTTAATTGATTTTGAGATTGTTGATATATTAGGTGAAAAACATGATTACCATCGAAATAGAAAACGTTGTGAGGAAATGCATTATTTGGGTATAAATGATTTATTTCATATGAAAGTGTATATTTGGAATGATCAATTAACCATAACTGATTGTATATGAAATAAGTATATGGATTATATTGACATTGATCATTCAAAAAGATTTGAAAGTTTTGTTTAGTAAAATTGCATGATTTGACTTAAACTGAAATGGAAGAATGGAATTGTATAGAACCGCTCGCATGAAAATGCTTGGTAGTGTTATCTATCTTAGGTACTAATTGAGCGAAGCGAAAGGCAAGATCAAGGAGGCGTTAGTCATAGAAGATTTGCAGGTATGCTCCGATATTATTCACTCATTTTTTAACATTAATATTTTGTAAAAGCAATTTGAACTCTGAACATCTATTTTGTAAATCATTTTTAAAAGGCTTGATATGCCTTTATAGTTACTGTTCTTTTGTATAAATGTAATGTTAATGCCCTTTAAGCGCTGCTTTCTTGAAAACTTTTATTCCAGCCCGAAAATGTAATTCCAGCGTGTTTTGATAAATAATTTTGATAAGTTATATAGTGGTATCAAAGCATCGAGTTGATTCCGGACCCCTGTCGGGTCGAGACCAAAAGGGTGCTACACACGGCCCTTACTTCAGAGGAACATTGACATAGTTAGGCCATTACCTACAGCCTGTAACGTCCTAAAAATAACCTGCAGTTTTTTATAACATGTTTAGGGTATAAAAACAAGTTTAATTATATTTTTAAAATTTATATTGTTAAATAACAAAAATGATAAACTGAAAGTATAAAAAGAATTAAGGTTAAATTGGTAAAATGTCCAAAATGAGGACCTAAGGGTTATAAATAGAAGTGTATGTGCCAAAATGGAAGAAGGGTAATAAATTGAATAGAAAATGAAAGAGAAAAGAAGGATTAAAATGCAAAAAATGAGAAATGAGGAAATAATGTGCTAGCCAAACAAGGCTTAGTGAAGGTTTTTAGTTAAGACAAAAAATTGGTCTTTGAATAGCATTTCTCATTTAGTTCACATTGAAAACTAGAATTTGCAGGTTGAGAGAGTGAAGGAGGAAACCAAGTTGGCTTTGTCTTTCTCAAAGGATTTGAGTCGAACAAAGAAGAAGGAAAAAAAGGAGTGAAAAGAAAGAGATTAAAAGTATGGAAACTAACCTAACCCTTAATGTTGTGTTTGGGTTTTGATGAAAACCCAAATCAGAATGGTCTTTTAAATGGTTGTAGATCAATTTTGGGGTTTTTGGGTTAAGTTTCAAAGTGCTTTGGGTTAGGATTGGTTTTGAGGAATTTTTGTATAAAAGGAAATGTTGGGGTTTAGGGGGATCTTTTGTCAAAATTTGAAACCATTGTTTTTATTTGGACATAACTTAGCCATCGACTTATCCAAATTGAGTGATTCAAATTTCTAAGTAAACTAGACTTCTAGGAGAAAAAAACCTCCTTGAAATAAGTGTATTCAAATTTGGACCCCATTAGACCCAGAAATTCTTCAAAGTGAGGTTCTATTTTCGGGCAAATTAAGTTTACATTTGAATACTTGATTTTGGTGTTTATGAGTTTTAGTATTTGAGCCATAAGTTGAGTTTCGCTAAGTGATTCAAATTTCTGGGTAAATAGACTTCCTAGAACAAATCTCCTTGAAATAGAATTAATATTCAAATTTGAACCCCCCTTTGGACTCATAGAATTAAGTCGAAAGTGAGGCTCTATTTGGGTAAATTTGGTTGGTTGACCAGTTTTCATACTGAATAGTTTTGGTATTTAGGTTATAAGTTGAGTTTCACTCATCCAAATTGAGTTATTCAAATTTCTGGGTAAACTATACTTCTAGGAAAACAAATCTCATTGAAATAAGTTTATTCTAATTTCGACCCCATTGAACCCAGAAATTCGTCAAAGTGAAGCTTCATTTTCGAGCAAATTCTGGTTATGTTTTGAAAATAGAGTAGTCCCGGTTGCTTTGAACATATCTTGAGTTTCAGTGCTTCGAATTGGATGCTTCCAATTTCTGAATAAAATATATTTATAGGGGAACAATGGAATTGAAGGAAATTGAGTAAAATGTGGGTCATTTGTTCCCAAAAAATTTTACTTGAAGGAAGTTGGGGAGAAAACAATTCTAACTAGAAACCTAACGAAGCCAACCAGTATTGTTCTCTAATTGTGATGGATTAGGGGTTGGTGAGGAAGCTGACTGAAGCAGGGTGGGGATATGAGGTGAGGAAGCGATAACGCTTTTTGGATTTATTCTCATACCTCTCTTCTTATTTCAAGTTTTATGATCGTTGGTTGAAATAGTTTTCCACAAAGCGCATGATTTGTTTTAAGCGATTTGAGAAAATTGATTTCAAATTCATTGTCATAAAAATTGCATGAGCATAAAAATGTATTATTTGGGTATAAATGTATATATAATATTGTAAATTACTGTGACTAAGTTTTGATGCCTTTAATAGAATGTTATCCGTCATAGTTGAGTTAAGAATATATTGGTATACCAATAAGGGTCAAATTAGCAGTACTGTGAATGAAATGAAATATAATGACCGATCCATAGCCCAGCGGGACAGTATCGGTAGTATAGACACAATGATTTTTAAAGAACCGGTCGTGTGGCCGGGTATGCTGTGTTATAAAAATGTTTTCCGGCTGCTGTGACCAATTTTTGTATATAGATCAAATTTCTGCTCTTGTACTAAGGACTATTACCTAATCCCGATCAAAGCACAGCTTGTTGACTAAAATAGAACTTGTATGCTTATAATAAAAATGGTTTTGTCAATGATTTTATTAAAAATTTAGTTTGGTCATAATACTGCAAGTGCACAGGTCGTACAAGAAATAAAAGTGGACCTATAAGTCCGGATATCGTTCCCATAGAGATTAAAGAGAATTCAAAATTCAACTACCCCAACTACTCAAGTTCTACACTATTTGAACTTCATTTCATAGATTTTGAACCTAACTAGAATTTCACTATCTAAATTTCTACAATAAAGAAAAGAATAAAATCCTATATCTAAACTGGACTGAACCAGATTATTGCATGGAAATAGACACTTGGATTTCCTTGAGTATCATTCATGCATAAATCTCATTACTCATTTATCAGATTAAATCTAAAGTAATAATTGAAATAGTATAGTTTCAGTTTCTCATAACTATATTCATGTTGATAATCCTTCACATTTCTAAAACATGATCGTTCAATTATAATAAGTGATCTTTCTATAAGATCTGGGTTATTTCTTTTCAATGCTATACCCATTTCTTATAGATCAGATTTCTTGCTTCGAATGGGGCCTTTGCCATACTTCTATAAGACGAATGATGTCTCTTTCCTTGATTAGATCTAAGCTAACACGGGATCAAGATCATTCCTCAAGAACAAGGAGAAATCTCTAATTGATTAAATTGATAAATCCCTCAACTAATTCTCAAACCATGAGTAAATTGATGATTTATCTAAGTAATCTTTCAGAGCTCATTAGTTCATCAATATTAGTCTAGTATACCCCTAAGTAATGCATCCATGCTCTCAGGAACCTCAACTCTGTTTCACTCAAAGGGCCTCTTGGAAATAAGAGCCAGACAACAGTCTTTAATTGGGTATAAGTTACTAATGTTGGGAACAATTCACTTCATGAACAACACCATTCAAATAAACTCAAAGTTCTCAATTCAAGAAATCTCTTTCTAATTGTGCAGACCATAACTAACATCAGATCTTTCCCAACGGAAGTTGTATTTCTCAGCTGAATCCTGATGAACGAAATCTTGTCCGGGAGAGTTTCAATACAAGCGAAAGAAATGAATCTAGCTTTTATCTAGACTTCATTAGATTCAAACAATCGGTATCTTCAACAATTTAAGCTCAACTTTGAAACTTCATGATTGGTTGTTTCAATTCATTAAACTAATTGAAAATCCTACGCTAAATCTAATCTAGGAAGAAAAAGAAAAATAAAAAGAAAAAAAATATATAATACAAAAGAAGTCCTCGGCTCCCGGATGCTCTAGTTTTCTAATAATTGGTACCCTCTCGCTTTCCTCAAATGGTTCTATTTATAGAGCCCCAGAAGTTTGGGCCCTAAATTCGAGGTTACATTGTAAATCCTCAAAATTCTGGCCCAAATTGCATTCTTGGTAGTGACCTGAAAGTGTTGTTTCGACAGAGTTTTAATTCTTTGTTGCAGGTCTCTGTTGTAGCATGCAGTAGTATGTCACGATAGTATTTGTTTCTTCAATGTATTTATTCTGTCGCGACAAAGCTTCCTCTATCGCGAAAGATCTTTCTTTGGCCCTTTAACACTTTGTCTTGCAAGGTCTGTCATTCTATCCATTCTATGTCACCACAATCTTATGTGTGTTTCCTGGAACAGTTATGTTGCGACATTGACAATTGTGTTGTGACATTGTTTTTGTGCAGCTTCTTCAAATTTGTTTCGCGACCCAGTTCTCCTGTCCTGATAGCATTTATGTTGGTTCTTGTTCGCGGCCTTAATGTTTCTTGTATTGTCGGCGTACAGCCGCCCAGCCAAGAAAGTTTATTATAGCAGTCTTGCTTCGCCACTTAACGATTTCTTATTTGGCTTCATTTGATGTTGCGAGTAGCCTCTTTGTGTTGTAGATGTTTGGTGGGCAGGTATGTTATGTCGCGACCAAAGACTTTTTTGTATTCAGCTCATTTTTAAATGCGTGACCCGATTTTTATGTTGCGGCCAGAGTCTTGTCTTCCTTGACATTGGGAATCTTTGTGACATAGAAAAGTTTATCGCGACCTTGTTTATGCGTGCTGGAGTTTATTTACGTATCGCGGCAGCAGATCCACTGTCGCAACATGAAAACCTCTCTTGACTTGAAGTATGTCGCAACATTGAACTCTTTTGTTGCAACGGTCGGTTCACTGGTCGGTATCCTTGTGTGACTTTGTTTCTCTGTCGGGACCGAAACCTTGTCTTTCGGTGTGAACATGGGTGTCTTGTCGCGACAAAGGTTTTTCTTTTGCGTATTCTTTGTGTCTCAACAGGCTTTTCCAAGTTGAAATAATCAGTGTCGCGACAAGAGAAGATTCTGTCGCTACATAGATTTTGCCTTCTATTTTTCAATATGTCGTAACATAAATTGATTCTTCGTAGTATTCTTCCTGTATTGCTCTTTAATTTCTTGTCGCGACACAAGATACCTTGTTGCGACAGAATTTCTGCTTTCTTTTGTTTCTAGTATTGCGACAGGAGCTTTTATGTCTCGACAGGTTCTTCCTGGTGTTGACATCCAACTGACAAGTCTTGTCGCAACTTTAATTTTCTTTGTCTAAGCTGACTTGTTACATTCTTCCCATGTTCTGTCGCGACACACTATCTTTTGTCGTGACATAGCTTCTCTTCTATATTCAGTCCTTTGTGTTGCGACATAGGAAATATTGTCATTGTATATTTCACTCTTTTGCTTGGTCATTTGTCACTTAACCTGGAGACTACGTCGCGACAAAAGGCGTTTCAGTGCTCTTTTCTCTTCTTTCTAGCTGAAATTTTCTCCTTTTTGGATTAAAACCTGTAAAACACAAAGTTGGTGAATAATCCATAATTTGGCATTTAAATAGTTCTTAATATATTAAAAATAAACCAGAAAAATGGATTAAAAATAGATGAGTTTAAGGCTCATCCCCTGTAGCCCAGCGGGACTGTGCTGGTGATTCCGTTATCCTAGGCACCAAAAGAAATGATTAAATTCATTTAAGGGAAAAATTATAAGTAAATGTGTGAAATGCATGATTTGAGTTTCGAATGAAATATTGCATATGAACTTGTATACTTTGAAGTGATCAAATGATTTTCAAATGAAAGTATGAGAAATAAGCGCATATATATAATGTATATTGCATAGACTATTGAAATTGTGCCAAAACATTGTTTCAGAAAAGTTGCATATTTGTGTTTAATTGAAATGAAGAGAGAATTGTATAGAACCACTAAGCATGAAAATGTTTAGCACGTTGTTTTATTATCGGCGCGGTGAGTGACTAGGGACAGAAGCGAAGACCATAGAGTTGAGTCATCGTCAAATAAATGCGAGTATAGTAAACGCTCCGTGTCATGCATACATTTCATCCCTTGACATTATTTAATCATTTTTTTAATGAAACAAAAAATGTATAAGTTTTCATGGGAAGGACATATTTGATTTATTTGTGGAGATGAACTCTGATAATGTTTTGTAAATGATAATGTCGAAAGGGCATATATGCCATATTGAATGAAATTGTTAATTGACAATACGGTGGACCCTCTTTAACTGAAATGGTTATCGGCGTTTATTTTACATATTCGAAAATGTATATGGTAAAGCCCAATTACGCATCCCTGATCCGGTTCAGCCTACGAGTAAATAGAGTCGAGTGAGACGGGGCGACCACACGGCTCGAGAAAGAAGTGTGACAGTGACCGCAGACTACTTCAACAAATGGATAGAGGCCGAAGGCTTTGCATCCATCAAGGACAAGGAAGTCGTCATGTTCATGTGGAAAAATATTGCGTGCAGGTTTGGGATACCCTAATCAATTATAATGGACAATGGGTCGTAGTTCAATAGCCGAGTATATAGGAACTTTTGCAGCAAATTGAAAATCAAACACCTATACTCCACACCAGCGGTACGAAGTAAAAGCAGCGGCTAGAGCGAGCGTCTAACAAAACACTCTACTTAGGCTTTGAAAAAACTCACATTCAGCGAAGGAAAATGAATGAAGGCTACTAGAAGTGTTATGGGCTATAGGATAACCGGCGAAGCCCAGATGGGGAATCACCATTAAGCCCTCACATATGGGATGGAGGCGCTATCATCTCCCACCCAATCGGGATGCCCACCATTCGAATGAGATTCACGAGGAAGCAAGCATTAGGCCATAATCGAGACTTGGACACGTGACAGACCGGGCGCGTGTGCGTATAGCATCATACCAGTAGAGGTTGGCAAGTTTGCACAACCAGCATGTAAAGCCGCGTACTTTCAAAACCAGGGAATCAGTCGTGAAAAGGGTTTTTGAAAACACGTCTAACCCAGCAGACGAGAAGTTCCAGCCCAACTAGGAAGGACCATACGGTGGTTGAGAGGGACGGCGTTGCTTATGCTTTAGGCCTTACTAGATGGGTTTCTTTGTTCTAGAATGTGGAATGCCATGCACCTCGAAGTATTATCAATAGTGTGTTCTTTGGAAATTATCATTAATATAATAATATCCTTTACACACATTTTCTCTTAAAACCTACAGGTTAATTCTTTCTAAAAAGTCGAATCACGGTTGTTGTCGGTGGCATCTAAAGGAGCAGATCGATTATTGTCAGCTATCATCTAAAAGTCGAGATACGGTTGTTGTACGGCTAGAATCCTAAGGACTAGATCACGGTTGTGTCGGTTAGTATCTAAAGTCTAGATGCGGTTGTTATCCATTGGAATCGAAAAGGCTAGATCGATTATTGTCTTCGGTATCTAAAAGTCCAGTCCTGATTTATTGTCGGTGGTGTCTAAATACCAGATCTGATTGTTATCGTGCACATCAAAACATGGCTCATGACTTGTTGACATACTCGAATCTCATTAAAATGTGCTAAGTGTCACTAGAGTTTACAAATAAAGTATTTATGTATTGATGGCCAAATGGCTCCACTTGAAAAAATTCCTAAAATAGCCTAAACTAACATATGAAAGGAAGCCATATTCCTTGGCAATAGCACCCTTCTCCTAGTCTTCAAGCGCAGCAATTACCATACGTGTCTTTGGCCTCAACGACTCTAGGGGCACTACATGGTTGACAAAAAATAATGAAATGATTGAAGCGAAATCAGGCATGCCATCTGGGATCTCTGGCCGGTCCCCGTAGATGTTGTTCTTGAACTTGCAGCAACCATAGCCGTTAAGCAAAGATGAGCTCCAAAGATCCCTGGTAGTCTTTCACCATGTCTTCCCTATCCTTGTTTGCTCGGGCATGAAGGGAAGATACCTCACCTTTGAATGCCTCGAGCTCCAACAAAAGCAACGCTCACTCAGCCTCTACGCAAGCAAGCTCAACCTCTAAGCGGGCGATCTCGTATAGACACACTCGCCTTCCTCGTAACACCAAGGGTGCAGGGCCTTAGTGGTCGATACACCTTGGCGCTTTTGGCATCTCCCGGCGGCGTAGCCACTAAGCGGAGCTGCCGGCTGTGTTTTGACCTCGTCTCTCTCTTTGTTTGCCCGGATAACGCTTGTCGCGCCATCTTTGGCTTCTCTCTCTAGTCTTCACGCGAATATTCCGCCTTGGCGGATAAGAGTTCAAAGTCGATGATCTGACGGTCAATTGGGCATAAGGCGCGATTTCTACGGCGTCATCTAGGCGGTAGATCTCGGTGTTGGAGGGCCATATTTCGGATGGCCATCACAGCTTAAAAAGGAACATGAGTTAAAAGAAAATTACTACACAAAGCTGGTAATCATAGGCTAGAAATCAGCACTTACCAGTTAAGCTAACCGATGGCAGTTATGGTTGCGGATGAGCATCCCATCATCGACCACGGGATGGAAGTCCTCTTTGTCCATATAAAGCAAAACGCCAATGGTATACTACTCGCGCGGGCCAACACGGGCATCAGGAGTAATTTGGATGGAGTCGTACGTAATGCGTAACTAAAGATTCCCCACGGTTGGGGATTCCAACGGTGGACTATTTTCGACGTCACCGAAGTCGAAACCATCATATCCGTCATGGATGGACCCTCTCGGCGAGTCGCCGTGCTTGCAAGCACCTGGTCGAGGCGGCCGTTTCTTACGTGGTCCGACGTCGATAGACTTGGGCAGGGTGCGGGGCGGTAACTACTCTTGATGGGGCATCCATCCCAACCTCTTCAACATCTGGAGGGCTCGCAGTCGGGACCCCCTCATCTGGTGGTGTATTAGCCTCGGTGGGGTAATCTCCCAAGGCAGGTTGGTCATCAGAGGCTTTGTGGGGTCCACACCCTTCGTGACCCCTTAGGTGCCGGGTGGGAGCCCACTCCTATAGAGTCTTGTTTTGCCGAGTCCCAGCCCGGCCTTTTCTTTCGCCTCAGTGAGGCTTCGAACCCATGCGCAAAGGGACTCTTATACTTGATAGGGAGCACTCACTACCAGCTGGCCGATTTTTGTAACACCCCGAGTCAGGAGGTGTACGGTACAGCAATCTTGTAGGGGTGTATAGAGCACCAGTGTCACATAGTAGTATTTTGGAGGCCCAAAGTAGGAAATGATAATTTATAGACAAGATTATGGTATTAAAGAATTTTAATTGTCATTTAGCAAAAGAGTGTGAAATTAGAATCAAGAGATGGGCCATAGTGGAAGTAAACAAGTGGCATTGCAAAATTAAAATGTTTGAGAGACTTAATTGCAAATATAGAATATGGGAGTATAAATAGCCATGAGACAAAAGCGAATTCATTTTTGTTCTCATAAGGCTAGGGTTCACGTTTGGAGGAGAAAGGAGAGCAAGGAAGAGAAGAAGAGGAAGAAGAAGGAGGAGGAGAAGTTCAAAGATCAAGGTATGTATGTTTTAGAATCAAATATATTTTGGATTCTTAAGGTTTAGTTTGGAGAATAGAGGCTCCTTTGGTGCAAAGGTCACATAAACCTTTGAATTTTGGGGTTATGAGAGTAAAACCCCCAATTGGGAGAAAATAACCATGAAATCATCAAATTATGTGGTTTTATAAAGAATTGGTGGACCTTAGGTAGGGTTCTTGGATTTTCACTTAGGGTTTTGAGGTTTGAGGTTCCATAGCACTCATTTCAAGTGTTGTGGAGTTGTTTTTAGATTAATTCCATGTAAATTCTTGAGGTATATGAATTATAGAAGTGTATATGAATTATAGAAGTGTATATGGACTATAGAGTTGAATTGGATAGAAACATATGGAAAAATGGAAGCAAAACATAAATTCTGGAAAAAAAATATTTCAAGGGACTGTCTGGTTCTCGGTACAGGAAATGCTCTGTTTTCCTGTTTTGACCAATTGTCGTATTTTGACCATAACTTACTCATTTCTGATCCGATTTGAGTGATTCAAGTTGCTGGTTAAAATAGACTTCAAGAAGAATCAAACATATAGAAATAGGCATCGTCAAATTCTGATTATAAGTGGCCTAAAAATTTACTCAAAGTAGGGCCGTGTAAGCCAGCATGCGGTTCTCGTGCAGGGAAATGCTCTTGTTTTCCTATTTCGACCATTTATTAGTATTTTGATATCTTGCTCATTTCTGATCCGATTTGAGTGATTCAAGTTGTTGGTTAAAATAGACTTCAAGGAGAATCAAACATATAGAAATAGGCATCATCAAATTCTGATTATAAGTGGCCTAAAAAAATTTACTCAAAGTAGGGCCATGTGTAAGCCACTGACTGGTTCAGTTTTTGAATATAGATTAGCCCGGTTGTTTTGGACGTAACGTGAGTTTCGGTGCTCCGATTTGGGTGATTCCAATTGGAGAAGAACCCTTATCACCTTAGCTTTAAAACATTACAAAGTCATAATGTCAAATATGAAGTTAAGACCCTGGAAAAATGAGTAATACAAACTGTCCCTAGTGTAATCGGTAAATGGACTAGTTGGCATGAAAATCACATAACTTTAGTTGGGATGATCCGATTGGATTGATTCCAATTCTAAGTAAAATAGATTCATAGAGGAATAAGAATATAGGAATGAGTGTATAAGAGTTAAATGGAAATTATGGTTAATGTGTAGTTGTGGTTTTCTTGAAAAAGGTGAAAAGGACTATCGGAAGGGAACGGGAACTCGACGGAAAGCAAGCGGGATTGAGCGGTGAACTGTGAGTGTAAAACTAATATTTTGAAAATTGAGTTTTAAAGGTAAATGATTTTAATGTGAAAAAGGAAAAGATTAATATAAATGTTTATATATGGATATCCATAAGAATGCTTAGTAAATGTATAAATGTTTGCACTGCAATATATGTAATTATATTAAATGTTTATATATGTATGTGCATATGTTAAGGCATTATGGAAGTTTAAATCGAACAAGAATGCATATGTATATTTGCATATATGTGTTTAATGATAAAGTAAGCGATTTAAATGGATTTATAAATGTATTTTGAAAGAGAGTGAATGATTTTAATGTTAAATGAAAAGTTCAATATAAATGTTTGCTAACTATGTATGCATATCATTGGAAGCATTATGGAAAGGGAATTTAAAAATGTGTAAAAGAAAGAATGCAAAAATGTATAAATGATAAAGTAAGGTTTTAAATGGATTTATGAATGTATTTTTGATAAATGTTTCTTGATGGTTATCCTAACCCCATATAATTTGTATAGTGATATCGTGAGGTACCTTAAGCGTGTAAGGATTTAGAGGGTAGTTATAGGGTTACTAACTGAGGGAGGGAATTAGGTGTCTAGAAGTAATATCCTTGCACGTGATAAGGGTGCTATGGCCGGAACCCTGGCAAGCGTGAGTTTCTCAGCGGCGTAGTGGTTACTGTTTAGAATCATGTTTGTCCCTCACCGTCAGTAGCCGGAAACTGTTCGGTGTGTTTATTCCTAGGTTCCATCAGAAAGAAAGAAGAAAGAAAGAAAGTTTAAGGCATAAATGGATTTTTAAATGTATAAGTATGTTACTTTGATATATTAAAGAAAATGTTATCTTAGAGGCATAAATGGATTTAAATGTATAAGTATGTATTACTTTGATATATGCGAAAATGATATCTTAATGAAAATGTACACTCAGGCTCCTTTAGCTCATTCTTTTCTATATTTTTCAAAACATTTTCGAGGACCCGAGACGGGTGCGCCGGTAGAGTACCTCTGTGCGTGAGTCGAGGCCATCAGGGACGACGCATGTGGTACATTGTAAATAGTTTGCATATTTATATGTCAAATAATTTGTCATTTATATATGCATATATGGATATATTTTGAAAAGACTACTTAGGCGGTGACAGTCGAAACTCAAGCCAAATCTTTTAAAAATGCTTGGAATTGAAGAAGTTTGGAATGTTTTGATGTTTGAAATGAATAAATGTATATATGTATATATTGTGTTGATTGAGTTGTGGATGAGAGTCCAAACAAGGAAGTCGAAAATTTGAAAATTAGAGTGTTTAAATGTTTCGCGGGTTTGTAAATTTACTGGAAAGTCAGAAAAAGCGGAGGAAACTACGGCAAATTTTACGAAAAATCAAGTGTTTGAAAAAGAAAAAAAAAAAAAAATTTATCACTTAAGCTTTCGCATTATTTTCTAAATATAAAGTTGTAAAGGGTTCGCTCCATAGTTTTTATTTGATAGTTTTGAGAAAAAAAGTTTCTATATCCATTAGGAAGGTCTTGGAGATCTAGGTTCATGAGGTTAATAGGGTCGGGATCCTTGAAAGTAGTGATAGAAGAAACGTAAAAGCGAGAAAGAATAATGCAATGAGTGTATTTGTGATATAAAAATTTAGAAAAAGTTAAAAGAAATTCTTGAGAGAAGAATAGATTTGTGTGTCTGTAGGAATTAGGAATTTGGAAGGCTTTAAACATTTTAATTTATTAAGAGCAACTTAGATTATATAAAAAGAACATTTAGTTAAAAGATAAATTTTGTAGAAAAGAAATATAAAAAAATAAAAATTGAACAATAATTTGAAAAGAACTATTAGAAAAACTTAGTCAAAAGTAGATCAAATACTTGAACAATTAGTTAAGCAGGTAATTAGAAAGAAAATAAAATAGAAAATCTTTTCAAAAATTTGAAAAACTTAATTTGAGAAAAAATCAAAAACTAATTGTAGAAAATAAATCAATCAGTTTTGAACCTAGAAATTTAGAAGTAAAACCATGGAAATTGTAGAAGTAATAAAATCAAAAGAAAATGTCAAGGAATTTATAGAAGAAAAATTGAAAAAGGCAATAAAAGAAGTAACTCCATACAAAAAACCTTTAGTTCAAAGTCCCAAAATAACAAGATTTTTTAGCCAACATACCATAAGCTCAATTAGAAATATAGTATATTTAGACTTAGTTTCTTCAGAAATAAAACAAAAACTTTTGAAAAATAAAACCGATAAATATATGCATTTAGGAGTAATTTTAATAGGTATAATTGGACTTCATAGAAAAGAAATAGGAGCACTTGTAAATATTAACCTTTTAGATACTAGAAATAATTCAATAGGACGAGCTCTTTTAACCCGGTCACGATAAATATGAACCAAAATTATATTTGTTCATAAGGTTGTATCCTGATTTTGTATAGATCTTAGGGGAATTCTTGAAAAAATAAAAATAACGATAAATACAAAAGGATATGATATGGAACACAGTAGCAAAAACCTTAGTGTAGCCATAGGATTTAGTGGAAAAACAACAAATGCTTTAAGTTTAAAATGCATTATGGAATTTGATGATATAGTAAAAACTTTTGGTAGTAAAACTGTAAATATGATTGAAGCTAAACCTTTAGATAAAAATTATTTGTTAGGAAGAGAATGGGAATTACCACAGATAAATAAACCAGAAACAAAATATCCAACCTCTAGTAGTATATATAAAAATAAAGATGGAAGTGCTAGTATAACATTTGGAAATTATAGAACCATAAATATAGAGCAGAGTGATGAGTGGGCGAATGCGAACATGTTAATGTAGTAAACATAGAAGAGACAGAGGGTGTGCTAAATATAGGCGTAGAAAATTTATATAGAAACTACGAGTTAATTGATAGAATGTTAGAAGAATTTGAAAATCCAAAATTGTTAGACCAGACCAATAGATAAAGAAAACTTTATGAATATAATGTGCAATAATTATTTAGATGATCAAATAATTTCAAAACTTTATCAATCAAACCTGATTAAAAAAATTTTTAGATATAAAGTATTATGGTTATAATACAACCACATATTCTAGAAAAGAAGAAAAAATAAATGAAATAGCGAAATCTCAAAAGAACATGAAGAAAAAATAACAAAAGAAAATAAAATTGAAGAAGAATTTGTAAATGTAAAAACATAAATAGTTAGACAAGGCCTGCAATTTAAAACAAGAATAGAACCTTCTAGTAGTTATTCACAACCAATAAATGAATATAGAACAAATGGACCAATTTTAGATATAGATAATACTAGTAATCTTAGAAAAACCATAGAAAATTGGGAACAATCTTTAAATTCTGATGGTGTAATTGTAGCTTTCCAAAACCAACAAGAAATATATGAATATTGTAAAAGTACACTTAGAGGCAGTGTACAATTTTTAGAAACATGGAACAAGAAAAGCAGTAGCTATTTTGGGAAGTTAGAAATAATTTTTAGTATATCATGTTTATAAATCTTATAAAATTATATTTTTAGGAACAGCCAGCGAGAGGATGTAAATGAACACATATTATCTTTATAAGTTTGAATAGTTAAAATTATGTAACCTTTCGTATATAAAAGAATGTGAACAAAAATTTAGGAAATATGCAATTCTTGCTAAAATAGATAGAATACCATAATATTTAAATAAATACATATTAAAAATACAAGGACCAATAGGTGTTAGATTATGGAATGGATTTTCAACCTCTGAATACAAAAACTCTCCTTATATAGAGCGAGTAGAGTAGAAATTGTAAAAAATTGGTTAGAAAAAAGAATGTTTGAATATAGGAGAAAAGAAGTCAAATAAAAGAACAAGATTTAAATAGACAACTTTGTAGAATTAAATTTAGGAGAAGAATTAGATATAGGATGTAGAGATAGATATGAGAATACAGCCAAACCCAGTAGACATAAACAACCTTTTAGAAAATCTAGAACATATTATTACCAAAACCAACCTTTAATACAAGATATAGAAAACACAGTAATATTGGATAAAAAGAAGAAGAACCAATTATAGTAAAAACCAATGTAAATATTTGTTATTTATGTGGGCCAGTAGGTCATATAAAACTGAATGTCTGAAGCGAAAAAATTGCCAAATGAACGAAATAGAAAAACAAATTAAAATTAATTTGTAAAGAATATGAAATAAATAGTGACAATGAAGAACTAGTTAGTGAATTAGATTTTGAGAGTGACAATTCTAATATATATAACTTAGAAGATGAAATAGAAGAATTTATGTTTAAATAACTTAGGAAAATTTTGTAGATTGGTTAGAGTATACAGTTTATATAAATGATTGATTTATTTATGACTAACTTTTTATGTACGGGGAAAATGGCTCAAGGAGAAATTCCAAAAGCAAAAACTTTTCAATTTGGAGTAGTTACACTTTAAATGAAGTTTTAAACTGACCTTAGATTTCGGTCTTTGTATTCTCAAAACCTTTTGAAGCGTAAAGTTATTGTTGATAACTGGTCTTTAAAACCTCAAAACTTCAAACAAAATTTAGAATATGCTTATGGAAAAACCATTTCAACTTTTGGCCAACATCTTCAAAATTTACCAAGAACACGGTTTATTGTTTAAAGCGAAAAAATTCCAAATGCTTAGAGTAGAAAAAGCAAGAAAACCATATTAAGGATTTAGAATCAAAGTCAGAGTTTTTGAACAATGTTAGTAAAACTGATTTAATTAATATGATTAGAAAATCAGCTTTGCTTACCGAACAGTTTGACAAACTTGTAATTAAAAACAAGTTCGGACATGATATTTATAATATTATAGAATCTCACTTTTTAGATAAATTTTATGAAAAAGTGTTTAAGAACCAGTGTAAATTATATGAACAATTTAGAACCAAAGCGGTGGAATTAAAGCGGGATATATGGCTTACCATGATCCCGATTTATTTTCGTTGTTTAACAGCTTATGTAAATATGTCTCTTTTAGATCAAAAATATTTTGAACTCATCCACGAACTCATGGATCAAGAGTTTTGAAAACATATTTTAACTAGTATATATCAAGTACCTAATAATTTTCTGAAAGCGAAAATATTGTTCAATATCTTTTTAGGCAGAAAATCATGTAGATATATCTTTTGAAACCATACCACCTTTGTTTAGAGGCTGATGGAAGCCTTTGTGCACTTATCATCATGTATATATCAACCTGATAAAGAACCTTTAATACCCGGCAAAAGAGCACGAATGTGAAATGACCAGTTCAAAAGAATTTCCTGTATATTACAATAGATTTAGAATTTTCAAATTTTGAATTTAAGAAAAACCGGAAATAAAGTACATCTTATTGGCAAAACCCCAACCATGTCAATTTGGAGAACCCGGCCATGAAAAAGTGCCCAGCGAAATTTTATAACCTCGGAAGAGCAGATTTTATTAACCGACTCTGGGCGGATTACAGCGAGTTATCATGCGTCGTGATAATATGAAACCGCAGGAGAGTCTAGATGCGAGTTATGTAAACGTGGAAAATGCAATTGAAGGATAATGAAGACATCAAATCTTGCAAACAGTAGTCAACTCGCAAAAATTGTAAAACCGACCGTATGACTTTTGAGAACCAAGCATCTCTCAAAAGCTAGCAAGAAGATAAAGCAAAAAATAACGTGTCAAAATTTAAAGAAAAGTTTGAATTTAAGTTTCAACTTTCATTTATTATAGATAGATATTTTACTTTCCAACTTCATTAATGAGTTGTAGGCATTGTGTCCTTTAAGGACAAGTGGCCTCAAACAATTAATTGTTAGGTAGATTTTTTTTACTTTTCAATTTTGTCTTTTAGTTTGTAAGTAGTCTATAAATTTGAGGTTTGAGCATACGTAGGAGTAGGAGCAAAAAGAGGAGTTATATGAGTTTTATGAGCAAAAAGAGGAGTTAAGAGTTGTATAGAGTTTGAGAGAATTGAGTGAGAGTGAAGGAGTTTGTACAGAAAGTTTGAATCAATAAAATTGTAAGTATTTCATTCATATTTCTTTTGTTTTTACTTTAATTTTTTAAGTTTATTTTAGAACAAAGGGATAAAAGATAAGCAAAGGAAATGAGTTTTGATTTTAAATATTTTATATAATAATAATTAACCTACATTGATCCTGTTGTTATTATCTTTCTTATACAAAAAGGAAAATTTTTCTTAAAAAATCAATCTTTGAAACCCATGTTTTGAAAGCGGAATTTTAAAACTAGAGTCTTTAGTCTTAACCCATGACCTTTAACCCGTTTTAGCGGGGATGAGGCGTTTAGGGAGACTTTGTCGGTCTTGGTGGAGATTTTTCGCATGACACGAAGTGATGTTTTATTATTCTTAATTTAAATCAGGGTGTTTTTGGGGAGAGATTTGTGAGATGGGTTTTGTTTTTGGTATAAGGGAGAATAATTATCCTTATACCAAGAAGAAGCAAAACCCATCTCACAAATCTCTCCCCAAAAACTACCCGATTTCAATTAAGAATAATAAAACATCACTTCGTGTCATGGAGAAAATCCCCCACAAGACTGACAAGTCTCCTAAAGCATATCCTCGGCTAAAAGCGGGTTAAAGGTCATGGGTTGGAACTAAGACTCTAGTTTTAAATTCGACTTTCAAAACATAGGTTTCAAAAGATTGAGATTTTTAGAAAGAACCCACACTTTTGTATAAGAAAGATAATAACAACAGGGATCAATGTAGGTTAATTATTATTATTTAAAATATTTTAAAATCAAACTCCACATTTCCTTTGCTTATCTTTTACCCTTGTTCCTAATAAACGCAAAAAAGTAAGCAAGAAATATGAATGAAGCTTGTTTGACATTCAAGCACTGTACAAACTCACCGCCTCAAACTATACTCAACTAACACAACTTTGTAATATATTTTATCATAAGCTTTCATATAACTATATTTTTGCTCTCTATATGCTCAAATATCAAGACTATAGACATAAAACTAGACAGGAATAGAAAGCGAAAAATCACCTAACAATTAATTGTTTGAAGCATTCATAGGAACTGACAAATGCTGCTACATTTACGTGAAGTTGGAAGTATATCATCTATAGCAAATGATTGGCAAATTCAAATATTTAGAACACAGGCACGTTATTTTTGCTTATTCTTCTTGCTAACTTGAAGACCAAGCGCAGTTTCTAGAACTGCTGCGGGTGTTTAAGATTCGCAGGTGACTTTGTGTTCGTATCTTCCATTACATTAACTCTGCGCATCTAGACTCCAGATCAATCGTAAGTAGCATATGACTAACTCTACGAGAAGGCTGATTAATAAATCTTGTTCTTACGAATTATAAAAAATATACGGGTTAGCTACATGGCTGGAGTTCTAAGTATTTATGGATTGGGAATTTATGATAAGATAAAGGCCACATTTACAGAACTCTAAATTCAAAAATTTAATCTAAATGTGTAATATACGAGGAAATTCTTTGAGCAGTGGTAGACTAAGGACTAACATTGTGTTTGATACTGAACATGATGATGGCAGAATGCAGTATTTATGGGCTGAAAAATTGGAATTTAGGAATGGGGGCAAAATCGTAATTTTGATTGCAAAATTATAATTACGGTTAAAAGTCAGTAATTGAATTCTCTAGATCTCGAGATAATGAAAGCAGTTCTGCCGTTGGAATCGATCTCTGTAATAGCTATACGCGTAAATTTCGCAATTTGCTGCAGAACAGTTGGGTCGACACGTTTTTCGAGCATCGCGTTTGGTCTTTAGTAAAACTATTTTCAATGCGACGAAAGTGTCACACACATAATAGTGCTCATGTACCATAAGTGGTATGAGTAGATAAATGATGAAAATGAGCAGCCCAGAGATAGTCTTAGAATGTCAAAACTGGGAAAGGAAGGGAAGTATTGGGAATTAATTAAATTATTAAGTTGGATAATAAAACAAAAATTGGCTACAGTGTTCTTCTCCAACAAAAATGAGAAAAAACGTGAAATGAAAGGAGGACTTGCAGTGGGCGGCTGAAATGGAGGTTTAGAGAGAGAAGGACCTCCTTCTCTCTAAAAATACGGACGATCCTACGTCGGTCAGCCCGGAGCAAGAAGGAATGTTACGCGGGACCAGCTGCAGCGTGGACTCCGGGATCAGTTTCTTCAAACTCCTTAGTGGGATTTTCTCCCTACTTGGGTTTTATTCATTTTAGTACTTTTCGAAATGTTTGGTCGGTTGGGGCCGTGGGAGCGTTTGATCGGTCCCGAACATTGGGACGAATTAGGTAAAATTTTGAAACCAAATGGGCAGCCCGTGGCTGCTCCATGGCCAAATGGTGAAAAGGGTTTGTTTTTTGGTGTAAATCATCTTTGATTGAATTTGGGCCGGGAATGGCGAGTGAATTCGGGTTCACTAAGTGAACCGTTGATTTAATGATCTTTCGAGAATAGTAACCGAGGTTTCACTATTCCCGGAAACAATATTCAAAATATCATTCGTAAAATTATGTGTTTGGTTAAAGTAATTGAATCGAATTGCTTGTGTTTGAACATTAGCGAGAGCTAATTTTGATGCGTGAAATGATAATTACATAACATGTTTGTGTGATTTAATTTTTTTATGCGAATATTCATCATTTATATTGCATATGATTAGGCCCGAATTGGAGGCGGCGTCGTAAATTCGTATGCAGCTGAGACATCCTAGGAATATAGGAGTTAGTGCATGAGATGAGTCTAGAGAAACAAGGTTCGGAGGTAGTCCCCAAATGTAAATTATCGGAGTAGTCCAAATCAAATAATATATCAACCGTCGGAGGCGCTTTCAGTTGATATTTATTCATCGGAGAATTAGTCCACAAACAAATAATATATATCAATCGTCGGACGGCCCAATTGATGCTATATTCATCGGAGGAATTTGTCCACTAATATAATTCTCGCATACGAGGCTTAGGCGGTGTGAAGAAGTCGATGAGACTCGGGATGCGAGTTAGTCATGTAGACATTCAATTAGGATCATGCATTTGCTTGAATGGGTGTTTAACGGAACATTGCCTGCTTTGCACTTAGGTGGTGAGTAGCCCTTAGGACGATTCTCCTGCGGGCTTTGAAGCTCACCCCGTCATGGGACCCCCTTTATTTGGTCTACGGGAGGCGTGCGAGGGACGGCTCGTCTAGGGCGAGATTGAAGAAGCGGATTGTGAAACGGCTTGGCAGTCTCGCATGTATTAAATTTTCTAATTTTAATATATGTTGTATAAGAGTAAATTATTAACTCTTTTGAAACTATTGGATATAGTTGTTGTAGTATGATGAGTATTGTTTATGGGCCCAAGTGGCCGTCTTACTCATATTGTGAATATATTGGACTGTTTGGGACAGGTATTTGCAGGTTATGTATTTGGGTAGAGCTCCCCGTACAAAGGAGAGACTACTGCCGATTTTTAAATGAAAATGTCGGGTCACCCAGGCATTCCACAGTATTCCGCGGGTTGACGGGTAGTCAACGGACCCCCGGTTTTTGGGGCGTCACAAGTGCTTCCATCAGTTCTAAACAAAGGTGGTATGGTTTCAAAAGATATATCTACATGATTTTCGGTTCTAAAAAGATATTGAACAATATTTTTCGATTTTTCGGGAAGAGTGGCCAGGTACTTGTCTGCTCTTTAATTAAAAAATATGTTTTTCAAAAATCGCAAATCAGAGATTCGAGGATGATTCAAAATATTTTGATACAAAAAAAACACTCATTACATAAGCTAAATAACAGCAGAAAAAAAGTAGCCTCAGGATAAATGTAAATATAATGGTACTATTCCCTTTGTTTAGTTCTAGAAGGCTGTTCATATATAATATACAGCACAGTTTGTAAACTTACTTTCATAAGAACTATATCTAAATAATCAGATTCTGTAATATTATAAAATATCGAGTCACGACTTTTGTTTTAATTACAAGTTTATCAGCGTAAAAGCGATTTCACTGTCATATGAACAAATCGGTTTTACTAACATTGTTAAACTTCCGACTTCAGATAAATCATGTATGGTTCTTGTACTCTTTGAATTTCTGCTTTGGCCAAATTTCAGTTTCTAAAACAATAAGCTGATACGAGAATTTTGAAGATGACAGGCAAAGGCTTGAAATATTTTTCCATAAGCATATTCTGAGCCACTGATTTTGAATTTTGAGATTTTAAAGACCAAGGTTATCAGCAACAACTTTTATGTTCTTCAAAAGACACGACTGCAAAGACACAAATTAGTTGGTTAAAACTTCATTTAAGCAACATTAAAGTGAAAAGTTTTTATTGCTTTAATACTTTCTGTACATAAAGTTAGTCTCATAAATCAATCATTTATAAATCGATAACAACAATCTTTAAGAAGCCTACAGACTCAACTCATTTAAGTAAGAAGAGCTATTCTATTTCGCAACTGCAAACTATATACTCACAGAGTGTGCTCAAAATCTAATTGCTAACTGAACCAACTCGTGTCTGTATTCATATTCTTTGACAAGTAGTACATTTGAGTTTTTCTATTTGTTCATTGGCATTTTCAGGATTCAGGCATTCAGGTTTTACTATGTGACCTACTATATATTATTTACATTATTTTTACTATAATTGATACAACAACTATTTTTATCCAATATTTAATTTTCTATATCTTTAGCTATTGGTTTCTATAACCAGTTCTGGGTACTCAACTAAAAAGAATTGTTTATGTCTATTGGAGACTATTTATGACCTGTATCTATCTCCCATCTATATCACAATTCTTCTCTATTTAACTCTACAAGTAGCTCTGTTAAACATGTTAACTTTTATTTGACTAACATGACAAGCATTCCTTACTAACATTTTTACAGATACTCTGCCTATATAAGGAAGTTTTGTGACAGAGCAAAAAATTCATTCCATATCTAGCACCTCTTGTTTTAACTATGTATTTATTTAAATAGTATATTAATTCTATCTGACACCTTGGAAGCCACATATTTCTAAATTTTGTTCATATTGTTTGTACAAAAAATGTATAATTTTTAGCTATTCAAGCTTATAAAGGTATAATACAGGGTTATTACAGCTCACTCTTTGAGACTGTTCTAAAAATATAATTACTATAAGATTTATAAACACCAAGCTATACTGGGTATTTCACAACTGCAAAAACTGAACTAACATTTTCTTATTCCATGTTTCTAAAATATCTAATTCCTCTAAAATATTACTTTTGTATTAATATATTTCTTGTTGATTTTGAAAGCACATTACACCGTCGAGGTAGATTACAATTTTCTATGATTTCTGGGTACAAGATATCTGTATCTAAAATTGTTCATTTATTCTATATTCAATTGTGATAACTACTAGAAGGATATTCTTCGAGCACAGGCAAAATCTTCATGTCACAACTTCATTATAAGATTTTGTTTGCAAGGCCTTTATTCGAACACGACACTCTTTTGATGACACTAACCATGAGTGCTTTATTTAGATTGACTCGACATTTTCTTCTTTTCACAGAATATGTCGGACTGGCTAAATATAGAGGCCAGTTATTACACTACCTTATCTAAAATTTTAACAAGATTTGATGATAAAGTTTGGTATTTGATAAATCTAAACCTATTAAACCCACGCATTATAAAGACTCTTTCTGTGGCTAAATAACAATTTGGAGCACTGAACTATACAACATTCTATCAGTAACTGGACTCTAAATTTTCTGGGACTATATTGCTACAATTTACGAGACTGTTTACGACTAACGTGTTAGAACCCGGAACTAAGCTATCAGAATTTCCCATGATTTCTATAATTTCCCAATCTGCAGCTTCCATCTTTATTTTGATATATATACTGCTAGAGGAGTTGGATATATTTGTTTGCATTTATATACGTGGTATTCTAACTCTAACAAATAATTTGTATCTAGGAATTTTGCTTCAATCATATTCTGGGTTTTACTACAAAAGTTTACTATATCATCAGAACTATCATGCATTTTAAGCTTAAAGCTTTGTTGTTTTCAATAAGTCTATAAGCTTTACACTAAGGATTTTATTCTGCGAATTAAATAATAAATATCTTTTGTATTTATGGATTATTTTATTTTTTAAAGGTAAATTCAAGATCTATGCAAAACGTGAGGATACAACCTATAACGACATGAGCACGGTTACATATTGCTTGCTGCAGCTGACTTCAAAACTAGATCACTCAGTGAGTATTTTACAGTATGCAAAAGGACAATGTTTACGAGTGCTCTATTTCTTTTCTGTGAAACTCAGTATACCTATTAGCCTCTAAATGCATATATTTATCAGTTTTTATTTTTAAAGAAGATACATTTTATTGAAAAACTTAAAATGCAAACATATATGTTTCAATGAGCATGTGTAAAAAATCTTGTTATTTGAGACTGAACAAGGTTTTTGTATGGAGGCCCGCTCTTTGACCTTTTTCAACCTTTCTTCTGCTCATTCATGACGATATCTTTTGGTTTTGCTTAAATTTCACAGGTTCAGAAACGGATTGATTTTGCCTACTACACTGGACACGATTTTTCTCACAAATTAAGCACTCAGAAGGCACGGAAAAGGCCACTACTATTTATTTTCAACTACAGTGTGCGGTTTCACCAACTAATTGTTAGTATTTGTCTACAAACTAATTTTTCTATGAATTCTTTAATTTTGTTGTTTATTTTATTTTCTATTTCTTTTTCTGCAAGAACTATCTTCTTTTAACTAATGACTACACTATATTCTCTGGGTATCTTGTAGAGCCAAAATATTTAAAAATCTTTCGACTTCTATTCTAATGTTGTGTACACAATCTATTAACTTCTACAGTGAGCCTCTTTTAACTCTGAAGTACATAATAGAATACACTCATATTGTGCTCTCATTTTTATGTTTAACTATCTCTTTATTTGAACTATTCTAACGAATTTCTGCAAGGTTCTTAAAATATTTGTTTCTTCTTTTTGAAACTCGAGTTATTCATTTCTACCAGGTTTCTACCTATTCTAAATTTCTATACTTATTTCTACACTAACTTCTAAGAAATTGAACTACTAGCATAAGAACTTGAACTACTAACATAAAGATTATCTATATAATATTTAACTATTTCTGTTCTAACTAAAGATTCTAGGTTAAATAATATAACTCTTAATGGGTTTCTTTAATAGTGGTTTTAATATTACACAATTATTTAAGAGAAACAAAGTTCTGAATATCTTTAGTAAGGTTTTTAACAGTTAATTCTTAAAGCATGCAGTTTATCTAGAATTTTCCTAAATTCTTCACTTATTTGAATGTAAATTCTATTACTAAGTTCTTTTACGATCATAATCTAAATTATAAACACTAGGCGGATAAGGAATAAAGACATAAAATAAACACACAATTAAAAACATACAAATTCTAATTTTATGAAAAATCATCTGATATTTCAAGGGTTTTTTAACAATATGACTTTAAACGAGGTAAAGATAAAACTTTGGTACTCTGGAATTTAATTTCAAAGTTTTAAAAATAATAATAAATTACTTTATATTAAGCTCAAAATCCCCATTATTCTCCTTATGCAAAAATAAACCCATCTCTGATCTCCCAAAAACTGATTTAAGTAAGAATAATAAAACATCACTTCGTGTCATAGGAAAAATCCCCCCACCAAGACCAGACAAAGTCTCCCTAAAACGCCTATCCTCGGCTAAAACGGGTTAAAGGTCATGGGTTAAGACTAAAGACTCTAGTTTTAAAATTCCGCTTTCAAAACATGGGTTTCAAAGATTGATTTTTTAAGAAAAATTTTCCTTTTTGTATAGAAGATAATAACACGGGATCAATGTAGGTTGGTATTATTATAAAAAAATTTTTAAAATCAAAACTCCATTTCCCTTTGCTTATCTTTTACCCCTTTGTTCCCCTAAATAAAATAAACTTAAAAAAAATTAAAGTAAGAACAAAAGAAATATAGAGAAAATCCTTTTAATTTATTGATTCAAACTTTCTGTACAAACTCCTTCACTCTCACTCAATTCTCTCAAACTCTACACAACTCTTAACTCCTCTTTTTGCTCATAAAACTCATATAACTCCTCTTTTTGCTCCTACGTATGCTCAAACCTCAAATTTATAGACTACTTACAAACTAAAAGACAAATTTGAAAAGTAAAAAAAATCTACCTAACAATTAATTGTTTGAGGTCACTTGTCCTTAAAGGACAATAAATGCCTTACAACTCATTAATGAAAAGTTGGAAAGTAAAAAAAAATATCTATTTCAAAGTTTTCTTTAAATTTTGACACGTTCCTTTTTGCTTTTGTCTTCTTGCTAGCTTGAGATAAGCTTGGTTACGAAAAACAGCTGCAATTTGGTTTTTGCGGTTTGCGAGAGATTGACATTTGCAAGATTTGATGTCTTCATTATCCTTCATTGCATTTTCCGTTGTAACTCTACATCCTAGACTTTCGAGAAGTTTGCGTCATTGCTGACGTATGATAACTCTGGTGAATCTTGTAAGACCCGAGAAATTCCAATTTCTAGAATAAGGGCAAAATCGTAATTTCGATTACAAAATTGTGATTTCGGTTAAAAATCCGAAATTAATTCTCTAGATCTTGGATGATGAAACGATTGTAGCGTTGAAATGGAGTCTCGCAATCTGGTAGCACGTAAAATTTTGTTAAATTATGAGACAGACGGAGTTTGCACGTTTTACGAGCATCATTTACGTTAGGGTCTTGAGATCAAGCGGGTTTTCGATGCGACGAAGTCACATATAACACGTACTCATGTCTTAATCAAGTGGTGAGTGAAATGATGAAAATGGTGGTAGAGATAGTCTTGGGAATATATAATCTGGGTAATGAAGGGACATAATGGTCATTTAGAGATTTGTTTAAGTCACAAAAAGACAAAAATGGGAATAGTGACTTGTCTTCTCCAACAAGAATAAGAAAAAACGTGGGGAAGGAGATTTGGGGATGCAGTAGACAAAAATGGAGTTAACAGAGTGAAAGGTAAAGCCTACTTGCAGAATATCGGGAGATTCGGCCAGGTGTGGGTTTTAGGACAAGAGAAGGAGGGCGCTCTGCGCGGAGGAGGGGAGCTGCGTGGTGCCACCAGTTTTTGGGTTGCACAAACTCCTTGAGGTGAGGTTTCTCCCCCACTTGAGGTTTTTAATACCATTTTGGGTGTTTTGAATGTTTTTGAGTATAATGAGGCGTGAGGGGCTGTTTGATCGGTCTAGACAACAGGACCGAATTGATACAAATTTTTGAAAGAAAAATGGAGCAGCCGTGGCCGTTCCATGGCTGATTTGGTTGATAATTGATGCATTTTTGTGATAAGTATGTATTGGTTGGATTGGCCAGCCGGAAATGGCCGTGAAATCCGGGGTTCACTAAGTGAACCGATGTTTTTGTGATTTTTCGGGAATAGTAAACGAGGGTTTCCACTATTCAGAAATAGATGTTCTGAAATATATTTTGTGAAAATATGTGTTTGGTCGAGTGATTTAAATTAAATTGCTCATGGTTGATCATTAGCTCAAGCGAGCTAATTTTGATGTTTGAAATGATAATTACATGACATGATTGTGTGACTGGATATTATGTGAATGTGTGCATGTTTACATATTTGCATGTGATTAAATTTGTATTAAAATGGCGTGCATTGCATTCGTATCTTATTTAGGCAACAGGATTATAGGAGTAAGTGCATGGGATGAGTCTAGAGAAAATGGTTCGGAGGGTAGTCCAAACTAAAAATATCAATCGTCGGAGCGGCCCAATTGATATTCATCGAAGGGTAGTCCACAAACAAATAATATCAATCGTGAGGACGGCCCAATTGATATATATTCATGAGGAGTAGTCCTGAACAAATAATATATCAGTATTCGAGATGGCGAATTGATATATATATACATCGGAGGGTTGTCCACTAATAAAACAATAATTCTCATACAAGGCTTAGGCGAGTGTGAGAGAGTAGATCGGGACTCGGGATGCAGGTTGGTCATGTAGACATTCAAGTAGAATCATTACATTTATGAATGTGTGTTTAGAATGGAACATTACTTTGCGTTTAAGGTGGTGAAGTAGCCCCACTTGAGGCGATTCTCCTCTTTGAGATTTAGCTCCCTTGTCGTGGGACCCCCAGCACTACCGGTGCGGGGAGAGTCTTGGGACGGCTCGTCTGAAATTTGAGATTCGAGGAGAAAAGAAGCCCGGAATGTGGCTGGTGGTTTTTCGTATTAGAACTCTTTAGGATTTAATATGTATTGTTTAAGAGTGAAAATATTGTAACTCTTGTAACTATAGGATATATAGTTGAATTCATAGTTGGTATGCATATTGAGTATTGTTTATGGGCCCAAGTGGCCGTATTACTCATGTGATTGGGTATATTGGATTATGTTGCCTTGTTGGGACAGGTTTCTTGCAGGTGTTGTAATTGGGTAGAGCTCCCCGTGGAGACTCTGCCCGATTTTCTGAAGTGACGTCGGGTAACCCGACATCCACTTGTATTCCACGGGTTGACGGGTAGTCAACGGACCCCGGGTTTGGGGCGTCACAGCTTGGTATCAAAGCTTAGGTATACGAATACCTAGGGAGCTCGGGTTTGGGTATCCATCACCACTAAGGTGGTTTGATGTAGAGTATAGGTATATGGAAACCTAGAGATTGAGGATTTGGGGCTTAGGCCTTAGTTGAGTGAAACATCACCCTGATTGGTTCGATGTTCGGTTTAAGGTATGAGATTGCACAAGAAATCACTTGAGAGGACAAAACTGGGAGCCTTTGCATGCATGTGTTTGGTGTGTTTTGTGTGATTTGATGAAATGTTGTGTGAATGTTTGATGGGATAGTTATTATACCATGTTATGAGTTGTGAAATGTTTGTGTGCTTGGTGATTAGCACATAGGAAAACTTTTGAACTACGGTGAGTAAAACTAGGCATAAAATAAAGAAATAAATTTTTATAAATTTATTTGGTTTGATAAGGAAATGAAAATAAATTTCATAAAAATTATTTGGTTTAGGAGTGAAGAAATTTAATTTTTAAGGTTTCACAGGGTGTAAAGCGAAGAAAATTAAATAAAATAAATTTTAAGAATTTGTTGGGTTGTTGGAAAATGAGAAAGAAATTTTAAAGTAAAGAAAATAAATTTTATAAATTTATTTGGTTATGAGACGAAAATAATTTTCTAGGTTTTATATGGTGTAAAACTGAAAGAATTGAAGAAAATAAATTTTAGAAACTTAGTTGTGTATTACGGAAAAAAAAAAAAAAAAAAAAAAGTATTTTGTGTCTCTAGTAGCAAATAAATGAAAAAAAAAATGTATATATGTTTTGAGTATTTTCCAATAGCATGTGTGAGAAAAAAAATGTATATATGTATTTTTAGGTGATTTTCCAGCAATTTAAAAGAAAAAAAAATTACGCTCCAAAAAGTGCGAAACGGTTTTAGACTCTTGCCCAATTGTATTAATGAATTTGTATTGCAAGCCTTGCAATTGTATTTACCTGCAGAAGAGGGGCTGGAAGAATTGTAGTGAAAATTGTATTGCAATACAATTTTTGTATTACTTAGAAGAAAAGAGGGCTGGAGTGTATTACGGGAAGTGTTAGATTGTGTATTGTAGCATAGGGAGGAAAGTGTATTACAAGCTGGAAATTGTATTACAACCTTAAGGTTGCTTGGTTCCAAAGATGTGTGCAAAGAGAAGTCACGGTGGCTAGAATTGTATTGCAACTGCTTGATTATATTGCGATGGGTGTCTGGAGTGGCTAGGATTGGCATTGCAACTAGCAGTATTGTGTGTGTGACGAAGAGGCTAGAAAGGAAATTGGCATTACCGTATACAAGAGTGTGTTACAAGGAAGGAAAATTTGGAAAATTGTATTGCAATGTAGTAGTGCGATGAGTAGGGTGTTGCAATACAATTTTTGTATTATGACCAACGATCAATCCATGAGCGATAATCCATGAGCGATGTCAGGTGAATAGTAAACATTGACCGGTCAACTGTGAATAGTAAATTTGAATTTTTTTTTTTTGAAAAATCAAATAAAATAAAATTTAATAAAATGAGACAAAGTTTTCGAAAAAAAAAAATGAAATTTTCAAAAATGAAATTTTCAAAAATGAAATTTTTGTTGATAAAAATGTTTTAAATGTATAATTAATTGTCTTGCATTACTTGTAAATGCAAGGACAATGTGTATACACTGATTTATGTGTATGGATAGTGTCTCGAAATTTGTGCTTATGCCTTAGAATCTTGTATTATGTTAACTACCATTGGAAATTGTGATTGCGCGATTGTTGCGTAGGAAATTATATGCATGGTGTAATGCGTATAGGAAAAGGGTGAATGTTAAGGTTAAGACTATGACCTTAGGAGTTTGGATAATGAAATGAACAAAAGCTTGGAATTTTATTAAAATAAATGAGCGGAGTGGTTGGAATTTTAGCGCCGCCAGGAAATGAGCAGGTGGAGTTCATGGTTGTTAAGATACATTAGTAATTGGCATGTGCATTGCTAGTTTGTGAAATGAAAAATTAAATGATTTAAATTGTATTGAAATACGTAGATGGCTAGTCAGTCACGAGGGGGCGTGGGGCGTCCACGAGTGCTGATCGGGCACCACGGTGTTGATAAGCAAGCCTTTGTTGAAATTTGTGGGTATTCTTGTGTTTGCTGCTCCTTACAGACTAGCATAGCGAGGTGGTCAGAGAAGGTCCCTAGTAACCTCAGTTTAGGGCGCCAGCATCCTCGACATTTTACGGGGAGGAGATCGATGGTGGTAGACCATTGGTTTATACGGATTGAGAAGGTGTTAGAGGTTATGGAAATTGCACGACACTACCCCGGATTAGACTAAATTTGTGTTCCAACTAGAGAGTGAGGCCTAAATATGGTGGAAATGGGCAAGGACCTCTAGAGACCTTAGAGGAGTTGTTATACGTGAGTTCTCCCCTAGGGATTAGGGCGAGAATAAGGATGATAGGTCGAGGTTGTGAGTTGGAGATCTCAGGGACTCTACTCACAGTGGACCTGAGGATCATGGACATGTCAAAGTTCGATGTCATCCTAGGGATGGATTGGCTGATAGCTTACAGGATCGTTATCGATTGTGAGCGTAGGAGGGTTACCGCCTATACGCAGGACGGTACTCGTATGGTATTTTAGGGGACCAAGCGACATTTTGCCCCCGGATGGGATCTGAGTCAAGTGTCGGGGCAGTTAGCGGGTTGGCTAGCGTACCTTACTGAGAGGGACGAGGAGACCCGGACTTAGATCTGCCTCGGTAGTATGCGGCTATGTGGATGTTTTCCAAATGAGCTACGGGCCTCCACGAGAGGGTAGTAGACTTGATGTCAAGTTTACACCTGGTACTTTACCCATCTCTATGACTCATAGGATGGCACGGTTGGAGTTGCGGAACTCGAGTCTAGCTACGGGAACTGCGGGTGAGTTTATTGGGCCGAGCACTTCACCATGGGCGCTCGGTTGTTCTGAAAGGACAAGACCCTTTGGCGTGCATTGATTACGAAGGCGGAGTTGAACGGGGTTATGATCAAAATTCGGTACCCATTCTAGAGGATTGATGATTTATTTGACCGAGTTGAGAGGAGCGGTCTACTTCAAAGATGAACGCCGCCTTGGTTACCCTTCGGCGGGGTTAGGAAACCGGAAATATCCCTAAGAGCGGCGTTTAGAGCGCGTTATGGGCACTGAGTTTGCGGTGATGCCCTTTGGATTGATGAATGCGCCAGTGCGTTCATGGACCTCATGCATAGGTGTTCCAACTTATCTAGATCGGTTGTCGTGATCGCCGTGGATGACATCTTGATCTACTCCCGTCAGAGCGGGAGCATGGTATCGCAGTTGTTTCTGGTGTTGAGACCATCAGTTGTGCGCTAAGTTCGATGGTGCGAGTTTTGGCTTCACCAGGGGTGAGATTTTGGGACACGTGGTGTCGGCACACCGGGAGTGTCGATCGACTTAGAAGGTTGAAATGATAATGAATTGGGAGAGACGAATGTCAATCTTCGAGATACATTGTTTCTTAGGATTGTTTGGGTATTCTGAGGATATTCGAATGAATTTGAAGTTGTCCATTCGGGGCAGGATTGTAGGATTTCGCCTACGGGATATGGACTCCATGGTTGGGACGACCCTGACCATAGAGAGAAATCGAGGATACTTGGAACACTCGGGATGCGGGTGTTGGTAGCAAGAGGGAGGATCAGCTTTCTCTAGTTCGGAGAAGAGGCAGAAGACTTCTGCTTCACACTAGTTTCAGGACTAGGGCCAGGATTGAGCATGAGTGACGGGATTGCCCCAGAGATAGGGATCCCAAGACTTTAGGACATACGATTTGATTGGTACAGTAGAAACGGGAAGTATACAATTCATTCCTCCACACCTTTAGTGAGGGTTAGAGGAGGAACTAGTTTCGATTTCGAGTGCTATACAAGCACTCCCGGCAGCCTGAGATGAGCCAAAGGGAGCCGGAGTGTGGGTCGAAGTCGAGACGGTCGAGTTGCGCGAGCGGAAGCGTGGTGGACCTTAGGGTGGTAGACCTGGTTGTTGATGTCAGGCTTGACATGGATGAGATAATGACCATCGGGTTGTCGATGTAGTGAGACCTAGGCGGGTTGTCCCTACCCAGGCACGACTATGGATTTGGGCTTAGAGGTTAAGGCCTTTAGAGAAGCCAATTATAGATGTTCTTCCCTAGGGTGTAGGGTGAGAGTTGACCTGATAGGTCGGGATTATGAGTGAGAGATCTCTGAGATTCTGCTCATGGTGAACCCGGGAGTGGATGTCACAGTATGGCATTATTGCGTTTGCGTGCACGGTAACATCGCGTGTAGTCAGGTGTGGGTGCACGGTACGGTCATTCACCACTCTTGGTGAATGAGGGTTGAGTTTGTCTTTGAGACTACGTCCAATGAAGACTCTTAGTTCGGTCGGGGAGGTACGAGGAATTAGGGTGTGGGGCAAAGCAAGAAGACCGTAAATCCCCTCATGTGAGAATCCTGGAGTTAGGGTGTAAGAGACCCGGGGAGATATCCCGAATTTCTGTGAGAATGTAACAGGCTCGAAGTGTAAGCCGAAGAATTATGTTGCCCGAAATGAAAACACACGGTCAAGTATCACATAGACTTAGAGTTTAGTGATAAGAGTCGGGAGTGACTAGAGATGAAAACACACGATCGGGTTATCACGTAAACTTAAAGTTGAATGATAGGAGTCGGGAGTGACTCGAGATTTGGATACCCATTGGAAATTGCGTTGGGTGTTGGTGAGCCGGCAAGGGCTCGGTAAATGGATGTCATTCATGACATGGACTAGATTGACGGTCCAGTGGATTGTCAGTGATTGTGACCTTGGAGAGGTTAATGTTGTGTAGGGTTACGTGTTGTATGGATTACATACGGGTGTTAGAGGACATGCTGCGAGCATGCGTCTTGGATCATAAAGGTAGAGGATAAATTGCCCTTAGTGGAATTCGCCTACAACAATAGTTATCAGGCGAGTATACGAATGGTACCATATGAGGCATTGTATGGGAGGCCATGTAGATCACCGTTATGTTGGACCGAGGTGGGAGAGAGCTCCATCACGGGTCCTGATCTGATTAGAGACACCTCTGAGAAGGTGAGCTTGATATGACAACGTCTTCTCACGGCTCAGAGCCGGCAGAAGAGCTATGCGGATGTGCGACGTCGACCCTTAGAGTTCGAGGTTGGGGATCATGTCTTCTTGAAGGTGACGCTAAAGAGGGGAGTGGTCAGGTTCGGTAAGCGCGGGAAGCTATCGCCGAGGTTTATTGGGCCTTTCAAGGTACTCGAGAGGATAGGCACTGTTGCGTACCGGTTGGCATTACCACCCAACATGATAGGTGTCCACAAGGTATTTCACGTCTCCATGCTCCGGAAATATATTCCATATCGAGCCCATGTGGTAGATTGGGGACAGATAGAGGTTGACACGGATGGGACCTTCGAGGAGGGACCAGTGTGCATTGTTGATAGCCGTGATCAGGTTTTGCAACGCAAGACCGTGAGGCTAGTGAGAGTGCTATGGTGGCACTATGGAGTGGAGGAGTCAACGTGGGAACGCGAGGACACGATGCGGGCCAACCATCCCTTCCTGTTTAGGGATGAAGGTACGTGGTTTAGTCGTTTAATAATTAAATGACGAGTTTACATGCATGGTAGAGTGCACGTTGCATATGCATGTGAGTAATTATGATTGTCCAGAATTTCGAATGAAATTCCTTTTAGAGGAGAATGTGGGCAGAAATTCCAATTACAGACAAGGGCAAAATCGTAATTTACGATTCTGAGAATTGTGATTTAGGTTAAAAATCCGAAATTAATTCTCTAGATCTCGGATGATGAAACGGATTGTACCGTTGGAATCGTCTCGCGAAATCTAGCTAGCACGTAAAATTTTGTTAAATTCCGAGACAGACGGAGTTTGCACGTTTTACGAGGCATCGCTGTTCGGGTGCCGTAAAACGGTTTTCGATGTGACGAAAGTCACATATAACACGTACTCATGTGCCATAAGTGGTATGAGTAGAGAAATGATGAAAATGGGTGGCCGAATGAATGGGAATATCAAATCTAGGTAATGAAGGGACATAATGGTCATTTAGAGATTTGTTTAAGTCACAAAAAGACAAAAATGTGAATAGTGACTGTCTTCCCAATTATGAATAAGAAAACATTTATGGGATTTGGGGACAGAGATAAAAATGGAGTCTTTAGAGTGAGAATGTCCGCTTCTCTCTGTATCGGAGATCTGACCACGCAGCCTTTCGACAAGAAGGAGAACGTTTCGATGAGAGGGCTTCGTGTATATTCAGATTTTGGGAGTTTCCACAAACTCCTGAGGTGGCCCTTACTGAGCTTTATTCCCCATTTTGAGCGTTTACTTAACGTTGAGTATAATGGTGCCGCGAGTAAGCTGCTTGATCGTCCCAAACTGGGACCGAATTGATACAAATTTTTGAAAGAAAAATGGAGGCCGTGGCTGCCCATACTGATTTGAAGTATCAATTGATGCATTTTGCATACTTTATATTGGTTGACTGAGGCCTGAATGGCCATGGAAAAACCTGCCCGCTAAGGCGAACCATAGTTTTTTGGTGATTTTTCTGAATAAATCAGGGTTTCACGTTATTCCCAAATAGTGTTTCAAAACAGGCTTGCAAATATGTGTTTGGTCGAGTGATTTAAAATTAAAATTGCTCATGGCTTACTCACAGCTCGGCGAAGCACTAATAACAACATAATACATACATTATCAGCATCGACATTATGTGAATGTGCATGTTTGCTACTGCATGTGATTAGATCAGACAAATGGCATTATGCATTCCATATGCAATCGAACACCCTAGGATTATAGGAGTGAGTGCATGAGATGAGTATAGAGAAATGGTTCTAGGGTCTAAAACAGCAATTATCTGAGGGTCCAAATCAAAATATCAACGCTGAGCTGCCCAATTGATATTCTAAGGGTAGAGTCCACAAACACACAGATCAATTGTCTAGCGGCTCAAGCAACTGATATGAGAGGTAAAGGCACACTGAGGCTGTCCTGAATAAAACAACACCATCACATGCCAAAGTGAAAAAAGTAGAGAGTCTGTGAGGACTCGGACCGGTTTGTCGTGACATTCAAGTAGATCGCATTGAATGTGTGTTTAAATTGAAACATCATATTTATACTCCTAGTGTATGTGAGCCCACTTAGGGCGTATTCTCCCAATTGAGCCAGCTCAACTGGCCAGTGGGACCCCTTTTACAAGCACAGGAGATGCAGGACGCCCGTCCTAGAGGTCAGTCTGTACAGTTTGAATAAAATTTTGGTGGTTTTATACAAAGAACTCTTAAGTTTAGTATGTATTGTTTAAGAGTGAAAATATTGTAACTCTTGTAACTATAGATATATATTGAATCTATAGTCAGGTATGCATATCAGTATTGTTTATAGCCTAAGTATCGTGATACTTCTAGTGGACAAAATAGTATCAATGGCGTTGCATCATCAGACGTGTTTCAAGTGTGTATAGAATCGTGAGCTCTCACAAAGGAGACTCACCGATTTTCTGAAGTGACGCTCTGCAATATCCACTTGTACCCCACTGTCGACGGGTAGTCAATCACCTCCGTTTGGGCGCAACCGCCGCAGCCGGGTTAATAAAATCTGCTCTTCCAGGTTATGTACCTGGGTTGGCACTTTTTCAATGTCGTCTCCAAATTGACATGGTCAGTTTCGCCTAATAAGATAAAATTTTATTTCGGTTTTTCACCAAAATTTGAAAATCTCTAAATTCATTGTAATATACAGAAATTCTTTGAACCCGTCATTTTCACATTCGTGTTTTTGCTGTGGGGGTATTAAAGGTTCTTATTGTGTTTGGATATGCATATGATGATAAGGTGTACAAGGTTTCCATCGGTTTTAAACAAAGGTAGTATGGTCAAAGATATATCTACATGATTTTCTGCCAAAAGATATTTGAATCATCATTTTCAATCTGCAGAAAATTATTTAGTACTTGATATATACTAGTTAAAATATGTTTTTCAAAATCCCTTGATCCATGAGTCGTGGGATGAGTTTAACATTTTGATCTGAAAAAGAGAGAGATATTTACATAAGCTTAAATAAACACAAAATAAATCGTAGATCAAGGGTGCTTATATATATTCTGCTTTAATTCCACCGTTTTGGTTCTAAATTGTTTATACATATACATCTTGTCTCTAAACACTTTGTAAGATTTTCTTAATGTGTATTTATTAATTGAAAAATGAACTAAATGAATTTGGTCTGACAAAGTGAGATATCCGGATTCTAATTAGTTTAATATGTACTGCAAATGTAAATGGAGGTGTCTCTACTGCATGTAGAGGCCCGTGGTCGAACTCTTTTATAGAACATAAAGCCCAAGTCCTCTCAACCCTGGCGGATACGTTATTTTTACCACATACGTATCTCGAGAGCAAAGATTTTCTCTAACTCCGCGAGCGGCGCCTCTATTGCCATGTCATAAACTGGGTTAAGGAGAAGATCTGAGATCGATTTCAGCAGACCACTGATTCCGCATCACAAACCATGATCTGCAAATCGTGTATGCTATTTTTAGACTTCTAGCATTATGTTTTCGTGATTCTAATTATGGTGATCTAGAAAGATTTTCACGTGTCCTACAATGTATCGTAGCTAACCATGATTGAATCAAAGATAAGGAATTTGAATATTTTATTTTAGTATTTTATTCCAACCAAAGTCACCCGCTGGAAATTTTCTTCTGCAACCGAACTTGAATTTTATCGTATATTGAATCTACTGGTCAAGACGAGAAGACGGCGGGTGGCACGCCATCTGAGGAGGCCGAACGCGCCACGCGCCGCCACCACGCGCTCCACACGCACAGCACGGCGCGCCGCGGAAAGACACGCTGGGACGGAATCTTGACACGGTTTGTCGACGCCATGCTGACGCTGCCTGACCCATTCACACGACCCGTCAGACCGGCTCGCTACCGGTGCCGACGCCATTCACTCCATACCGAGCCCGACGGATTTGACCGAATCTCGCCAATGCCCGACCGCACTGAATTCGGCCAACGAATTCGACCGATTTTGGACTCCCATCCGGATGACGCCATATCACTCGATCCGATGACGCCATGACGCCATACTCGACACCTCGCCCGATGACGCCATGCTGACGCCATCCGATCGATCCCGACCACTCCACCTCTCGACCGGCTCGCACTGGCGCTTCCGACGGCTCAGGCGGCGCCGTCCGACGCCGCTTTGGACGATTCGCATCGACGCCGCCAGATCGGAGATGCTCTACATCGTATATTTTATTTTACATGTTTGAAGTCATATGTGACAAAATACGAAAGAACCTATGTACGGATTTTTGGTATTTTATGCGTTTTCAGATTTATGGTTTTGGAAATATGTATGATAGCTCACATGGCTATCACCACATAAGGACTATGTAGAGTGTAATTCATTGATCATTAATGAATTCAAATGTTATAATTAGCATGACATGTATGTATAAATATAATTTTATATCCGGCATTATATATATATATATATATATATATATATATATATATATATATATCAATGTGATACATAAAGTTAATATCCCTGCATGAGAAGTTTTCATGATTCAATTCCAAGTTAGACCGCTCAAAGTGGAACACTGACCGTCAGAAAAATCGCCCCATATTGTGGTGGGATGTCTCCTGCTTTATTGCGTGGATCATACTCCAAAGGAGATCCTGTTAGTTCATGGAGGATACATGTATAAAGACAGGCTTGAGAAAATGACTGATCTTAGTGGTTCATACACCCAAAGGTGATTTCACGAAAAATTAGAATATGTTCTCATGGCCGCTGTCATGTGGAGAGTGTACAAATCGTATAGCTCATATTTTTCGCCTAAAGGTGATTATAAGGATGATGTATGTAATTTTCGATAAGTATTCACACGATGCCGATCAGATTATTTGCTTTGTTTTTCACTAATTTTCTCAGAACGCAATCGATTTCAATCGAGGTCCTACTGGATTGAACTCAAAGCGGGGAGAGATTTTCATTTGAATGGAGTCATGGATGTTCACATTGTTTCTGACAAAGGATAGTTTCTACAGATATCACAAACTCACAAGTATTGAAGTCGAGAAACTGAATTATGCTTACTCGAAAGGAGCACCTGATTTGCTTATCGACACGAAGAAATCCATTCAACACTTAAAAGTATTACTGCTTGACTGTGATCGCTAAGGAAATGATGGCAACATGAGGCTAGAAATCGAATTTCATCTAATGTCAGGTTGGAACACTCAAAAGCTCTTCAACATGAAGTATGGATGAGTACCGCTGGGTTGTAGATTATGTCCCGAGGATGGCAGACTAAAGACGGCTTCAAGCTCTTAATGTTACCATTCCCGATGCTTGCATTGTGCATCAAGCTCCCAAACACCCTTCCAATTTTGATTTCGGGATTATAAAGACAAATTACAATTCCCAAGATGAGACTTGGTCGGCGCACGACTTGATAGCAAGGGTGGTGGCGTAAGAAGAGAAACTTTAAGAAGCAGATAGAAAGAGTATCCGCCTTATATGCTTGAGTAGTTCCCATAAAAAGAAAAATAATAGGGTTCAAAGTCGACTCATAATGGTACTCATGAAAACTACCGGTCGGGCCGACAATATGGGTCCAAAGAAGAGATTTTGAAAAGGATGGTGATCGGCCATTTTCTAAGAAGAAAGGTCACATGAAGAAGGAACAAGAAAATTTAAAGCTCATACCAAACGCGGCTTACAGAATGATTTTAACACTCTGCTTGTGAATCAACTCCATCCAAGCACCATCCAGCTTCTGGTGGCTCGATATATAGAGGCAACTAATCTGTCATGCTTACCATACAAGGATTCATAACCCGAGGAAGCCAAAGAAGGGCTGAATCAAAACTCACCGTGGAAACAACGAAAGCCGATGTCATGTTCGTGGAGATGTAATCTAATTCTAGATTCTGGTTTTAAAATTGATGTTGAAAGATACTTTTATGTATCTTCCTTTAGACGAATTCTAGTTTCCAGATCGTGCTCGATTTATATGATTACTCTTTTGAAATCAAAAGCAATGTTATTTCAATATTTCTTAATTCAATGGTGGCCTGGTGCCATTACAGTCCAACTGGATATACAGATTTCGAATGATTCACCGATATATACTTTCGCTATAACGGCTGAAAAAGGTTGTTTCTAAGAGACCATTACCTAAGGAAGAGTCTTATGCATTGTAGATAACTGTCGCCATTCCCAAGGATAGAGAAAGGCCGATAAAGACTACCAATCTCGCCGCTTCTTAAAAATGACTTAGAGATATGCAGTTAATCGTCAGAGTGTAAACACCAAGATAAGAAAAACCGCAACTGCCCGACTTTGCCTGATGTCATTCACAACTCGATATAAGATCCTTATTTACTAATCCTCAGAAATTTTTATTTCATCACATTTATCGGGATGACTATTCTCGAGAGTGTTATTTTGTACCTTGATTAAAGAAAAAGGTTTAGTCCCCTTGACAAGTTCAAGATTTTTCTGACCGAAGTCGAGAAACAATGGGAAAAGTCATAAAGGTTGTTAGATCCGACCGAGGTGGAGAGTATTATGGCAAGCATGGCGATGTCGGGACAGCCTTAAGGGCCATTCGCCAAATACTATGATTCGGATAGTATACGTTTACTGCGTACGGGTCCCGAGCAAATGGTGGTTTGAAGGCTGTTCCACTATGGAAATGGTAAGGAGTATGATTAGTAGTAAATTTTACTTGGTTTTCGTGGGTGAGCTTTGCGCTTTGTACATTCTGAATCATATACCTACAAAAGTCAAGTCATCGACTCTTTCGGAAGTTATGGATCAAGGAAGTCAGCTTTAAACCATCTTAAGGTTCAGATGTCCTGGTAGTTGTATAATCCAACATTAAGCAGTTTGACCTTAACCACTCTGTTACTTTGTATCTTACCCTAACATTCGAAGGATATTTCCGCTCTATAATCCCAATGGAGGCACAAGAATTGTGGAACTTTACGCCTAAGTTTTCGAGTTTGATGTGGCCAAGAAAGTAGTCGCTTCACGCATTCATCAGAGGATAATAAGCATCGCGGCAATATGGTTTTATCTCTTCCATACAGATAATTGTGGGAACTCACACACCATATTGGAACTGCTGAGACTCAGATCCTTGTCAGACAAATTAATGAAGTTCATCAGGCCTCAGTACAGATGGCACATTTACCCAGCAAGGAGATCCACTAGTGAAAGACGATCAGCCATACCACCGAGACTATTTAGTCATATAGAGACAAGATCACAGATCTGCCTGACTGATCCAATACAACCCATAAGTCGTCATTTCGCCGAACTGGTCGATGCAATGAGAGATGAAATTCAATCTATGAGGCATAATGGAGTTTTTGGGAATTATTGAATTATCAATGTCATAATCACTGGGTCGCAAATGGGTAAGAAGACTGCAAGGAATCTCAAAGGAAAGATCGAGGTTTAAAGCCGCACCGGTACTAAAGGTTTCACTTTAAAAGAAAAACATAGCTAAACTTTTTCCACTTCTAAAGATCTTCGTATGATCATAGATTAGTTGCTCATTTCGATATGGGAGTTACACCCGTATGGATGTTAAAACCATTTTCTCAATGGACCTTAACAGTGTTCATAATGCAAACCAATGTCAGGCAAATGATTCAAGTACAATTGCATGTGCATCGTAAAGTCTATTTATGGTCTCACGTTTTTACATGTTATAATAAAGTTTCAGAAAAGATAGTCATATGGTTTTGTTGAGAACAAAATAGATCAATGTATAACGCGTATGTCAAGGGGAGAAATTCATTTTCCGGATACTATGTGGATGATATCTCGCTTCATAGCAGCGACCTCGCTTTCTATCGTGATGAGAATAAGCTGATGTTGTCAAAAGAACTTTGATATGAAGGACCTTGTGAAGCCGCCAATCCTGTAATGAGATTCACAGAATCGTTTCAGTATCATCGGGGTTTATCTCGTGAGGGCATATGTTGATCGATTTTGTAAAGATTCAACATGCAACAATGTAAACCAGAATCGCTCCCGGTCTCACAGTGATGTTTGAATCCATCAGGTCCTGGTCCACATTGAGAGGTTCCAAACACTGTACCATGCTAGTGCACTGGAGACATGAGCGTCACATAGGTATTGAAATGGATATTTCGCTTTATAACAGACTTGCGGGCAAAATATCGCCAAATCCTGTGACATGATCTGGGTCACGCTGCCAGACATGGAGGTACTTAAAGAGGACAAAAGACTATATGCTGATTTACAAACATAAAACAGACTCAACATTTAGTCGGGTATTCGGATCTCGCATTTTGCCGGGTCATCGTGATGAAAAGAAGTCAACAAATGTGTCACTCTGCTAAAGAGTGATCATGGAAAAGTGAGAAATGTAACTAATAAGATCCTACCATGTAAGCGAGTTTCAGAGTATTGCCAGTCACTGGTCGCAATTAATTCCAAAACTTCATTAAGATATAACCGTGATTATGATTTTGGTGGATAAATGTATACAAAATGTGTATTGTGACAATAACCCATGTTGTTGTTTATTAACAACAAATGAGGTCTCAAGGGGTCTAAGCACATGGAGGCCGGGCACCCGACTATAAAGGAAAAAGTTCAAACCGTGACATTAAAAGGGATAATATCAATGTGATGATATTAGCAGATCTCATGGAATCAGTAGCTTCGCTCTTGTGTATTTGATCGATATGTCATTAATACGCTTTATATCATGAGCACGTGTAACGATGTATTTGTTAGTTTGGTGTTGCTCTTATGAAGGTCGAATCCGACCATTACATTTTTTGTAATATTTGAATTTGTATCAACTCTTGTATTCATTATGTATTTGTGAATGTAGATTTACCAAGTTTATACATATAATTGGTTGAAAATTCTCTAGCAACAGGTAAACTCGATAATGTGCTATGGGGCATTCGCATTAGCTCTTAACAATATGTCTGTTACACATAGCAAAGCATGCATCAAGGTAACACATATAATGTTCCAACCATGATGATATTCTCCGTGACATACTAGGTTTTGTGACACTTAAGGAGAGAGACAATAAATAGATAACACATGGCATCACTCATTAGGACGTCCATTTAACACACTTAACATATTTAATCCATCATGAAGTTGAAAGCACTTAGACCATGGTAACCATGAGCAAATGTAATACCACATGATTCAGTTGTTCGAGACTTTACGGGTTGGGATTGACTATTAAGAATAATCTCTGCATCAATATGAAGGTGCTACAAACAGCTTTTGTTTCAATTAATATCGCCTGCTAGAGAATAAAGATTTTTCTTAATGCTTTATTAATTGAAATGAATCGAATTAATTTGTCTTAATAAAGTGAGATATGTGATCTTTAATTAGTTTAATACTGTGGGTCAAGTAAAAGTGGCTGAGTACCCAATTCTCCAAGAATGAGAGGGCCCCGTGGTTCGAACTCTATAAATATAAACTCAAGTCCTCCTAACCCTAAAGATACGCATTTTACTCACATATGATTCGTAGAGAAAGATTTTCTAACTCGTGAGTGGCATCATTAAGCCGTCATAAATCGATAAGTGAATGATCTTTGAGACTGTGATTTTGTGATCTTCACTGATTCACATCAAGCAAACTATGGGATCAAACCAGTATGCTATTTTGATTCTCTCTATTATTATGTTTTCAGATTCTAATTATGGTGATCTAGAAGATTTTCACGGTCCTACAACTTTTTCATAAAATCTCTATCTAAATAATAAGATTCTATAATATTATAAATATCGTTCTAACTTGTTTTTAATTACAATTTTAATAAACTGTTTGTAAGGAAGCCGATTTTCTAATCATATTAATTAAACTCCGCTTTTATCAACATTGTTCAAAACTCGACTTATTCTAAATCCTTAATATGGTTTTCTTGTTTTTCTCGTTCTTACATTTAAATTTTTCGCTTAAACAATAAACTCCGTTCTTTAATTTTTGAAGATGTCAGCTAAAGCTCGAATGGTTTCATATATGTATTTAAATTTTGGTTTTGAAAGTTTTCGGGGTTTTAAAGACCAAAGGTTATCACAATAACTTTATGTTCTTCAAAAGGTTTTGAGAATACAAAGACCGAAATTGAAGGTTGCTTAAAAGTCTCATTTAAAGTAATTGCCTCAACGAAAAGCTAAGCTAATTTCTCCTCTTCAAGCCATTTTCCTGTATTAATAAAAAGTTAGTCATAAATAAATCAATTCTCATTTATATAAATCTATCTACTTAACTAATTCAAGAATATATTATCCTTTCTTTATATGTTCAAATTTGGGTTTAAAACCAATTAAAGAGTTCAAATTTTATCCATCTGTAGATAATTAGAAGAAATTTCATTTTTCTGCAATTTTACATTTCACAATCGTCTAAAGTAAATTGTTCTTGGTTTGAAAAGAATTAGAATTTTTAAAACTAAAATTATAGCTTCTATTTCTAAATCATGAACTAAGGTTCTTTGATAATTACTAAAAGTTCCACTACAATATCTACAAAGTTTTTTCTTTCTAAATTATTGGTTAATGCTAGTGTTAAATTCCTCCTCATCCTGCTAGACTTTGCATCCGCTTGGGATTATTTTATATTCACTTCTAATGGAGATGGAAGTCGAGATTCTAATGTTCTTTTATCTGACTAATTTAATATCTTCCCAGTTAAAATATTTTTGCTCAGAATTTTGGCTTTACTATAAAGAGGTCCACTAATCGACTCTAGGTTTTTAATATAAGGTCTAGCATAATTTAACAATCTAAAACTAGTATTTTAAATCTTCTAGTTTGTCCGAAAATTATTGATTTTTGTACTATATGTTTGTTTTACTTACCATTTTTAATTCTAATCCTAAAAATTCAATTTGATTTTTAAATAATTTTTTATTTTCTTTCTACTAACTATCAAACCATAATTTATAAGTTCTTCAAAAAACAAGTCTAAACTAGGTTTTATAGGTTCTAAAATTTTTGGCAAACAAGAATATCATCAATGATATACAAGAATAAAAGAGTATTTACCAAATATTCTCATCCATCATTCAAGTGAACATTTATGAGTGCTTCTTTAATCCAAATGGCATTACATTCATTCATATAAGCCACAAGCGACAAGAAACTATCCATGGTTTGCTATCTTCATCTAATCTTATTTGCCAAAATCCATTCTTACAATCTAATTGAGAAAAATATCTACATCCTTGAATAGAATTAATTAAAGAATCTTTATTGGGTATTTTATATGCATCATCATAAGTATTATCATTTAATCTTTTATAATTAATTACCATCCTAGCTTTTCCTCGTTTTTCTTCACTATGGTTTCTAACTAAAAATGTCGTTGATCTATGAGGACTAAAACTTGGTTTGATAAGGCGCTTGCAATAATTCTTCTATTTGTATTTTAAATTCTTGCATCTAGCAAGGTTACATGCAATGTCTCAAGTTTTTATAATAAATCGATTTTTATTTATTTTACAAATCGCTTTGCTCCTATTCCAATGTTTTTTATGTCTTCCTATAATTCCTATTTTTTTTCTGCTTGAACTAAAAAGGTTTTAACTTTAATGCGCTTTTTTTAAATTTTCTGAATAATCATTAACTATATCTATCTTTATTTCTTCTACTTTATTCACATAAATGTGAAACCATGTTATTGGTTCTATTTTCCTCGTGTTTGTATACAATTGTTGTAGTTTTTGGGTGAAAGCTAACTTGGTTGTTTTGTATTGTTATACCTCCTTGTAAAGAATAAAAATAAAATTTAAAACCTAAAATAAAAGAATACAAACTTATACTAGGTACTAAATAGGTTTGTGGTAATGTCATGGTTATGTTGTTAATTATAATTGGAACATTAGCTATATATTTTGTTATTATTATTTTTTCTTGATTATACTGCACTAATTCTATAGGTTTAGTTAAGGTTTGTTGTTCTTCTTTTGGTACTAAGGTTTCAAATAAAAGGTTTTTACTAGCTCTAGTATCTAACATTGCTTCTACTTTTATTTCATTTTTCTTTAATTTAATAGTTGTTGGAAATGTTATTGTTTTTACTCTTATTTATCAGATATCATTGTTGTTCCTGGAAGAATTTGCTTGGTTCTTCTTCTTTTGAGTCTCTTTATCACCTAAATTATTTTTCTTAACTTCTATGTAGGTTTTTCCTATTATTGTTGTCAACCTTTCATATATTATAAGGATTTATTTTACTTCTAAAGGTTGTACTAATTTTTCTAAATCTAAAGGAGTCTTATTCTAGGTTTATTTTTTGATTCATTTTCTTCTTTTATTAAAATTATTTTTCATCTAAATTTTCAATTTCTTCAAAAATTTATTTACTGATAGGTTCATTTTCTTTTGGTTTTATTACTTCTACAATTTCCATGGTTTTATTTCTAAATTTCTAGGTTCAAATGATTTGATTTTATATTCTACATTAGTTTTTGATTTTTCTCCTAACTAAGTTTTTCAAATCATAAAATATTTTCTATTTTATTTTCTTCTAATTTGCTGGTTTCCCTTAACTCGAATTCGTTCAAGCATTCGACCACTTTTTTGACCAAGTTTTTCTAATAGTTCTTCAAATTTTGTTGTTCAATTTTTATTTTTTTCTATTTTTCTACAAAATTTATCTTCCTTAACTAAATGTTCTTTTATATAATCTAAGTTGCTTCTAATTAAATTAAAATATTTAAAGTCTTTAAGCTTCTTTCCTAATTCCTAAGGTTGTATTACACAAATCTATTCTTCTTTGTTGAATTTCTTTAACTTTTTCTAGATTTTGTATATCGCGCCACACTACATGGTATTCTTTCTCGCTTTTTTATGTCTTTCTAATACTACTTTGCTATTCCTAACCGAATTTACGTTCTTAAAATATTTAATTTCTTCTTAAACTCGTGATTCACACTCCCTACAAGGTTTTCTACCTATTCTAATTTCTACTCTTATTTCTACACTAACTTATATTTCTAATTTCTAGTTTCTATGAACTTGAACTACTAACATATGAATTTGAGCTACTAACATAAAGATTATCAAGACCAGACAAAGTCTCCCTAAAATGCATATCCTCGGCTAAAACAGGTTAAAGGTCATGGGTTAAGACTAAAGACTCTAGTTTTAAAATTCCGCTCAAAACACGTTTCAAAGATTGATTTTTTAAAATTTTCCTTTGATAAGAAAAGATAATAACAACAGGATCAACGTAGGTTAATTATTATTATAAAAATTTTTAAAATCAAAACTCCATTTCTTTCGCTTATCTTTTACCCCCTTGTTTCTAAATAAAATAAACTTAAAAATGAGAAGAAGAACAAAAGAAATATGAATGAAATACTTACAATTTTATTGATTCAAACTTTCTGTACAAACTCCTCCACTCTCACTCAATTCTCTCAAACTCTATACAACTCTTAACTCCTCTTTTTGCTCATAAAACTCATATAACTCCTCTGGGCTTCCTCTCCTACGTATGCTCAAACCTCAAATCCCATGACCACTTACAAACCAAAAGACAAATTGAAAGTAAAAATCTACCTAACAATTAATTGTTTGAGGCCACTGTCCTAAAGGACAATAAATGCCTCTTACAACTCATTAATGAAAAGTTGAAAAATATTCATCTATAATAAATGAAATGAAATTAAATTCAAACTTTCTTTAAATTTTGACACGTTCCTTTTTGCTTTTGTCTTCTAGCTAGCTTGAGATAAGCTTGATTTTGAAAAAGTCGCTACTGGCCGGTTTTTGCGCTTGCGAGTTTAATTAACACCGCTTGCAAGATTTGATGTCTTTATTATCCTTCCATTGCATTTTCCACGTTTGTATAATCCTCTCAGATCTAGATTCTCCTTGGTGGTTTGGCGCTTATCGCCGACGTATGATAACTCGTGAATCCGCCAGAGTCAGGTTAATAAATCTCGCTCTTCCGGCGCTATGTATTCTTTGCTAAAATTTTTTTCTAATGTACCGGGTTCTCCAAATTGACATGGTCAGGGTTTCACAATAAGATAAAATTTTTATTTCCGTTTTTCTAAATTCAAAATTTTGAAAATCTCTAAATTATTGTAACATACATGAAATTCTTTGAACTAGTCATTTCACATTCGTGTTTTGTCAGGGGTATTAGCGTTCTTTATCATGTTGATATATACAATGACGATGTTAGGTACAACGCTCTACGCTTCTAAACAAAGGTGGTATGGTTTCAAAGATATATCTACATGATTTTCTGTTTAAAGATATCAACAATATTTTTCATTTTTCAGAAAAATTATTGTTAGCAATTATGTGCTCTCGTCCCACTTAGTATTCTCAAATATATGTATAATTATAAATTTATAATAAATATAATTTATTATATAACTAAAGGCTTTTTTATAATAAATATAATTTATTATATGAATCCATATTTATAATAAATATAATTTATTATATGAACAAGCTATTCGACGAATCGTTTTAAGGCTGGAAGTTTTTTTTCATACATTTGAGAATATTGCACAGAGAAAAGAAAGAATTTTCTATTCTTTGGTTTTTTTCTAAGCTGTCTAAGATTCGCCTATCGTCTGGATTCATCGGTGCCCACACACACATCCATACCACTCCCGAGGATAGATCCGGAAGATCTACCGCGCATCACCGATCCGTAGACGACCTGCATCACCGGGTCACAGGTCAAGCCACACAGATCCGACTGTAGATTGGGTTTGTCAAAGGGCCGATCTGTATTCACTGGATCTGATCCGGCAAATCTACATAGGTAATTTCATTTAATATTGAATTTTAGATACACAGACGTTAATCATAATACAGATCCATGCTTCCGCCGTGGTGTTTTCCTTCAATTGGCATCGTTACTATGATTAGATATGTGTATCTAGGCATTCAATAATGCATGTAATTTTGATGTTGATTTAGTATATGGCACCTAGGTTCTATTTGTTGTTAGATCGCATGATTAGATCTGTTAATTTTAAGGATTTTGTTCATGAATGGATGTATTATTTCAATGGTTTTCGCCTCTAGATCCATGGTAGATTGATTGTATTAATTTTTCGGGTTTGTAAATAAGAGGTCAGGTCATAAGATCGTTTCTTCCCGGTTTTATTTATTATTTACATTTTTTTTTAATTAAAATAGTTGTAATTTTAAATTTCAAATCCTCAGAATCAGACACCTTCATTATTTGGAAAGTCGAGAAGATCCGACACCATCTCGTAACGTGACCACCGTGAAACGTTAGAGGAGGAGGAGACGCGCCGGACGGGGACGGCGCAGCCCGAAATGCCGCCACGCGGGCCCACACGCGCCGGCAGCTTCGCGTGGATCCCCACTGATAGTCTTGGCGCGTAGGGCGCAAGTGAGTCGCGGCGCCTACTTCCGGCTACCGGCCTGCCTTGCAAGGTGGTTCTTCCCCCGGGCCGGTTTTTGATTCGTGGATCATGACCTACTACCCTTCAAATTAAACATGCTAGGGGTTTTGTAGGTTTTAATTTATTTTAGTTTTGGCCTTTACGCCAGAACTAAAATAATTCCAGCCCAAGAACCTTAGGATATTTCAGACAGGCCCAATTTTAATTTTTTTAGGAAAAACCATGGATTAGGGTTATTTAATTAATGCTTTGTGAATGGTTTAAATTATATGCTTATAACATGTTCTTATGTGATAACATATATGTATTGTGGTGCCATATAAATTCAGATCAATGATATCACATGTGCATAATAATTATTAGTGATTCTATTATCTAGTTTAATAATTATTATGGAAAAAATTATTTTATTTTTTTGAAATAATTTTAGAAAATCCCTATTATTTAAAAATATTGAATGTGAAGGTTTTAATTAATTTAATTAATTTTAAACCTATGGTTTCCATCAGGTCTACACAAAAATGATCATGTGATGCCCCAACGGATAAACATGGTCAGATTTATTGATTAGACCTCAATTGTTTCAAAATTTTATAAGATTGACCGGCCCAACGTCGGCAATCTTGGATATTAAAGATAATTTTGAAATTAAAACAATGGTTAAAAAACATTCAACTTAATTTAATTATTACCCTCCCAACGAGGCTATGATATTTTTATTAAGTGCTCAAAGTTTTGAAACAATTAGGAGTGGAAATGGATTGAGGTATTATCTAGGAAAGTTCTGCCTAAGAAGGGATTTAAGTATCCGCCAGGACTCCTCATCTTTCCCGGGAACCAACTTAGTAGGATACTAATCATTTCATGATCAAATTTAGTTTGTTATAAATATCTCGCTTCAACGTAAGTGTTTATAATGGAAACCAAATAATTGCTTTACACAAATGTAAAATAGTTTTTTGATTAACTAAATTTTAAGATTATGTTTATTGTAGCATATTACGCTTAATACTAAGTAGTATTTTTCGTAAAATGGCATCATTTAACCCACTTGCAATGATTTTGAGTCAAAAGCCTATGGATGGAAATAATTATAGTGAATGGAAACCAACCTATACATCGTTTCGATTTTGAAAACCTAAGTTTGTCCTAAATCCACACCAAAGCCCAATGAGCTCAAGAAGAAATGCATCTCGACTGCCGAAAAGACTATGAGAACAGGTGTGGACAAGGCAAATATATCGCCTCACCGCTATATTCTCGCTGCTACTGCTAGTCATTTGAAAGGACAGATATCTCATCTCGAGAGTGGAGCAGAAATGATCCAGACTCTCGATAAGATGTTTGCACAATCAACAAGTTCTTTAAGGCAGGTCGCTAGGTGGCTATGAATGAACACTAGAATGACCGGGAAGTGCGAGGATCATCAGTTCAAAATGATGTCACATCTCAACTGTCGGGCGGTCAGATGAAGATGGAGCAAAGGTCCCAAATTGATTTCATATTTGAATCCCTACCGATCGCTTTTACCCGCTTTAAAGTTAATTATAATATGAACAGCATGGATCTAACTCCTACGCAGTCGATGCATGAACTAAAGTGGCCGAAGGGCTTTCTGAAAGTCAAAGTGAAGTTCATATGATCGAGGGTTCTACTCTTCAAGCCCAAAGGAAACCTAAGGGTGGGAAAAGAATAAGAAACGTTAAGTATGGTCGGGGTACCGGGGCTACCAAAACCAATCGCTATGAAGAAGCCGAAAGGCAAGTGCTTCAAGTGCGGACAGAAGGGTCACTGGAAGCAGAATTGCCCTCAGATTGCCAAAAGCAAGGTATGGGTAATTTAAATGTGGTTGAAGTTTGTTTAGTGGAGAATTATAATGATAAATGGATCATTGATTCAGAGCTACTAACTATGTCTGGCATTTTATAAAGTGGTTCGCATAAACTAGCTTGGCTCGGACAGAACAAAGGTTTTGAGGGTTTGGAAATGGAGAACATGTCTCCGTTAAAGCATTAGGACAAGTAGAATTATTTTTCAATAATGATAGACTTTATGTTTAGTAGACTGCTTATATGTATTCTGTGATTTTTAAAAGGAATTTAATTTCATGAAGGTTTATTCGAATGTTTAACAAAGGGAATTTAATTCCTTTATTACAATAAGAAGTTCAACTTTTCGCTTATTTGTACCCTGATTTGATAGATGGTCTTTAATATTATTTAAGTCCTATGTCCTATGATGTTTTAATTCATCAAATTGTTGATAAGCATGATCACCTAGCCAAGAAAAGGAGTTTCAATGAAACGTACCTTTCGTATTTCATGACAGGGTCATATTAATCCTAATAGGATCATGGTTTGGTGCAGTGGGATCTTAACTTCCTAGACTTTGAACCTATACCAAGATGTGACCTTGTTTGGCTGTAATGACCAAAAGGCCCTTTAAAGCCAAAGGATATCACAGAACCAAACCACCGGAATCGTGCATACTCGATGTAAAGCAATTAATAAATGTCCAAGCTGCAGGAGGGTATGAGTATCAATACCTTTACAGATGACTACCTAAGATATGGATATATTTACCTAATCGCCAAAATAAAACTTTCACTAAATTTCGAGAGTATAAATTTTGAATGAAAAGCAATTAGGACTCCATATCAAGAGCTTCGGTGCGGCCAGAGTGGTGAATACCTATACGGAGTTTAAGTCTTACTTGACTCGAGGGGATAGTTTCACAACTATCAGCACACGGAACACCCGACAAAATGGAGTTACGAAAGAAGAAATAGAACTCTTCGAGGATATGGTGAGGTCAATGCTTGATTATTCATCTCTACCTATATCGTTTTGGGGATATGCCATAGAAAGCTGCAATGTATCTTCGAATTTAGTTCCTTCTAAAAGCGGTTCTAGACACCTGAGGTGTGGAAAGGGGCGCAACCTAGTTTAAAAAGTATATCAGAATATGGGGTGCTCTGCACATGTCTTAAGAAAGATCCAAATAAGTTGGAATCGTACGAAGTTTGCATGTTTGTTGGCTACCTAAAAGGAGCAGAGGTGGACTATTTTATAGTCCTTCGGATAAAGGTTATTGTGAGTACTCACGCAACTTTTGGAGGAAGACTATATAAGCAATTTCAAACTGAGTAAAATAATTCTTGAGGAGCTTATTTCGGCAGACAAACTGAACCACGGTGTCTTGGCCTCTATTACTTTGATTCCTATGCATGTTCAAAGGGGAAAATGTGCCGAAGGTGGAACAAGCACCAGTGGAACCGGTGGAACAAGATCAATACATGTGGAACCAGAACCCAGAGAGCCGGTCTGAGAGGAACTAGTACCTTTACCGGGCTCGGAACAATGAACCACAACCGGTGGAGCTTCGTCGTAGTGATCGAGTAAGGAAACTGCCGAGATATGTCTTGCTGGCAAAGTGCCTGCAAGTTATTGCTATTGACGGTGAAGATGATCCATCAATTACAAGAAGCCTTTGGAAGATATTGGATGTCTGGGAGTGGCAAAGCCGTAGATAGTGAAATGGAATCTATGTGTTGGTGGTCTGGAATCTCTTGTAGAGGCACCCACGAAGGGAGTAAAACCAATAGGGTGTAAGTGGATTTACAAGAGAAAAAGAGGATCGGATGGGAAGGTGGAAACCTTCAAAAGCTAGATTAATTGGCAAGAGCTATATACCCCAGAGGGATAGATTATGGAAAAACCTTTAGCCGGTAGCCATGCTTAAATCTATGGGATTCTTTTAGTACATGTTGCTAGTCACCGATCACAGTTTGGCGAGATGGATGTCAGCTTGACCTTTAAATGGCAATTTAAATGAGGACATCTACATCGTGACGGAAAGGGTTCAAGCTAAAGGCAAAGAACACACATGGTATGCAAGTTGCAAGGTCCATTTATGGACAAGCGAAACATCAGATATGGAACATCAGTTTGTCGAGGCCATTACTTCTTTTGGTTTTGAGAAAGCCACGATGAACCTTGTGTTCTAAAAGAATCCCGGCCGCGAGAAGGTAGTTTTCTAGTCCTTTATCGTAGATGACATATTGTTAATCGGAAGCGGCATGAGCAAAGTGTTGTCGGGTGTAGATTGGTTTGCATCTTGGAGTTTGATATGAAAGACTTGGGAGAAACCTGACTATATTCTTGGAATCAAACTTATGCGAGACCGGAAGAATAAGTTGTTGGCACTTATCTCGAGAAGCCTCTTATATTGATAAAATTCTTGTCGGAGTTTAGCATGGAAAATTCGAGGGGATCATACCCTTTAGACATGAAATTCATCTTTCTAAGGCTTAATCACCAAAAACTCTGTGAAAGAAGCATTATGAGTAGAGGATACCTTATGCCTGGTGTGGTGATCTCATGTATGCCATGTTATATGCAGGCCAGATCTCTTGTTATCAGAGTGGAGTTGGCAGCGTGTAGTGATCCCGTGAAGAATAACGGATTGCGATAAAGCATATACTTAAGTATCTAAGGAGGAAACGAGATTATATGCCGTATATTCCGGTGGGAGTTTAGAAACCATTGGTTTCAGACTCGGACTTCAAGGGGATATTGACCAGAGGGGAAATCTACCTCGTTGTGTTTATATATGGTGGTATGCATTGGAGGTGCATTGCAGTGTGGCAGATTCACCTGAAGTGAATATGTTCATTCATGAAGCGGCTAAAGTGTGTGGTGAAGAGTTAGTTGCCTCTTTGCCAACGACATTAGGTAGTAACGCGATCGAAGAACGGTATCGCGAGAAACAAAAGCGTTGAGAGGAAGTAAGGCGATCAGGAGACATCGTTGAGCGAGGAGACACGGTGGTTACCAAAGTAAGCGTCGGAGGAAAGCCTAGCGGACCCATTCACGAGGAACTCTACACGAATTCGAGTTTTGAAAGACATGTGGGTCTATGGGTGTTAGGAATTCTGAGACTTATTCAGGACTAGTGGGAGTTTTTTTTTATTTGAGCTTTTGTAGCAGACAAATAAAATTATTGTATTTTTAAATGTTAATAAAATTTCAATGAGGTATTAATTTCACCTTGTGCACTAGTAATTTTAAGTAATTAGGTCCGAGATTGAGTATGCGGTGCTGTGGTCATATGGATCGATCCGTGGAAGGCTGTGATCATAAAGTTCTCATAATGAGTGTGAGATAATCCACGATTATTGAATAAAGTTGGGCCTTTATTTAGGCGCAATATTTTATGAAATAATGTGCTTGGTTATTATAAATATTGGTGCGATTATGTTTGCATTGATAGGATCAAAGAAAGATTTGATTAAGTTAGAAATTTACGTGAAGAATTAAATCTCAAGTGATATTTGATTATTGCTTTTCTCTCAATCCTGAGTTTATTTTAAATAGGTAATTGAATAATTATCGGTCTTTGAATTGTCCCGATATGTGAGCTTTATTTTGACGGCCAAATACAGATGATTTGGGAAGCAGTGATTGTTTAATTACCGGTATTTATGAAATAAGTAAAATGAAATTGTATGAAATATCCTCTTGATATGTTTCGTACTTGGATGTAATGGGGAAGTCAGTGCGGTGATCCATTAGAAAGCTGGTAAATCAAGAGATTAAAATAATTAATTGATGACGAAGAAAATATGTCAATTAATTATGATATTTTACAATGGAGAAATTAATATATATATCAATATTATTAATTTTGAGTTCAACTGCGGGCCTTTAGTGGGTAACATAGGATTAGATAATTGCTTTTCAATATAGAGGCCTTAATTAATAATAGTCGTTGGATCCCCAGGCTAGCTCAGGGAAAGTGGCGGAGCTCATATCAGTAATGGAACTATAGAACACAAAAGTTGAGTTACATGGTTTTGGGCTTATGCTCAAGTTTGTACTCAAGAGCAAGTGGGAGATTGTTAGCAATTATGTGCTCTTAGGTCCCATAGTATTCTCAAATATATGTATAAATTATAAATTTATAATAAAATATATTTATTATATGAGCAGGTTTTATAATAAATATATTTATTATATGACAGTTAACATAATAAATATAATAATTTATTATATGAGATTATTCCTTGATGTAATGGGTTTTAAGGTTTTTCTCTTTGATTTTTTTCATACATTTTTTGAGAATACGAAACGAGAGAAAGAAGAATTTTTTTCTATTCTTTGGTTTTTCTCTAAGTGTTCTAAGATTTAGTTCTCGTCTCGATTCATTGTGCCCACACACATCCATACCACCCACGGATCTGGAAGATCGGACGGTGCGGTCTTGATGCGTAGATTGGACGGTGTAGATCGTTGGTTGCGTCTTTATTCTTTAGTAAATCTGACAGTTAGATTCTTTGGTTGGTGGCTGATCTAGAAGTCTAGTTAATGGATCTTGCCAAATCTGCAAATAATTTATTTAATAATGGTGCAGAATGATTGCATGGGCAATCATATTTATAAGATCCATGCTTAAAAATTTGTGTGTTTTCCTTCAATTAATGGGTACTTGATATATACTAGTTAAAAATATGTCTTCGAAAATCCCATTGATCAATGAGTTCGAGGATGAGTTCGAAATATTTTTGATACAAAGGAACATATTTACATAAGCTAAATAAACAACAGCCCAGGGATCATGGTAAGCCATATATCCTGTTTTTTAATTCACTTGTTTTTGGATTCTAGTATTATTATAATATGTTGGTTCTTAACCTTTTCTTATTATCTAAAGTGAGATTACATATTATAAATATCAATTAGAACTTGTTTTTAACTAAAGTTTGTCAAAGCATTGATGGCAAATCGATTTTCTAATCATATTAATTAAATCGGTTTTACTAACATTGTTCAAAAACTCTGACTTTGATTCTAAATCCTTAATATGGTTTCTTGTTTTCTTGGTTGCTTAAGCATTTTGAATTTTTGATTTCTAAAACAATAAGCTGAATACGCAATTTTGAAGATGTTGGGCTAAAGTGAAATGGTTTTTCATAGCATATTCTAAATTTTGGTTTTACAGAAGGTTTGAGGTTTAAAGACCAAGGTTATCAACAATAACTTTATGTTCTTGAAAAGGTTTTGAGAATACAAAATGAAATTGGAGGTTTAGGTTTAAAACTTCATTTAAATGCAGTTCCAAATTGAAAAGTTTTGCTTTTGAATTTCTCCATGAGCCATTTCTGTACATAAAAGTTAGTCGTAAATAAATCAATCATTTATATAATCATCTACTTAACCAATCTTTACAAAATTTTCCTAAGTTATTATTTAAAATTAAAAGAATTCTTCTATTTCATCTTCTAAGCTATATATACTAGAATTGTCACTCTCAAAATCTAATTCACTAACTAGTTCTTCATTGTCACTATTTATTTCATATTCTTTTATTAAATTAATTTTAATTTGGGTTTCTATTTGATTCATTTTAGCAATTTTTTTCGATTCGGGACATTCGAGGTTTATATGACCTACTTGCCCTCGTAACATTTACATTGGTTTTTTACTATGGTGGTTCTTCTTCTTTTTATCCAATATTTGGGTTTCTATATCTTGTATTAAAGGTTGGTTTCTATAATAAGTTCTAAATTTTCTTCTAAAGGTTGTTTATGTCTATTGGGTTTCTTTGTATTCCTATATCTATCTCTACATCCTATATCTAATTCTCTAAATTTAATCTTCTCTGAAAGTTGTCTAATTAAATCTTGTTCTTTTATTTATTCTTTCCTATATTCAAACACTCTTTTTCTAACCAATTTTTTACAAATTCTACTCTACTGCCTATATAAGGAGAGTTTTTGTATTTAGAGGTTGAAAATTCATTCCATAATCTAACACCCTACTGGTCCTTGTATTTTTTTAATATGTATTTGTTAAATATTGGTATTCTATCTATTTTGCAAAAGAATTGCATATTTCCTAAATTTTTGTTCTTATTCTTTTATATACGAAAAGGTTACATAATTTTAAGCTGTTCAAACTTATAAAAGATATAATACGAGTTCATTTACATCCTCTTGGGTTTCTAAAAAATATAATTTTATAAGATTTATAAACACATATATACTAAGAATTATTTCTAACTTCACGAGAATAACTCTTTGTTTTCTTGTTCCATGTTTCTAAAAATTGTAATCTTAGTTCTCTAAATTGTGCTTTTCTGATATTCATATATTTCTTGTTGGTTTTGGAAAGCTACTACTACACCGGCAGAGTTTAAAGATTGTTCCTAATTTTCTATGGTTTTTCTAAGATTACTAGTATTATCTATATCTAAAATTGGTCCATTTGTTCTATATTCATTTTATTGGTTGTGAATAACTACTAGAAAGGTTCTATTCTTGTTTTAAATTGCAAGCCTTGTCTAACTATTGTTTTTCATTAATACTTGTTTCTATCAAACGTTTTTATAGAGAATCACGAAAAGGTGATTCTATTAATATTTTGTAACATATCATATATGTATAAAAAGCGTTTTATATCATTAAAATTCTGAAAAATGACATCTAATTTTTAATTATAAAATAGGATATCATTATAAATAAAAATTTTATTGCAAAATATATAAATACATATAAAAATTTATATCAATAAAACCTAAATCAACTATTTTTGATTATAACAAATTTTAAATATTTACAAAAATAAGTGAATTAATGAATAAACATATAAATATTTGCATCAATAAAAACCTAAAATATTTATATATATATATATATATAAAATAATTATTTTTACCATTATAAATTTTTTATAAAAATATTTTAATTAATGAATAAACATACATAAACACTTGTCTTAATAAAAACCTAAAATAATTATTCATATGATTATAAAAAAATATTTACAAATTTTTTTTGACTTAATTCATAAAGTATGCAAGAAATGTGTAGTAATAAAAATTCAAAATAATTATTTTATCAAATAATTTTATGATTATAAAAAAAATTACAAAAATATTTGAATCATTTGAATTTTTAAAAGTATATTGTATCATTCGGATTTTTTTAAATAAAATGAATAGTTGTTTTAAAGAAAAATAAATATCTATATTTAATGATAAATAAATAGGCATTTAGGAATATTAAAAAACTTTTAAAGTGTTTTTTAAAAAAAAACAAGCACTAAAGTCTTCTCAAAAAACACTCGAATATTTTGAACTTTTTAAAAAACGTTTTTAAAATATTGTCAAATGCTTTTGGTCTTATAAACACTTAAAAGTGTTTTTAGGCCTAGAAACACTTCTAAAAATTATTGTCAAACTGACCCTAAATCTCAATCTCCTTTTGGATTAGCATTATGGTATAAATTTAGACATGTAGTGTTACTAATTATTGCTTTCAATTCAAATAATATAGTTTCAATTATTGTTGTTATTTGTCAGTGAGGTTTGGCTAAATGATTAAAGATCAGGAGAGGTAGAGGCAAGGAAACACGTTCAAGTTCTATGGGAGCATAATAGCACTATAATGATGTAATGTAAAAAAAAATATTATCGTTGTAGTCTCCTGAATTTTCTGACTCATTGGATCGTTGGAGCATCGACTTGTCAGCATGTACATGCAAAACAAACAAGAACACGGCGGTGGTGCGCCCGCCGTCTCTCCGATGCCTAAGTCAGATCAAGGAATTTAGATAGAGAAAGAATCTGTATTTTTCAGTCAAGAATGTCTTACCTTCTTTGGTGTCATTCCCTCCTCCTTTATGGAGGGGGGAGGTGGTCCACACTTTTCATGAGAAGTAGATGATTTCCTACCGAAACGGAAGGGGAACGTGGCGCATAGTTCGCGCGCTATGACATGTTCTTCCCTTTAGATAGCCAAGTAGCCTGCATCTTCTGCCCCAAGAAGTGTTTGACCGACCTCAGGGTGGTTATGTGTGTGACTCATAGGTGGATATTTGTAAACTCCCTCATGTTTAAATATCAATTATCGTCCAATTAGTTTTACCTCTTAAATCAAAGCATAAGAATGATAAATATAAAAATGGTTACATAAATCATAGAAATAAAGGTTTTTAGGTTAAAACAACATTAAAAATGAATCCGGAACGTCGAAAAACCTTAGAGAGTAGTCCTATAGACGGGGTGGAGAGTGTAGTGGCAAGCGTAATTTTGAAGAAAACCAAAAATGCCCAATGAGCAGTAGAAATCAGAGTGCTAGGTTTAAAACCCTTTTCCACTCCATTTCTCTCATTTTCTTTGACTTCACTCTCTTACACCCTTTGGAACCACCCAGGAACCGGTAGAGAGGAAGAAGGAAGAGGCGAATTAGGGATCAGCTCAAGATCCCCATACAAACCAAGTTAAAAGTGAGGGTTTTCCCCATTCACTTGTGAGGCTGAGGTATGTATATATACGTTTTGGGGCTAAAAATGCTATTTTAAAGGTGATGATATTCTCTCTTTGTACGTGGGAATGAGGAATTTATTCTTAAATGTGTTCTTTGGGGATTGATTTCTAACTCCTAGTGATTTGTGTGAGTAGAAAAATACACGTGGGTATAATCTCTTGTATTTTCTAACTATTTCTTGAATTGTTTTATGATTGTTTGTGGATTCTTAGAAGTTTTCCGATAAAATTGAAATATGGAAGGATTGGTAGTGAAATTGTTGGTTGGTAAATAAATTTTCTGGTATGGTGATTGAGGAATCCGATGGGGGGATTCTTTATATGAGTAGCGGGGATTCTTCTATGGTGCTCAACTGCCCGGTCCAGACTCCTCGGACCCGATTCAGGCTCACTCAGAAAATGATTCTCCACACGGGGGATTATTACATATTATTGGGGGATTTTTACATAACATGGGGGATTATGATACATTCTGGGGGATTTTTCTTACATAACATGGGGGATTTTTATATAGTATGGGGGATTCTACTAGGGTGATCACTGCCAGATTTCCGACTCCCTCGGGAATGGTTTTCTTTATGGGGATTTCTATATAATATGGGAGATTTTTACATAACCTATGAACTTATTACCTAGTATGGGGGATTTTTACATAACATGGGGGATTATTATATATTATGGGGGATTTTACATAATATGGGGGATTTTTACATAACATGGGGATTATTAACATATATTCACGAGTTTTTCTTACACATAACATGGAGGTGTATATATTATGGGGATTTTACATAACATGGGGGATTTTTATATAGTATGGGGATTCTACTAGGGTGATCTTTGCCCAGGTGGAAGCTCACTGGAGATGATTTTCTTTATGGGGATTTCTATATAATATGGGAGATTTTTACATAATCCTTAGACTTATTACCTAGTATGGGGAGTTTTTACATAACTGAGGGAGTTTTACATAACATGGGGATTTTTACATAACTTGGGGGATTATTACATATTATGGGGGATTATTTTTACATAACACAGGGGATTGTTATACTTGGATTACATGAGAGGTTAACATCGCGCTCATCTATGCTTATACTCAAGAGGTTCTTATAAGCATGTGAACCTATTTTGATATATGAGAGGTTGCTCATGTACGCATGCTCATCCTATGTATACTCGAGGTTGCCTCGGCATGCTTGAGAAAACCTATTTTGATATATGAGAGGTTGCTCATACGCATGCTCATCCTATACTTATACTCAAGAGGTTGCTTATAAGCATGCTTGAGAAAACCTACTTTGATATATGAGAGGTTGCTTATAAGCATGCTTGAGAAAACCTACTTTGATATATGAAAGGTTGCTCATACGCATGCTCATCACCTTCTTATACTCGAGAGTTTGTATAAGCATGTGAGAAAAACCTACTTTGATATATGAGAGGTTGCTTACTCATGCTCATCTAAACTTATACTCGAGGTTCCTTATAAGGATGCTTGAGAAACCCTACTTTGATATATGAGAGGTTGTTTGTAAGCATGCTCATCCTATCCTTATACTCAAAGAGGTTCCTTATAAGGATGGCAGAAACACTACTGATGAATGAGGAGTTTATTATAAGGATGCTTGAAACCCTACTTTGATATGAGAGGTTGTTTGTACAACCTGCTCATCCTATCCTTATACTCAAGAGGTTCCTTATGGGATGGCAGAAACACTACTATGATGAATGAGGAGTTTATTGTAGGATGTTTGAGAAACAAAGCAGTTGAAATGGTATGGGGTGGAAAATGTTTGTGTTTGTTTATGCGTGGCTCGAGTGTACACATTTACCAAGTGTTTTCATATAAACTTGAGATCTATTTTCAACAATGTCATTTGTTTTCTATAAAATTGTACACCTATGATATATTTATAAAAAAAAATGAGGCAAATTTGTTTTCATACTTTTCTAAACCTTGTTGGGTTGGGAGGATTGCGTTTTCCTCTGAGACTCGTGCTCACCCCCTACCTACATCCTTTTCGATTTTACCTTTGAGAAGTGGTAGAAACGATTGGAACAGTGCGTGGAGGCCCCGTCGAAGGAAAGTTAAGATCAGGTCTCCGTGAAGGTGTTTGAGGTCAAGGTAGAAAAAGAAGAAGGCAGGTTTTGCCCTAGTTTAGGATTTTTCTTTAACAATTTTACGGATCGAATATCGGTTTGAAGATAATATAAAGATGATATAATTGGTTAAGGCTTGGCTTACTCTTTTGTAAGGTTATTGTGGGTATTTATACGATGAATGGAAGTCTTTTGGGATATGATATTGTAAATCTTTTATGGATAAATAGGCTGATGTTTAATATTATAATTGCGCGGTAGTGTTTTGGGTAGAGTTCTAGAACAAAGGAGACTCTGCCGAATGTGAATAAGTCAGGACCCTCGGTCAATTATGGATTTTATTAGTGCTCTCATGGTGTGAATGGGTTTGACATGTAGTGAAGTCCCGGGGGTAGTTGGGGCGTTAATATTCGTTCAATGCGGAGTCGATCAGGCAATTTTGCCTTCTTAAAGATGATAACCGGTCAAGAGAGATTGTACTTATATCTCCTGCCCGACTGGGGAAGTATGTTTGGGCCTGGCTTGTAAATGAAGATGATTGGGCCCATAGACTGGACTATTATACTAGACTTAGGTTCTTGGGCCTATTGGCTGGAAGGTGCGGGTGAAGCCCATGGTACAGGTCCCCCTTTTCTGGCACGGGGAGGGCAATCTTCCTCGTAGGAGAAAAAGAAAATGTGTTATTTGGCGTAATGTGGGAAACAATGGACTATTAATGTTAGTATGTTCCAATGTGCGCATTACTGGGGAAATTTCTTGTTTTTTGGTGTCACATTTGATGCGGTTGGTTGAGATTCCCTTGAAGCTAGAGGTCCTTATAAAAGGTTTGCAGGGTGGCGGATTCCGTTATGCCATTGGTTATTACTGGTGTTTCAACGGGGAGGTTTGGTTAGGCGTTGTCGAAAGTCGGTCTTTATAGTCTTTTGCATGGAAGAGGAGCTTCTGAAGGGGTTTTTAAATGTGATTTCAAGTGTGGAGCGTAGAAGGTTACGAGAATTGTGAGAATTCGGAATTGATTGCGTTTTGGAGTATATTCTTGAGTTATATGCCCCCTTTCTGGCTACTTCCTTGGGTGGTTCAAAAATTGGAATGGAATCCTCTGCAGCCAAGGACACCCTCTTCTAAATCAACGGGGCTCTTTGTGTTCCTTTCCACTTTCCGTAGGACCTTATCTCCTAGCCTCTGCTTGACTCATATGCTTTTTTGGCCTTCTTCCTATTTTTTCCTCTTTTTTAGCCTCTATATTTGGTCCAGATGGATCACGTAATCATAATATGATCACTTTGTTATAAGCATTGTTGTGTAATTATGACCGCCCTTTGGTGTAATTAAAGAATTTACATTTCCTGAAATTTCCGCGTTCCTGCACACATTGTTCTCATGCTTCCCAATTCCCGACTGGTGATAGGGATTGAGTCTTATGGCCGAGGGCTACGATATTTGATATGCTTCGAAATGGACCGGTCTAGAAGTAAAAGGCCCACAAGCCTGGCCCACGTTCGTTCATTGTGCCTTAATAAGCAAAGCGTTGTCAGGATTCAAATTGGTCTTGGAGGTGATGAGTCAACAGTGCATTTGATGATTTTGTAGGCTCTAGACGCTTAATATGTAGGGAGCCATCATTTGATTTCACCCGTTCCTATACTTGTTTCTTCTTAATTATCATGTTTCCCTCTTACTCGAGATTTTCTATGGATACTTTAGTGCGACGCTGCGTGCTTTTGTGAACCTCTCTTACAGGCGCTTGTTTAGTTTCCATTTTACAAATGGCTGTTTTCTCTGGTCATTGATTTCGATTACTTGCGTTTAGAACAAGATAGTGTGGGGGTATCCACACCAGAACTCTTGGGAAATTTGGCGACTCTCGCCCAGGCTTTGTGGGCTTGCAAGTGGTTTTGCCTTTTACCAGTTTGGTATCATGGCTTTAGATTGATTGTCGTTTCCCCCTTTTTTTTGTCTGCTTGTAGAATGGCGAGAGGTCAAGAAGAGAGTTCCACCAACCAGGCGGGTCATGGCGGAGCTGTGGGGACGCCTTACCTGGCGTATCTCCTCCTTGTTTATGGGGAGTTGAGGGCCCTGTGTGAAATCTCATTAACATTGATATCGTGCTGTCGGAGGGCCCGACTGAAAATACCTTGGGCGAAGAACCTGTCACGGTGTATTTCACGGAAGCAACTAACAAGCGGAAGCCGGCTTCCCCGTGTCGTCTCTGGTCAAGCAATTCTTGCACTTTACCAGAGCGCCACCTGCCCTTATTCACCCAAACGTCATTCGGATTTTGGCTGGGTGATGTGTACTAAACCTTCTTTACCAACTTGATCTTTCATTGGTGGAGGTTTGTTTTTACTTATTCTGAGGAATTGTATCAAGTGGTCGAGATCCATGTCGACCTTAAGCCCAGGTTGCAGTGCGTTCTGAGGACTCACGACTCACGAGGCGGGGCGAAGGGTGTGATCTGGTGAGGGACCTTAGGATGAGATCGGGTTCCACGACCTTAGTTTGATGTAAACCATTGATGTTTTTTTTTTTCTAGATGTGTGCTAGTAACGGGGCTTGCCTATTGGTGTATTTTTCGTATGCCAATTTTATGTACACGTGTTTCATTATTGTGGGTTGTTCGTGCAGGGAAGAGCCGAAGGGGTAAATCGGTGCATTGGGTAGAGAGAGCTAGTTTTGAAAAAATCTAGAGGTTGTTGGAGATTTCCGAGCAGAAGCAGAATCACAAAGTCCTTACCGTGAAGAACTTGCATGATTTAATCCGCCACCTGTCTCCTTATAGCGTTCCAATAATCCCGCACCCTCTACCCTTAGAAATTGTGGAAGGTGAGCACTTCGTTACTGCGGACCTTCTGAACTTAATCCCGGGTAGTTCATCTCCAGCCAGGGTAGCGGAGAACGAGGCGGCTAGTCAGGAATTTGTGATCGAAGCCCTTTCGGCCGTGCAACCTTCCTCACGCTATAGGATTAGGCCTGCCCTTAGGCATATAGGCGGGAGTGGGAGAATTTTAACCCGGTGGAGCTACATCCCTTAGAAAGAAATGGCTCTCGTCCTGCCCCCCGAAAACTAAAGAGAAGGAAGGGGATGCCCGGGCACCAAAAACGTTCTCGAGGTCGGAGTGGAAGACTTCGTGCCTTGGGTTCCCCCTATATCCAGTCACCCCCCGGATTGGGGAGAAGAAAAGGAAGAGGATGGGATGTCTGATTTGATTCATAACTTTGCTGCTCGAGCGCGAGATGCTAGCCCGAGGCGGCCCAATGCCATCCCGAGTGGCACGGGGATCGGTCGATCTCGCTTAGATGAGGTTGAGAGTGTAGAAATTTTCATCTCGGGTTCACCTAAAATGGTTTTGAATGACCGGCCCAGCTTGGCATCGCCCCAGCAGCGAGCTGGGAAGGTTTTCCCAGCCAGTGCGGTCAGTGGTTCATCCGAGAAGGCCTTTGGCCATTCGAGATAAGGCAGTTCACCGGGTGGTACGAGAGGCAGCCTTGATCGGATGTTGCTAGTCAGTATCTTCTTCCTTACTGACACAGCTCCATAGGAAGCATCGGTCCGGCCGGAAGTAGCAGAAGATTGTCGATCGGAGGTGGCCTTTCAATCGAGGCGAATCTTTGGCTGAGCATTTGCATGAGATGTACCCGATGATGCTACGGATGCCTGTAGTTGTTCGAGTAGGGGGGAAGAGCGAAGAGTATTCCGTCTCGGTTCTAGCTAGTACTACTAAAGAAGATCTCTAACAAATGATTGAAGATGGGATGCAGGTTCGCAAATGCAACTTTGCCCAATCGATGGAACTGGTAAGTCTGTTAGCGTTATATCATGTTCCAGCATTAATTTTGAGTTATTTTCATATCCTTAATATGTTTCTTATGACGATTCATATCCAGAACACTGGCTTCGACATCGAATTTGGGCCAGGCTGAGGTCACGGAGAGGCTCACATTTCTACGCCCGGTCGGTATTTTTCGATGAAGGCCACGAGTGCTTCCTTAAGGGAGGTAGAGTCAAATTCGAGGCGTTGGGAGTCGAAGGCTAAAGAAGCCGGTGAAAGGGCAGTTCGTGCTAAGGTAGAGAGAGACGCCGCTCGTCATGAAGTGGCGATGTTTGTGGGAGGACCAAGCGGGGCCAGCGCCGAGGCACGGTGGAATCGAGTTAGCTCGGGTCCACTCATGGTTTCTTGGAAGGCGCTTTCTGTGGAAGGTGGAGTTTGAGTTAGACAAGGTTCAGCAGGCTTTGGCTGCTTTTGGAGAGACTTGGTGGAAGGCGGAGGAGGAAGCTAGCCGTCTGATAGATGAGCAAGTTTCCTTACTTCTAAAACTCGGGGCTAAGCGGGCGAGGTTGTCGCTTCGGCAGAGGTCTCTGAGAGAGGAAACCGGAGGGCGTTTGACATTGCTGGCTTTGACGTTATCTTCAATTATGGCTATGGTTGCTGTGCCTTTGCACACAATATTTGTGGAAGTAAGCCTGGGATCCCAGACGGGATGCCGGACACATCAAAGCCATTACCTCCAGAGTTCTTTATTGATTCGTACCACGGGTCTTATTCTGTTGAGTTGCAATCGCTCTGGGCGGGTCACTATGAATCCTCCTGCTGTCGAGTGAAGTAGGTGACAATCGACTTTCTTTCGGGTAGGTTGGGGAGGGAGGAAGGCAGGTGTATCGTTAGGAGTTAGGGATTACGATGCGTGCTTGCTTCAGCGGGAGCCTAGCTCCTTTGCCCCGGATTACGTACTGACATTTTGATATAGTACCAACTAGACTATTATGGCGTGTGTTATTTTGCGATTTTGATGACTCCTTTTGTGAATCAAGTAGTTCAGTTTTGTTTAGCTGGGTGGTGCTGATGTGTAATGAGTAGGGGTGTAGTCCAGGTATGGGCAATCGGTCCCTAGTTCATTTGCTCTCTTCAGCATTCGGGCTTTACGTTGTATAGTGAACTCGGTGGAATTGGCTTTAGTAGAACCTCTATTTTGAACTTTAGATTAAACTAGTGGGACATCAACCATACTGGGCTAGATATGTCATTAACTTTACTCGGACTTTAAATTAGACAGTGAGGCATCGTAGTATGGGTAGGATGGTCATTATTAGCTTTCTAGCGCCATCAGGACTTTGAGGTGAGCGGTTGGGCATCAAATATCTTTGGGTCGGATAGGGCATGAAATTCGCACCATCGGTTTGGTGACCGATTGGGCATCAACCGCCTAGGCGACGAATGTTCAGCTTCTCGTGCCATGTCGGACTTTAAGTAGATAATTTGGGCATTAACGTCTTGGGCGGACGGAGGCTGGACTTTTAGAGCCATCGGACTTTAAGCGCAGGCGACAGCCTTGACGGTTAAATAGAACAGGCATTAAACTACAAGCGCCATCGAACTTTAAGTGAGCGGCTCGGCGTAACCATACCAGTCGGACCGGGCATTAAACTGAGCGCCATCGAACTTTGGTGAGCTAGTTGGGCATCAACCATACTGGGCCGGACAGGGCATTAAACTTCTAACACCATCCGGACTTTAAACTAAGCCAGCTGGGCATCAACCATACTGGGTCGGATAGGTCATTAGCTTTGTAGCACCATCCGAACTTTAAAAATTAAAATTTGTGATGAAAATACAATCAGAGAGTGAATCATCTTTTTATTGATAGTACCTTTTGAGGTGCATAGCATTCCACACTCTGAATGCCCAGGTGTTCCATCATTTTATCTGGCATATGATCGGATCGCCGCTCGTACTATATATAGCCCTTCAGTTGGCTTGAACCTTTCTGCCATCGGATCGTTTGTGTTTTCGAACTTTTTCATAAGACTAGGTCCCAGGCTGGAACACCGGGGTTTCAGCCGCGTGTTTGTCGTTCCTAACGGCGATGTGGGATCACTACGTGGTCGTTGTCTCTCATGAGTTCATCGCGGAGTGTCTAGGTCATGATTATGGAATCTGTAATTCAGCGTTCGGACATATCCGTTTTGAAGCGTGATATATGGATTGTGGATCATAACCTCCGCCGATGCAGTGCGAGGAATATCTGCATTGGTCTGCGAGCGTCGTCACGTAAGCCAGGACCACTGGGAAGTTCGTCCACCCATTTGCCTTTACCTGCGTCCAATCGTTTCTTTAGGGCCATCAATAGGGTTTTTTTGGAAGTCTCTGCTTGGTCGTTGCTTTGCGGATACCTGGAGGTGGAGTATAAGTTCTTTATTTTCAATTCATGAAGTTTATGATTGACTATCCAGGTGGGGCGGATTATCGTCTGATTCACTAGGAATCTTGAACTAGCAAACAATATTCTTCGGATAAACTAATTGGCGATGTCTTTGATTGAAGCAAAGCCTAGACCTGTCCATTTCTTTGAAATGTCGTGTGCCAACAACAACTAATACGGTGGGCGGGTGAGAACTCTTGTGTCAATTTCCCATTGAAGCTGAAGGGCCATGGGCTTAAGATGGACATAAGATCTTGGCCGCGATCTTAGATGAGGAGCTTGCGTATCATGGAGTCACACTTCGCCGCGTGTCGGCTGTCGGACTTCATAGTTGTGATAATACCCTTGAGTGTGGGCTACGTATTGCGGATTCGGCGCTGGATGGTTGCCACATATCTGTCCTGCCCGCTTCTCCCATCCCGCGGCGAAGCGGGAGGCGCGAGGCTTATCTTGGATTAGGACTCTTTACACCTTTTCGGACAGTGGTGTACCTAAGTCTTAATAACTAAATCAAACCATATCCAAGATACAAAATACAAATAACACTACCTTGTAGTGGTGTTTACGATGTCGTATACATCAGATCTGAGTCTTATTTGCATTATCTGGCATGTGCATTTTACATTTGCATCGAGCCACCGGAACCCTCTTGTGATGAACCCTGATAGTGTGCTAGCCATTTGTATGCGGAAGATGTGACGTCACTCTCTTGTACCTACGGATTGAAAACCCATGTTAAGCTTTACGCTTAGTGGGAAACATATGTCTTATGCATATAAACATTTATAGTAAGCAGATAACAGTAACATATATTAGAATTTTCATGAATTCATATAACAAACTAATACACATACTTATACTTATAATAGACTTATGCTTATTCAGATCTCTCGTAGGAGTTACAAAGCTTATACTTATACTTTTAGAAGACTTATCTTTCTGAAATTTTTGTAATTTTATCGAGACTATCTTATACGGGAGGTACTGTAGGTACATTCGAAGAGCGATGTCCATTGCTTTAATCTTATTAGATTATTCGGACTCTTATCAAATAACTATTGGATTACCTGAACCCGTTAATAAGAAATGAGTAGGACACAACATAATAAGTACTGAAGGTCTTACATGCGATCTTGAAGTGCGTAGCCTGACGGGAGTGTCGGAAGCCACGGATTAGAGCGTGTCGCCTGTAGCAGTGTAGCACTAGTAGAGTGTGAAGCACCCGATCAAAGCGTGCATGCCGTAACAAAAGTGTCATAGCACTAGCGAGTGGCCAGTACCAATCGAGCGTGCACCTTACGTAGCGAGAGATGTCGTAGCCTTCAGCGGGGAGTGCAGAACTTATATCGAGAGAGCGTGCACCGCCCATGCCGTGTGAAGTCTTTGTGTCATTTAATACGGTCTTAGGCATTCCTACAATTATATGTATTCGAGAACTTACTATCTTATCTTAGGGCATTAAGTTTGCCCGCCGAACTCGCTCATGCGAAGTGATGAATACGAGTGCATTTTCATAGTTTCCTTCTTATTTGGATCCAGATTAATCATTTATTAGAAAGTTCCAATACCTCGGTGTTCGGTGAGCTTAACAATGTAAGATTACCAACAATCAGGACTGCAAAGGAACGGTGAAATGCTGAATGGGTACCACTTGGACGTGCTGAGTACCAAACTGTTATGATGAGTGAAATGCAGGTACCACTTTGAATGACTCTTTGGTACCATTTTCCTCTACATAAGTGAATGCAGAGTACCACCTGTTTGAATAGGGTACTAATTCCTTGAACCCAATAGAAAATGGAAAGGTACACCATTTTACCTCACTTTCTTCCACCAAACCTCTTCTATTCCATCTTACATCAAAACCCACCATGAATCCCTCAAAACAACTCCTGAAACACTTATAATGGTGGTTTAGAATTTCTTAAACAAACCCAGCCATAGAATCAAGTTCATGCAGAAGTTCACAATTCTTTATAAAACCATAGAAATAGGAAGGATTCCATATCTATTTGATACAAACAGGGTTTTTCAGCCAACTTCCAACAAATCTGGAGTTGGGATTGATTTACAACTAAACACAGGTTTGGAAACCATAAATCACAGAAGTCAGGAATGCACATGATTCCATACAAAACCATAGTTCCATAGAGTTCCATACCTTTCTTGGCCTCTTCTTCTTCTTCTTCTTCTTTTCTCTTCTTCCTTTCTCTCTTCTTCTCTCCCAACCCGTATGAGCTCTCTTTTGGAGACCAAAAATGAGATATTTTTGGTCCCCTCTCCCTTTTATAGTTAATTTTCCTTTTATTTGCTCTTTAGTCCTTAAGTTCCTTTCTTTTTGCAAATCAAGTTAGGCTATTTCCACTTCAGCCCATACTTTTCTTACTTTTATCACTTTTATGTCCCATTTTGACAAATTACAAATTTGTCCTCGTGTCTTGTAAAATTTCTAGGTTTCTCAATTTCCATGTTTCACATTTAAATTATGCCTACAAAATACCTAGCTGCGTTGAAAGCGACTAGAGAATTTATGTTCAGGTCATTACATATCCTTAAGTCTTGATTAAACACAACACATACTAGCCTTGTTCGATAGTCAAGCATTTTAGATATGGCGATCCGGATCGTTTTGAGCGACTACCATCGTCCCGAAAAATCGGTGAACTTTCGGACCTTGTGATCCTTGTCCTTCTCGTTAGGGAGTTCTTCGTGTTGATATATTGTGTTATGGGGTCCATCCAGGAAGGGGAGGTTTCGCCCACCTGGCTGATTCGTGCCACAGTAGGCTGAGCTAAAATCAACAAAATTTATATACACCTAAGTTCCTACTACTGCCGTAGTCAAGCTCACTGCTTGATATATAGTCTAGAAGGTCGGAACACGGGGATGGGTTTTTCATCCTAAGGGCAATCTTGCATGAGTGTAAGGTAAGGCTTTCTATTTGGACTTTTTGGATTTGTTTCAAAAGCGAGTGGAAGTAGTTTGAAGAGAGAATTGTAAAACTGAAAGTAGGTGTGAAAAAGTTAACTTTGAAAGATTTAGGTCACTAACCCAGTGCGTTAGGGCAAGCGAAGTGTCATCGGGTTTTATCCTCGTTATGACAAGCAACCTATAGTCCTGGCATAACCGGATCTATGTTTAACTAGCAAGCCTCACCCTAATAACAACAACTCTATTTGAGTCAACACGAGTGGCATGCGACTGGCCCTTTTCGATTTGAAACCACAGCATTAATGTATCATTTCGGGAGGCTCGTAGGAGCCATCTAATGAACCACAGTCTTGTCCCAGCAATAAGTATGCCTTTGTATCCTAAAGCATAGTATTGGCCAAATCAACAGCATTCAAAGCTGTTCAGCCCTAATTTGAAGATGAGGACCATAAATGCGATGCACATGACTTTTCGGTACAAAGAGGACAACATGCATACTTATGACCAAGCTGCTTCCTTTCTCTTCAAAAGAAAGGAGGCTTATGTATCTCTTGAGTTGTCATCCTCGAGAGAGTGTTTGGCAACCAAGAAAATAAGAGGAAAGAGGAGAAGAGAAAAACAAAACCTAACTAAAATACGAGACTTTGTTACAAAAATGAAAACTTACAAATTCTTCTCCCCCTTTGCTCCAAATTCTCCCAAAAAATTCTATATTTATTACAAAAAGAGAGGGGTTATAGGAGACACACCTCAGCTACATGAAAATACCAAAAGCCTACAAATTTGGCTAAGTTAAAGAACAAAGAGTAATACACCAAATTTGAAGTCGGTTGGCATTAATTACAAAAACATGATGAGGCAGTGAATTTCGCTAGTGAAGAATTTCGCTAGGTAGCGAAATCACAAGGCATAGCGAAAATAGAAAATTCGCTAAGGCTTGGCAATTTATTCTTCTTGAAATTTCGTAGCTTAAGCGAAATTTTAGTGATAGCGAATCATGAAATTTAAGCTGGAAGTGCCTAACGCTTCTGGTGTCTAAGCGAAAACCACGGTGTCTAGCGAAAATCCACAATTTCGAGACATGAAATTTTCGCTGGAAATTTTCGCAATCCCGATCTTTTTAAGCGAGCTTAGCGAAAATTCTTTAGTTTCGCGATTTTCCTTTGCTTTGCCTGCATGTCTTCCTCTTTGCATCAATTTTCTTCACTTTGCCTTGAGTTTTGTTGATTCTTGGGCTGGTTGATGGCGACATGAGTTCAAACTTCATGATTCATCATACATCCAGATATTGAACTTCTAAAGTGCTTTCGAAAACCTGCTTGACCAAAAAATACTCTCTAAATGGCATAAGTGCTACTAAGAAGACTTGATTACTTCAATTGGTATAAATGACATGATTAATGCGCCAGCACTCAAAACCTATCTAATATGGATTCAAAATTGCACTTTTTTGCGGGCATTAATCCTTTAGCTCACCGAACAATGGCTATCGAGAATCCGGTTGAAATGATAAATGAGAAATGTTGTTTTGTTATAGTAGAGATAGATTACAATGGCTAAAGGCGGTTAAAGCGGCTAAGGCGTACACTCGTACGATCCACTAGGAATGTGTTCGAGCTTCCATGCTGAAAAACTAGCCAGGCGTTATTTAACCAGAGTTACATACTTCGCCATTCGGGGATCCTGGGACTCATGATTAGTGCCCAAATAGTGCTATTTTGAGCCCTATTCGAGATAGGTTTTGAGTGCTTTTTGCGCACTAATCGTATCATTAAGCCAATTGGTGTTGGTCTACTTAGTATCACTTATGCCATTTGAGGTTATTTGCGGTTATTTGCGAGGTTTGTGGACCTCGTCCATTAAGTCAATTATTAATGTATGGATGTGTTGAACCATGAAGGTGAAGCATTCCAGCCATCGACATATAAAAATTCGGTGATGAAATGAAGCGAAAGTGAAGATGGAGATGCGGTAGAAATTACGATAGGCAAGCGGTGAGAACGGCAATTCCGGGAATTTCGCTATGATTCTGCGAGAATTTCGTTTTGGAATTCACCAGGCTTCAGCGACCATGGCGAAAATTTGCGATCCTAGCGAAATTGAGAGATTTTGCTATATAGCGAAAAATCCCACTTTGTGCCTAGAATTCTTCGGTTTAGCTATCCTGCAAAATATTTCGCTAAGCTAACGAAATTTAAGCTAGCTAAGCGAGAGGATTCCCTTTGTGCATAAGCGAAATTCTCAATTTCGCCTATCTACGTGTAATTTCGGCTAGGCTAGCGAGGAATTTCGGCTAAACTAGCGAAATTTTAAATATCCTAATGAAATTTCATATCTAAGCGAGGGAATTTTAAGCTATCTAAGCGAAATTCTCCATAGCGAAATTCACCTTACAATCGATTTTATTGTAATTAATGCGAAACGACCAGTTTGGTGTATCACCTCCTTGTCCACTTGTATGAGCCAATATTTTAGGCTTTCTTGTGTTTCACACTTTGGTGACTCTCATAGCCCCATGATTTTGTAACCCTAAGCAACTTTTAAAAGCAATCTTTTGCGACTTTTCATTTATATAAATATCTCTAAACTTTAGTTTAGGGTTTGCTTTCTCTCTTATAACTCATAACTTCTTTTTCATTTTCTAGGCTGCTAAACACCCGTCTTGAGGATGACAACTCAAGAGATGCTTGGCTAAGCCTTATAGCTTTGAAGAGAAGGGTTGCTAAGCAGTTTTTGTAGCGGTTGCAGGTTGTCCTCATGTTTTTAAATGCTCACAGTGCTGTGTTGTAGCTCCATATCTTCCAAGCCCAGGGTTGAATATCATTTTAATGTCATTACTTTGTGATACTTACCATGCTTTGGGATTACGATTTGCATACTTATTGTTAGATGCCTTTGTTATTCTTAGATGGTGCTTTACGAACCAGAAATGAGGTTGGAGTGCTGGGGTTTTGAACTAAAGGGCTATGGATGCATGTTGCTGTGTTGACTCAAATAGGAGTGGTTTTTAGGGTTAGGTTTATAGTTAAACAAAGATCAGGTTATGGCTTGGACTATAGGTTTGCTTGCCATAATGCAAGGATATAACAGGGACTTTTGTTTTGCCCCATGTTATCAAGCTAGTAACCCCTAAACCTTCAAAGTTACCATTTCACACTTCATTTGATTATTCTGAGATATTGATGACAAACAACTCCCACTGTTTAAAAAACAAAATTCCAAAAATCCAAACTAAAAGCCTCACCATTTTCAACACTGATGCGAGTCATTCATAGGATGAAAACCCATCCCGTGTTCGACCCTAGACCACTATGCTGCAGTAGCTTGACTGCGTTAGGAGAATTTATAGGGAAACAAATTTTGTTGATTCCTACCGCCCCTAAGTGACACGAATCAAATGGCGTCGTTCGCGGGGATGGTGCCAAACTACGTATGATGAGTTGGAAATTATTACTTGTAATCCTCATTACAAGTAATAGGTGACCTTTAGACCCTTTTGAATTTCAGTTCTTTATGCTTACCAAGTTTACTACTTCTCGATTCTTTGTCTTTGTTTGTTTTTCCATCTGATCGGTTACATTTTAGCTAACCATAACCTTTTTGGCAAGCTTTGTTGTGCTCTTTGTTGTCTCTAAAATTGTAACAGGTGTTTATGCACCAGTGGGATAGAGACACTTCAGGTAGACTACAGAGAATCAGTACACCAATTGAACAAGGCAGTGCGTCGGTGTACCTGATGACACCGTGGAGCACTACGAAGAACTGTAAGTCAGCCCAGTACCACGAGGTGAACCCGGCGACTTACGGATCCATGAGGGACCCATCCACCCTCCTAGAGTCGGTGCCCATCTTGCATCATACCTAGCGAAGATGTATGATGAGGCCCTATTTAGTGCCCCTACTTCCCACTTATCATGGTATGGAAAATGAAAACCCATACACACATATAAGGGATTTTGAGGAGGTATGCACAACCTTTAAGGAAGGTATGATGGACATGGATTTGCTTAAGCTGAAAGCATTTCCATTAACCCTAAAGGACAAGGCCAAGATTTGGCTTAACTCACTGAGGCCCAGAACCATTAGAAATTGAAATTTATTTGCAAGCGAGTTTTGAAGAAATTCTTCAGTGCCCATGAAGACTGACAATTTGAAAAAGACAAATCTACACATTTCTTTGCTCTTGACAATGAGAGGTTCTACAGTCTTTGGGATAGATTCATGGAGACCATTAGTGCTTGTCCACATCATGGTTTTGACACATGGATGTTGGTAAACCACTTCTATGGTGGTATGTCTCCTGCCATGAAGCAGCTTTTGGAAACTATGTGTGGGGGAGATTTTCTGAGCAAGCACCCTGATGAAGCCATGGATTTCTTGAATTATGTGGTTGAAACTTCCAAGGGTTGGGATGAGCCAAACCCTAGAGAGGTGGAGAAAATGAGGCCCTCAGCACACCAAAGGGGAGGGATTTTTACACTTTCAGAGGACATGGAAATGAAAGCAAAAATCTGACCCCAGCTAGGAAAGGTGGAGGTTAGAAGGAAGAACCATGAGTGCGGGCGGTGGCGAAAATCTGCCGCAGGCCAATCCATGCACCAATTTCCAAGCCATTGCCCACCCTGAAGGACAGTATCCTATGGCCCCTTCAGTGAAGGATTTGATGTTAGAATGTGCAAATGGCGTAGGTCAATACAAGCCACCACAACCTAATGCCCCATATGGAAATACCTACAATTCCAATTGGAAGAATCACCCTAACCTCTCCTGGAAACCCAATCCCCCTGCCTATGTACCCCCAGCTGCCAAACCACAGTTTGGTTCCACCTCTCAACCACAACCACCTCCATCCTCATCTCCTGTGGAACAAGCCATATTGAATTTGAGTAAAGTGGTAGGTAACTTTGTGGAAGAACAAAAAGGGATCGATACCTGATTAGCTGAAAAGTTAGTTGATCTTGTAGAGCCGCATTAATGAACAAGAGAATAGATGGGCTTGAGAGCAATCTTAACCAGAAAATTAACAACCTGCTGTACTCAATCACCAAGATTAACAAGTTGTTGGAAGTGCGAGAAGAAGGAAAGGTTCACTTCCCCAATGATTCATAAACCAAGGAATCCATGAGGTATGGTCATCGATGGTCGAAGTGGATGAGGTAAGTATAATCACTACTGAGGGAGTGGAAAAGAGGTTGATCGACCAATGCGAAACTGTTGAGGAAACCGGGGAAAGAAGTAGAAATGGGCGAACACATTTTTTACGAAGGAGGACTCGATGAAGCATGACATGCCACCCCGAATTTCACGAGCACTTAGAAGCGGAGAATAAGGCATCTCGCCATAGGCATCCACAGAAGTCCCAAAGAATTTGGTGAAAGTCAACATACCTCTTTTGGACATCATCAAACAAGTCCCTGCTTATGCAAAGTTTTTGAAGATCTTTGTCTGATCAAGAAGGGTTAGGCATTGAAAAAGGCATTTTTAATTGAGCGAGTCGGTGCCGCTAATCAAGCAAAGCCAGTCAAATCTCTGAGGATCGGGATCTCCCACAATTTCGATTAATATTGGTGGGGTGTATGAATAAATCCCTCCTTGATCTAGGAGCCCGGTGTGAACCTCTTTGCCATACTCGGTGTATAAGCGATTAGGTTTGGGTGAACAAACCTACCGACATCACACTATCGTTGGCGATAGATCGGTAAAGATTCCTAAGGGATAGTTGAGGTGTCTTGGTGAAAATAGACAAATTCTACTACCCGGTAGATTTTGTAGTGCTTCGACACACCGAGCCAATTGCAAATAGACGATCATGTGCCAATCATCTGGAAGACCATTTACGGCCCTTGCCCGATGCAATCATCGGTGCGGAATGGAGTCATGCAACTCACATTTGGAAAGCATGACCTTGGGATTTCGAACATATTCCATTTGAACAACAGCACAAGCTGCTGAAGATGAAAATCAATGGCCCGGTAAGTTGGTTCAATTGGTCGGCTATGCGGGAAGTGAGTGTCCGGGAATTGCGAAATAGCCGGCAGTTGAAGCCGAGGAGTTTTGATAGAAACCCTCCGCCAGTACCTTCTGGGGCAGTGCTTTCGATTCAAAATCATCGGTGAGAACCAAACCAATAATGGGAGATTCACAAGGATGCTTCGAGGCCTTCTTCGGGGTTGTGAAGTCATCCTCATGACCCTCTGCGGTGTTTGTGATATTGAAGCTGGTTTTAGTGTTCTCAAACGAATTGCGATTAAATAAATTTTGGTTTTTAATTTAATTTGAGTCAATTTCTATAATTTTTAATGTTTCGAGGAAAGTTTCCTAATTTAGTAGTTTTCTATTTTTTTTAGTAATTTAGTAACTATATTATATTACCTTATCATTAAATTTTAAATTATAAATTGTAATATAATATAATGAATTTATATTTGATATTATTTTTTAATTTGATCTTGGGAATTCTATATCAAATTGGTGAAGTTAGGCTCAAAATTTGCTTCTCTTGTGAGGTAGGTGGAAACATAATTCTTCGAATTGCCGTGCAGACTTTATTTAAGAGCGGGGGCCGAAGTTTTCGGTCACTTCATTTTCTCCACTCTAGTGGCCTAAGTCCTTTCGTCATGTAGTAGCCCACTTGCCCGCTTGCTTTACTTGCAGCCTGATGACTACCTGCAATGAGGCCACGGCGAGGCCACAACTGTGGCATCTGTGGAGCCACTGAGCCAGCTGCGCAGCTCTTGCCCGTCAGCACCTTTTAGCACCACGGCGCCATCCGCGCATCTTGGCACCGGTACCGCCGTGGATTCGATGCGCCTCCACCGCCAGAGCGCAGGCCTACACTGTGGTTCAACATAGCCCGCGCCTTTGCCCGGGCCTTGATTGAGCCACGGTTGCCTGCATCGTGCCACCGGTCTCCTGCCCCACGAGCCGGTTCGGTCTGGTTACCACATTCGACGGTGCCACGGTTTCCTTCCGTTAAGCGGAGCCTTACTCGGTCTTTGTTGGCCCATTCTGATTATAGTGCGTACAGTGGGTCCACGCCTCGACCACGGTCGATTCGGTACCCCGGAAGCGAGAGGCGAGGCACGGTTCCGGCTTTCAGTTCAGACCGTTACCAGTTCCAGTCCCAGGCGATCCACGAGAGCCTGGGAGATTCGGAAGAAAGTACCGAGCCTTGGATGGGACCGGGCCTCGCCCGGTCTGCAATGAGAGATCTGGAGGGCAAGCCTCAAGCGAGCCCACCCGAGGCCGGGTGAGTCATCCTCATCGAGACCTCGCGATCACCCGGCTTTGTCAGCGAAAGCGCGACCTTTCGCCTCGATTGCTCGCCGACCTCGGGATCGAGGAAGCGGGTGGCCTCAGGGCACCCTATTAGGAGGCGTCGGCGCTTCCACGCGACCGAGACACCATGGGAGTCATTCTGACGTCCGGCGATGGCGATCCCAAATTAAGGACTACCGATCTGGTATTCGAAACCTTACTCCCTCTTTACGCCATTCATGGCGGAGTTGTATTACCCTGGGTGGTACACGGTTCTACCGTCGATGACTTCGGGAGCGCCCTGGTCCACTGAGCCGGTTCACTATAGGCGATCGCCGGGAGTGCCGGCGCGAATGTTGGCGGCGTGAGCTGCGGATGCGAGCGGTCGAAGGATTATCGGGTGGTCTCACCCACCTCGGAGGAGATGGTCCGAGTATTCTTGCGAGACACCACGGTTGGGCGGTGCTCTTCGGGAGGCGGCTCAGCCTCGGATGCTCTTGATCGATCACTGTTCCAGGGCCGACTCTTCCGTGGCACTCGTGCAGTAGGGGCCATCCACGGAGGCTGCTCTGGATCTGAGAGGATCTTGGTTTAAGTCCCACCTGGCTGGTGATGACCTCTTTGATGCAGTTTGAAGACAAGGTCCACCCAGTAAGGGCTGTGAGTTCGGTGAGTCTTCCCTCTTTTATTATATGTGTGTATGGGTTTCATTTTCCATACCATGATATGTGGGGAGTAGGGGCACAAATAAGACCTCTTGCTATCTTGGCGGGGTATGATGCGAAGATGGGGCGCGACTCTAGGAGGGTGGATGTGGTCCCTCATGGATGCATGGCATTTCTTGGGTTCAGCAGGGTACTTGGTGACTTTGTTCTTGAGTTAGGTGCTCCATGGTGTCACTTTATTATTGCCCGATTGCAACTGTATAGATTCGATTGGTGTCTTGGAGTTCTGTAGTACACAAAGTGTCTCTGTCACATTTGGTGCATAATACAGTACAATTTAGAGACAACGAAAACCTGACAAAGCTTGCCCAGGTTATGGTTAGCTAAAATAAAAAGCGTACATCATTAAGAAGAACAACGGTCTGATGGCGCAAGTAGTGAAAACTTTTGAGATTCTGGCTTCGAAATTCAAAAAGGGTGCAGTGCTTCCTACGCACTTGTAATGAGGATTCTGAGTACATGACTCATCATCGTAGTTTAGCGCATCCCAGGCAACGGCGCCATTTTGATTCGTGCCCGCGGTGGGGTGATGAATCAACAAAATTTGTTTCCTCGTTCCTCCTCACTGCTAGTAGTCAAAGCTCTTTTGCGACATAGTGAGTCTAGAATTCGAACACGGGATGGGTTTTCATCCTATGAATGACTCGCATCAGTGTTGAAAATGGTGAGGCTTTTAGTTTGGATTTTTGGAATTTTGTTTTTAAAACAGTGGGAGTTGTTTGGTTACTGAATAACTGTAATAACTGAAAATGAAGTGTGAAATGGTAACTCTGAAGGTTTAGGTTACTAGCTTGATAACATGAGGCGAAGCAAATTAATCACCGAGTTTTATATCTTCGCATTATAGCGAAGCAACACATAGTCGAGCCATAGCAGGATCTTTGTTTTAACTATAAAACTAACCACAAACCACTCCTATTTGAGTCAACACGGGCAACATGCATCCATAACCCCGCACAGTTCCAAAACCCTAGCACTTTCGAAGAGCCTCATTTGGTGGCTACGTAAAGACCATCTAAAATAGTGCATCAACAATAAGTATGCATTACCACTAAAACATGATAGTATTAGCCAAGTAATGACATTAAATGATATTCAACCCTAGTTTGGAAGATATGGAGCCATAAATACGGTACTGTGGCATTTAAAACATGAGGACAACTGCCAAGCGCCACAAACCAAACTAAACCCTCTCTTCAAAATTTATAAAACCTTGAAGCATCTCTTGAGTTGTCATCCTCAAGAGGGGTGTTTGCGACTAGAAATGAAAAGAAAGAGGAGAGAGAAGAGAAAAGCAAACCACAGCTGGAAGGCTGGGAATGTTACATAAAATGAAAAGTTGCCAAAAAGATTGCTTAAAGTTTGCTTAGGGTTACAAAATCTCAGAACATAGGCCGCAAAAGTGTAATACAAGAAAGCCTAAAACGAAAAACCATACAGGGACAAGGGTAATACACCAAAAAAGCGGGGTTGTTTGGCACAGTACACAAAATTGTGAGCGGGAATTTAGCTATGCGGGAGAGATTTCGCTAGGATAGAAAATTTCGCTAGCCTAGCGAAATTTCGCTAACTGTGAAATACATAGAATAGCGAAATTGAGAATTTTATTCAGCACAGTCAATTTCGCTAGCTAGCGAAATATTTTAGAGATAGCGGCGAAGAATTTCGCTGGGCACGGTGATTTTAAACATATGGCGGGGGAGATTTGGCCTAGCCTAGCGGGAATTTCTCGATTTCAGTAGGATTCTTGAAATTTTAAGCTATTAGTTGTGAGTTTTAAGCGATCGACAAGTACCAGCAGTCAGCGAATTTCTACGGAGTTCTTGATTTGTGCTTTGCTTTGCCTCTTTGCACCCCTCATCCTCCATCTTCACTTTGCCTTCATTTCATCACGAATTTTGATATGTTGATGGTGAAATAGTTTCAATCTTCATGGATTCCGGCCACGTCTCGATATCAGGTCGACTTTGTAGATGAGGTACCACAAAACACAGAAATAACCTTAAATAACCTCGAAATGGCATAAGTGATACTAAAGTAGACACGAACACCTCAATTGGCTTAATTGATACGATTAGTGCTATAAAAAGCACTCAAAACCTATCTCGAATAGGGCTACCAAAATAGCCTTATTTGGGCGCTAATCAACTCATATTAACGTTTACACCTTACCACTAATTGGGAATCACTAAATTATTAGTTTGTAGCGAGATATTGTAGTGCCAATTCAATCCCAGACTCGGATAACCATAATCTGGTTCATTTGTTTAGTGAAGCCTAGCCCGGATAACGCTGATCTTGTCCCCACCCGGGAATTTTAATTGCAGGTCAATGTCGGCCTCTATTTGCTGAGACGCCCCGTCTACACTGAGAGTCCACCAATTCGAACTAGCAGAGAACGTTTCAGGTTGGGGAATTTCTGCTAGAAAGTCGGCTAGAACTTGTCACTTCTTAGCTAACATGGCTGATCTGAGATATTGTATTCATAGTTCGATCGCCAGTGAGCACGTTCTCGAATAAAGTCGAGCTTGTGAATAGTGCTTTGAAGGGGAAGGTTAGTCAACAACCTGATAGGGTGTGCTTGAAAGTAGGGGTGAAGCTTCTTAATTTGCTATCAGTAGGCTAGCTGACTGTTCAAGATGGCTATATCTGGTTTCTACGTGTTGGGACTTGTTGTGATGAACAAGCGGCCTCTTACCTTGGAGTCCTTACCTTCAGCCCGAACGGGACGGCGCTTCTTTGCGACATTCGAAGCGCTAAATACATGAAGAGTGTCTCGTAGACTGGTGCGAGTAGGGGTTCCACTAGACGATTGCTACCAAGGCTTGATCACATTCTTCATTCCATCCGACCTGTTTAACCCCCTTAAGGGTGGCGAAATGGCTAGGCGGTCGGTGGCTGGGATATAAATCGCCCCCGAGGCGGCTAGCAGGCCGTCGAAACCATTACCTCTTTCTTGGGCTGGGAGCTTGGGATTCCAGAATAGCCTTAAGCTGGGTAGGATTGGCTTCTATTCCTCTACGGTACCATGAAGCGGGAATCGGCCGACAACGACCACTGAAGGCGCACTTCAGGGGTTGGAGTTTCTTATATGCTGCGAGGGTTAAGCTTCTTGTAGGTGTGTAGTGTGGTCCGGGTGCTATTTTGACTTTACCAACATGTCATTAATATATACCTCCATGGTTTTACCAAGCAACGGTCTAAACATCTTGGTCACCAGTCTCTGATAAGTCGCCCAAGCATTCTTTAACCCAACCGGCATTCTTTATAACAAAAGAGTTCGTGTGGGGTGATAAAGGTTGTTTTCTCCACGTCGGGCGGGTACATGGGGATCTGATGGTAACCCGAGAAGGCATCCAAGAACGATAACATCCCATGCCCGGATGACGCGTCGATAATCTGATCTATGCGGGGCAAAGGGAAGTTGTCTTTAGGGCAAGCGTCATTGAGATTGGTATAATCTACGCATACTCTCCACTTACCACCTTTCTTTGGTACCACCACCACATTAACCAGTCATTCCGGGTACTTGATTTCTCTGATGAACCCTGCGTCCAAAAGGTTATCTACCTCAGCCTGAATAATTTGATGGCAATTCGGGTGGAAACGCCTTACTTTTTATCTTATTGGCCTGGCAAACGGGACGATATTCAACTTATGAGAAGCATGTGTGGGGCTAATGCCAGTCATGTCCGAATGGGTCCAGGCGAACACGTCAATGTTACCAAGCAAAACCTGCCGCAATTGTTCTTTTTCCTCTTCAGACAAGAGGGAGTTGACATAAGTGTGTTTATCCGACCCGCCCAGGAGTATTGATTCCAGGGGATCCATAGCTAATTGTTCCTTGTCCTCGAAGATCCTGTCGATATTATTTGTGATTCTTTATTACAGAAGTGACCGAGGGGCAGGAATTGTTGGAGCTTTCACCTTTCTCACGCTCTCTTTATCACCCAGACGGTGATAGCACTAGTGAGATAACTAGGCGCACATGAGGTCAATGTCCGTCTTGGTTAGGTAAGTGAATTGTTTGATGGTAGGTTAAAATCGCCTTTATATGCGCCGAGGCAGGCCAGCGGTAATGATGTATGGCTAAGTCTTCGACAAGCGAGAATAAGACTTCTTTGAGTAGTAGGCCTGCCTTTGATGGGGAAAGCGATATCACCTATGGTTGGCGTGGTTGCCCCCAGTAAATTCGAAGGAAAAGTGCATGACGAGGCGGGTTTATCGGCGGACTTTCATCTACAGGAAAGTGGAAGTTGCAATAGTCGATTCGCTACCAGGGTCAACAAGCACTCTGTGTACATCAAAATAGCTAACGCATAAAGTAAGCACAAGTGCATCATGGTGTGGGAATTATTAACCACCAGACGGGTTAACGGGAGGAAGGATATGGGGCCGTCGGCCGGGCTGTATCGCTCTATTTATTATCAGGAATGCGATGGTGTTCACTCGGGCTCGAAATGTGGCTGCTTGTAGCAGCTTTTTCCTCGGATACTTGTCATCGGTTGGGCCACCTAATATGTAATTAATGGTGGGTCGGGGCTCGGATGGGAGCTCTGAACTGGTCGTTATTCTTTTAGCTACTGGAGCGGTTTCTGTTGGGCGGGCCGGCTCCCGGATATATCTTCTGAGGTGGCCAGCCAGGATGAGTCTCTCCACTAGGAACTTCAAAGTTCGGCATCTGTTAGTTTCATGCTTGTGGTCCATATGGTAATCGCACCTCAGAGATCGATTGCGTTGCTCGGGATCCAACTGAATTGGGGGAGGCCATTTAAAGTCGGAGAGATCCTGGATGAGGGGGAGAAGCCTGTTGTAGGAGATGTTTAGTAAGGTAAATTGGGGAGTTTCCTCTTTTCTCATTTGTTGTTGATTCATGCCACGATGGGTGTCTTGGAATCAAAATATTATATCCACAAAACTCCCTGCCACTACCGGTAGCAAAGCTACTATAGTATAGTGTTTCACAGGTCGAGCTGGAGATAGGTTTTCTTAAATTGCAAAATGATTTACAATTGAATGAAAATGGTGTTTTCACTTTGGATTTAGGGTTTTTGTAAAAACAATGGAGTTGATGATTTGAAAAACTGGAAATGCAATGAAATAAAGTGTAAAAGAACTCCTTGAAGTCTCGGGCCATTGGGCTTGGGGTTCTAAGGCAACAAAAATGTCCTCGGATCCTTTTCCTCGCATTGGGGAGGATGACCTATAGGCATTTCCCGAACCGGATCTTTATTTAGCTATAAAAACTAAACCCTAAAAGTTTTTCTCCTAAGATACAGCATTTATGGACCATTAATGTTTCAAGGCAGTGAAAACGGGTCCTTTGACCTAACCTGCAGAGGAAAATAAATGGCAACTAAGTGAGCATCGAGGGATAAAGTAAGTATCACATTAAGCACTTAAAGCTTGCCCAATCTTGGCCAATCAGGGTACATCCACAAGTTTAAACCTAAAGTGAGATGTAGAGACATAAATGGTAATAAATGCGTTAACTATGAGAGGGAATGATGTTTACCTAAAGGAACCATGACTGAGTATTCCCTCCTCTTCAAGGATGAGGGAGGTTTAGCCCCGACATCCCTTGAGTTGTCATCCTCAGGGGTGTTTGGCATGTGAAAAAATGCGAAGGGAGAGAAAATGAGGAAAATCACTAAGTGGGAGAGTTAGAAAGCTTTGGCGTAATTTATGATTGATAGTGATTGGCGATTTCTGAGCTAGGCGAGGCTTATATACTGCTAAGAGTCAAGGAAATTAGAAAAAAGTATGAAACAACAAAATTACATTAAGGACAGTTTAGGAAAAAAATCATGGCAATCAAAAAGTTGGTGTGAAGCGGGCGGGTTGCGAAAATTCGCAACCGCACCAAAATCTGCAACGCTCCTTTTCTTGTATTTAGCTCCAATTGCCTTGACTTTGTACATGCCGGCTGAGTTCGGCTCGGGTTCTTCGTATTTGAGTTGACTCGATGATAATGGTGTAATTGGCTTGCAAAACTACAAAAATAACCACAAAATGAGATCAATAGTATAGCTGGGACCTTAGTGTGTCAATTAGGTTATTTAAGTTGATTAGTACACAAAAAGTGCTCAAAACTTGCAATAAACAGGGCTCGAAAATAACAACTATTTGGAGTCTAATCACTCCCAACTGGACAGTGCTAGTCATAGCAATGACAAAAAAAGAAGAAGCGAGGCAAGTTATGCTCACAAAAATGGTGTTTAAGAAAGGTTATGAATGAGTAATGCCTATCCTTCAAAATGAATCACCAAGATCCCGCACAATAACCATCTTGGGAGAATGAATGTCATACATAATCAAGTTTCGGAAGAGTATCCAACTCAAGGGAATTGACCTAAAGCTTCCACCAAAATCTAAGTGTTTATGTGATCAGTTTTATGATAACTTTTGCTAAGCTACTCCCCCAAACTAAGCTCTTTGCTGGGCCTAGAACATTGACCAAAACCTAAATAATCATTTACTCTTATCTCATATTTCTTTTTGTATTGTAGGGTGCAATGCTGACGAATCGACCTCACCAAAGTCCATGTAACGGGCATTCACCGATGACTCCTAACCAATTAAGGTTTAGGGCATCAAGTCATAAGGATCTTTTGACCACTAACTCTTCAGGTTTTACCCCGGACTCCGAATGATTTCGAAACTCCAGCACCTACAACTTGCTAAACCTCACCCATCCACCCATGTAGTGAGCACTAAGTCGGTGGCTCCCAACCAATCGGTTTAGGGCACCAGGCTTTAAAAGCTTTCGCCATATACCCCTCGGACCGTACTCGGGTTTCAAGGCGAAACATCGCGGCTTTTATATTCTTGTTCTTTTTCTTTTTCCTTTTCGTTTTCTTTTTCTTTTTGGAAGACTTCATTGGCCTTCTTTTCTTAGGGTCCTCGACTATTACAATTAATTAAACAAAGCTAAGGTAAGGTTTGCAAAGTAAAGGGAGCTATGAAGTTTCTCAACACATTTGAAGAAAAGCGTGTGCCTTTGTGTGTGATTAGCTAAAGGTGGAAGAAGAAGAATTTGGTTTCTCATGAGACTTCAAAGCGATCATCAACTTAAATATTATGGAACTAATCTAACATCAATGGCATTAGGCGATGTGTCAATTTTCCAACTTGCAGGCTAGGCAAAACCCAAAAAAAAAAAAAATTGGGGCAAAAATGGTTGCAATTTGAATAAAGAAAATGAGTTGTATGGTATGTATAGAAATGTATGTCACTATGTTTTCAGCTTTTTCAAAAACAAACAAACAGCTTTCACAAAAAAAGAGCGAAGCAAGCCCACTTTAAACATATAAAATGGGCTTTTCTTATACATACAGTGGACTCAAAAGTGTAAAAAAAATGATATCAAAAGTGTAAAAGTCACTTCCTTCGCTAACTCTCCCCCCAACCAAATGTGACATTGTCGCGTGGAATTAGGATTGGAAAGTTGAAGGAAGTGCTACCTCCTCGATCGATGGGCGGTGAAGGTGGTTCCTCATCTTGAATGAGCTGAGGTGTTCTTGGAATTGGGTGAACATTTAGCTGTAGGCTGCTAGAACATCAAGGGGGAGTCTGAGGGCGACAATGGGTGGAGTCTTTGGTCCTCACAGGAGGAGGAGGCGGGGCCGGCTGGGGCAAGCATATGGGAAGTGCGGGTAGGCCCGGGTGACTTTGAATCATGGTTGGCTGGTCACGTGTGAGTATGGCGAGTGCGAGCCATGCGCGGCCTCGGTCACGAGTCATCCTCTCCATGAGGGCATGGCTTGATCGTAAATGATCTTGATGTGGAGGGGAGAATGTGCGGACTACATCCATGATGGTTAGAAAGTCCCGGGTGGAAACTAATTATCTTTGCGGCGATGCGAAAGTCTTTGGGGCTGACAACATCGTAGGGTGGTGCGGGAGCGAGGGCTGCGGAGGTGCCGAGAGGAAACGGGGCGGTGGGTAAAGGCGGGAACTGGGATGCGGAACACGATGCTCCTTGAAGTATGCACTCTGCGGTCGGCTGCTCCTCTGGGAAGGTGGTACCCAGTGGTCCTCGTCACGGATCCGGAGGTGGGAGCGATAGGAACGGGGCGCAATCTGCCATCAATCAAGTTTATGGGATGGCTCGCGATCCTGACAACGAGGCGCTCCGCCTAGGCTCAGCGGGGCGATTGCTTTAGCTTTTGGCATAGGAGTCTCGGGAGCAGGAGGGGGTGTGGTTTCTACTTTGGTCGGGTGCACGTGAACCTTGTCTCGAAGTGGAATAAGGCTATCATGATGGCTTCGGTCGAGGGCTGAACCAATAACCCTCAGAGATGTGGTATAGAGCCTCCAGAATGGCTCCTCTCCGCTAGACTATGTGCTGGAGGGGAAAAAGATTAGACCGTAGTATGTGTGGTCTATTAGAAGCATACGCGTAGGAAGCTGCCTCCTGAACAAGATGGTCCCCGCTGTCGTGTCCCGGGCTAGCAGACGAACCATCTCCCTAGTCGAGGGATAGGGCCACTACCTATAATGTAGAGTTGGCAGGACCCACCGGCGGATGGAGCTTTCTTGCTATATCAAAGCCAGTATCCACTAGGTGGCCATCTATGGAGCCAGATCATTTTGTCGGATTGGGCTCGCTTGGAGGTCATCGTGCGTAAAACTGATGACCACTCGAGGAGTAATAAAGCGCGAGGTCGCAGATGGCCAAGAATTACCTCACACTAAGACATCAGATCTTGGGCTCAAGTCTTGACAAGGCGGGAGATCATAATGAACCTCATCGTGCAGATCCCTCCCCCTGCAATCAACATTCCCTGGAATAGGGCTGCAGTGGAAGAGTGGCACTTTGATGATGGAGAGGTACAGGGACAGGTCAAAGAGGCTCTTGGATACGATGGGGTGGTATTTGTGAGCGCTAAGGCGCCGGAGGCGGAGGACTCTCACGGGCTGAGTCCCGAGGCTCTCTTGGACGAGTGGGGCCCTCCGGGATGGCCTAGGATGTGGCGGAGAGGGTGGATTAGGACGGCAGGTGTGAGGTATCTCTAGGGCGGGGGTAGCGACACCGGGGGGATGGGAGCGGGAGTAGTAGAGGATGAGCCACAGCGGTGTGCCTTGAGGCTGCGTGAGCGGAGACACGGTGGCGGCGCCAGTGAGTGGATGGAGCTGATGGCGGCGGCGGGGCGGCTGGAGGTGCGGCGGCGGTGGTGGGAGCTGGATTGGGCGTCGGCGGGGAGGGGGCGGGCACCTAAGCTGAAGGTGTGTTCTTCGCGGGGTCTCCTGTGGTTGGGCGAAGGAGAGGAGGAGGTGGAGAGGGGACTTGATCTGGAAGGGATTTAGAGTGAAAGGATAACGAGGATTTATATAGAGGGGGGGGTAAGTGAAGGGGGTTTGACCAATTAATGGCCCTTAAATGACCATTAAATGGTTGTCTCAAAAAAATTGTGAAAATTAATGGTGGGTGTAAGAAACGAAAAGGTCGCAGGCGGAAGATGAAAAACAGAACATGGGAGATGAACAGTGATGCGAAAATTCGCGACCTACAAATTCCTGGGGTTCGAAATATCGCCTTTTGGAAACTTCAAGCGACAAAACGGCTCCACTTTGCCTGCGCAGCGCTGCAAAGCGAAAGCCAACAATTATGAGAAGGCATACTTATAAGTGAAAATTTGCAAAGAAAATATGCGAGCAAGGGGATCGAGAAAATCATAAATAGAACTCTGAGAATAAGCAATAAAATTCCTTTCAAAATTTTAGTGACCTTTGCCGATCACTCCACTGTCGAGGGCGGTTTCTTGAAATCATGGAGGGTCAAGGAGGATCTCCTCATATGCAATGAAGTGTTACTTGCATGGCTTGACCTCTATCAGTGACCTTGAACACCTGGTATTTGGAATTGAGAGTCTGATCCATTGAGGTAGACCTCACGGATGGTGAAACGGCCTAGTACATGTGGTTAGCTTGCTAGAAAATTGGAGCTTAGAGTCGTAGAGCAACACTTGGTCTCCTTGTTTGAAATGTTTACGAGCTATTGAACATCATGCCACTTCTTGACTTATCTTTGCAATTTTGAGTTGAAGTAGGCATCATTCCTCGATTCTTCGGCTCGTGGATGAGGAGCCTTTGAGACTAGCTACGCCTTATCCGGGTTTAGTTTCTTCACGCCCCACCATGCCTTGTACTCAATTTCCTGAGGCGGGTGACATGCTTTGCCATAAAATGGCGATAAGGAGACATGCCGGATAGTCTTATGGGTTGTCTGTATGCTACTAAGAGTCCGACTTAACTTAGAGACAATCCTTTCGGTTAGAGTTCACCACTTTCATCGGTGTTGTCTTGATTTCCACGGTGGCTAGCTCAGCAGCCACTAGTGCGAGGGGTGGTATGGGGTGAAGCTACTTTATGTGACACCATACTTAGTAAGGAGGCTCTCAGGTTTGTTCTTGAGAAATACGAACCTCCATAACTAATTATGGCTTTGGGGACCCCAATGCGGGAGAGTATGTTCTCTTTGAAATTTCAGTACCACCACAACCAATTATAACATTACGCAAGAATTTGCTTCAACCCCACTTTGACACATAGTCAACTCCACCAAAATATATAGAGTATCGAAAAGGAGGAAGGAAATGGTCCATGGCTCCCGATGCCTATACGTTGAAAGGTGAATACCGTCGGGTTTAAAGGCATCATGTGACGGCGAAATTTTCCCCAACCTTTGGCATTTGTCGCATTCCTTGCACATGAAATGCGGGCATCCTTGAAAGAGGGCGGTAAGAACCCGGCTACTTGGCACCTTCTTGGCGGTTTTACGCGGGAATCGAAATAGCCTCACATTCTCATGACAGTGGCTGAGTATTCCTTGTTGCTTTGCTTCAGGCACACACCTTCTGATTATCTGATCAGCACAGTATTTGTATAAGAAGGGTTCTTCCTAATAATAGGAATGAATTTTTGCAAAGAAGAATTTCTTGTCTTATGCTTTCCAATCTGCTGGTAGCTCCCCTATTGCCAAGTAATTTGCGATGTGGGCATACCAGGGTGTCTTCTTAATAAGAAGCAGGGACTCCTCAGGGAACTCATCATTGATTGGAGGGTTGTGAGTGTTGTGTGCTATCGTTAATCTCGAGAGGTGGTCGGCAACAACATTTTCCACACCCTTTTTGTCCCTGATCTGCAGGTTGAACTCTTGTCAGCAGGAGAACCCATTTGATAAACTGGCCTTAGCATTTTGTTTGAGTGGCAATTACTTCAAGGTTGAATGATCAGTGAATATGATTATGTGAAGCCTGACCAAATAAGCTTGAAACTTATCTAAGGCATGGAGCCACTACCAATAAGATCTTTTCTGTGGTTGTGTAATTCCTCTAGGCCTCATTCAATGTCTTGCTTGCATAATAGACCACATAAGGTTTTCCTCCTTCCCTTTGCCTGAGTACTACTCCAATGGCTAGATCGTTTGCATCGCACATCACCTCGAAAGGTAATTGCCAGTTGGGGGCCCTCACTACTAGTGTAGTGGTTAGATAGGCCTTAAGCTCCTCAAAGCTCTTTTGGCTGTCTGCATCCCAAATGAATTTGGCGTCTTTCCGACGGTTTGTAAAGAGGCTTAGCGATTTTGAGAAGTTATGATGAACCTCCTATAGAAGCCTGCATGCCCTAAGAATTGTCTTACAGTCTTGACATTTGTGGGGGAGGGCAGTTTGGAAATCAAGTCAATTTTTGCCTAACTTCGATGCCTTTTTCTAAAATAATATGCCCCGGCCTGATTCCACTGATTGACCGTAAGCGACATTTTCTAATTGATACCAAGTTTTTCTCTATGCACCTGTGCAGGATAGTTTCTAGGTTGATCAGGCATTCTGCAAAGCTCCCTCCATAGACTGTAATGTCATCCATGTAAACCTCCATAATGCGCTCTACCAAATCGCTAAAGATACTGAGAATACATCGCTGAAATTTGGTAAGGGCATTACACGAACTTGAAGGGCATTCTCACCAATATGCATATGTGCCAAATGGGCATGTGAAGGTGGTTTTCTGGTCTTCTCTGGCCAATTTCAATTTGAAAAAATCCTCGAATAGCCATCAATGATAGAAAGGGGTGACGGAAATCCTCTCGAAGTTGATCCGCCCAGAAGGGTAGGGAAGTGATCCTTCCTTGTCACTTCATTTGTCTTCTATAATCAATACATACCCTCGACACGTGGTAAGGCGGGTGGGCATTTCCTCTCCTTTTCATTATGCTGATTTATTTACCCTGATTTCTTAAAGCACAACACAGGTTGGACTCACCCAGTCTTCATCCCAATATGGGAGTAGATGATACCAAACTTCTGGCCCGACTTTAGGATACGCCTAAACCACTTCCTGCATATGGGGATTCGGTCTTCTCTGTGGCTGCCTTACTGACTTTGCCTCCTCCTCCAAGTAGATGTGATGGGTGCAAACTGCTAGGCTAATACCCTTCAGATTAGTAATCTTCCACCACAAGACTGCTTGTTCTCCACCCGAGGATCTTGCTTGACGGCTACTTTCTTGTAGAGTGCTGTGGGGAGAAATGACAAGCGAGCATTGCTCCTGCTCTTCAAATAGGCATATTTTAATTTACAGGCAAGGTTTTAAGCTCAATTGCAGGGTTCCTTGGTTCCTTCTCAATTATCAAGGCGAAATTTCTTACTTTTTCTCGGTGCCATTACACGAGTTTCATGTCTTGGGCTTTTACGCTACTCTTGAACACTCGGCAGTTCTTGATGACATCCGCATCCTCTATTTGATACTTTGTTCCTCCAGGATTGTTCCAATGATGCAAACTTCTTATGGGCCCATCTTCCAGTTTGCATGCTTTTTACTTAAGTGGAAGATGTTGGGTTCACAGGATTACCGTGTTTAGAAGGTAGGTGCATAACACCATTTCGGCGATTGATAATCGCGTGGAGGTGGCGAGAATGGTCTCCTAGGATGATAGGCATAGTTGGCCCACCCTTCTGATTGATTCGATATCAAGCACAACAAAATCTACTAGATAATAGAATTTGTCCACTTGGATGAGAACATCTTCCACTGTTCCCTTTGGTATCTTGATGGATCTATCTGCAAGAGACAATGTGATGGAGGTGGGCTTTAGTTCTCCCGACCGAAGTACCTTGCATCGAATAGGAGGAGATTTACTTGCACCTAGGTCCAATAGTGCTTTTTCCACACAAGTGCCTCGATATTAAGCGAGGATGGTAGGGCAACGGGATCTTTATGCTTCATTTGAGTCTTACTTAACTGGATGATAGCACTAACTTGTTGATCGAAGGCCTTCTTGTCGACATTCAATACCACCTTATTACACAAGTCCTTTAAAAATTTGGCATATGTGGGGACTTGTTTAATCATAATCAAGCAAAGGGATGTTGAGCTTTGCTTGTCTCGACACTTCTAGTATCTCGGCTGATTGTGGCTTTTTCTTAGCCTTGATGCTTGAGGAAAGGTGGGGGTGTGCTATTTTTCCTTCACGGTCTCCCTAGTCACCACCTCTTAAGTTCCAACCTCTTTAATATCTTTGGCCTTGTTCCCTTTGCGCTTTAAGTGCGGCTGTTTGAGCTCTTTACCGCTATGATGTGATAATTGCCTTGACCTCGTCCATCCTGGAATTTGGCTCACTGGACGAGCTCACTTCATGCAGTCCCCTGGGATTTTGTTGTGTCTGAGAGGAAAATTTCCCTTTTTCTGCGCTGGCACGTTGGTTAGTTGAGTCTTGATATTGAATCTTGAAGGTTGTCATATTTTGGGAAATTTCAACTATGGCCCCATCATGCTTTAGGAAATTTAAAGGTTGTTCATTTTCCTGTTTGAGTGTGCTTTCCACTTGTTAATTCTTTGATTAGCCTGGGCATTCACTGCCTTTTGTTCCTCCACAAAGTTGCCCACCACCTTGCTGAAATCATAATAAGCTTGTTCAGGCGGAGATGAGGATGGCGTATTTGGGGGTACGGGATGAGGATCCATCTTGCTGATATGTGGGAGGCAATATGGAGGAGGGTTTTTGTCTTCTAGGAGGTTTGGGTGGGTTCTCAGACAGAGTTATAGGTGATATGTATGGGGTTGGGTGGTGGCTTGTATTAACCCATGACATTGAAGCCCCATTCAGCCACAGGTCCTCTTCAAGGAACACTTGAAGCGATGCTTTCCTTGGTGCTTAGTGGGTGGCAGGTTGAAGCATGGTTGGTTAGGCATAGATGCCTCGATCCTTTTCGTACCTCATGCGGTTCTCTTTCAAGCTCTTCCAACCTCCTAGCCAAGGTGGATGGCTTTGCTTTCATCTCCATGTCTTTGAGAGTAAATTTGTGCCTCCATTTAGTTCTTTGGTGGCCTCGTCACCCATGCGCACTCTGCGGGATTAGGCTCGTCCCCGAGCTTTAGAGTTTCGGCCACATGGTGAGGAAATCCATGGCTTCATGCAGTTCTTACTCGAAATCTCACATGGTTTCTAAAAGGCTGCTTCATGGGGGACATCCCGTCATAGAAATAGTTGACTAGCATCAGTGTGAAACCATGGTGAGGGCAATACGCGATGGTCTCCATATATCTCTCGACACTAGTAAACTTCTCATTATCATGAAGTTTTGCAAATGTATAAATTTGCCTCTTCAAGTTATTAGTCCTATGTGCACTGAAGAACTTCTTCAAAAACTCTACCTGTAGTTCTGCCCAATTCCTGATAGTTCTTGGCCTTAGAGAATTAAGCCAAATCTTGGCCTTGTCTTTTAGGGTTAAGGGGAAGGCTTTCAACTTCAGCAATTCCATATCAATTTCACCCTCCTTGAAGGTCGTGCAAACTTCCTCAAAATCTTGGATACGTGTGTATGGATTCTCATTTTCCATGCCATGGAAAGTTGGGAGCAGGCTGGAAATGGGCTGATGACTACATCCTCTGCAGGAGGTACGATGCATGAGGGTGCACTCACCCTAGGTGGGTGTATGGTGCCTCATTAACTGTAGGCATTGGGGTTTCTTTGTCTCCCTGTGAGCTTTGTTTGCTCTGGGGTGAGCTCCATGCGGTTGTGTAAACTCACTTCACACCCTGTTCTTGTGGAGCCTTTGGTTCTCTGTGCTTGCACGCATTGTTCCTATCCCAGTGAGTGCATAGAGGTCTAGAGCGGCACAACCACAAACAAGAAACCAAAGCAGCTGCGGTTGGGTTGATTAAAATTAAAACAAAGAAAATTTGGATATGCTGCGTAAAAATTCAATTGCCCAGATGTTGTAGAAATAATGGTAAAATAAAAGGAATGAGAATTCACGATACTTGTGATGCGGTCTGGTTCAGCGCTCTCACTCACTAGAGACTTGGCAGGCGCCATTTGATTCATGCCATAGTAGGTGTACTGGAATCAACAATATTTATATCCTAAAACTCCTACTACAGTAGCAAAGCTACTGCAGTATAGTGGTTCTAGGGTCGAACTTAGGGATGGGTTTTCTTCGTGCAAAATGATTTACAGTTGAATGAAAATGGTGTTTTCACTTTGGATTTATGGTTTTGTAAACGGTGGAGTTGATGGTTTGAAAAGCGGAAATCTTGGTGAAATAAAGTGTAAAAAGAAAGACTCGCAGAGTCTTGGAGCCCGATGGGCTTGGGGTTTTAAGGCAACAAAAATGTCCTCGGATCCTTTCCTCGCGTTGGGGAGGATGACTTATAGTCATTTCCCGAACCGGATCTTTATTTAGCTATAAAAACTGAACCCTAAAAGTTTTTCTCCTAAGATACAGCATTTATGGACCATTAATGTTCAAGGCGGTATGGGTCCTTTGACCTCTTTGCAAGCGGAAAATAAATGGCAACTAAGTGAGCCTCGGGTTGCGATAAGTATCCACTAAGCCATAAAGCTTGCCGTCTTGTGATCGGGGGTACATCACGAGGATTTAAACCTAAAGAGTGATGTAGACATAATGGTAATAAATACTGCGTTGGCAACATGAGGTGATGTTTTACCTCAGAACGGCCTAGTGACCCTCATCTTCAAGGATGAGGAGGTTTAACCAAGCATCCGCCAGTTGTCATCCTCGGGGTGTTTGATAGTGAAAAATGTCAAGGGAAAATGAGGAAAATCACGAGGCGGGAGAAATTTGAAAGCTTTAGTAATTTTATTGATTGATAGTGATTGGCCAGTTTTATAGAGCTTGGCGGAAGCATATCTTGCTAGAGTCAAGGAAATTACAAAAAGTATGAAACAACGAAATTACAGTGAGACGGTTGGGAAAAAAATCACAAGCAATCAAAAGTTGGTCAAATGAATAGAGCTGGGTTGCGAAAATTCGCGACTGCCAGTGCGAGGCTACAAAAATTCCATAAACCTTTGAAATCTACGCAATGCTCCCTCTTCTTATGTATTTTAGCTCGATTGCCTTCGACTTGTACATGCGGCCGAGTTCGACTCGGTTCTTCGTATTTGAGTCGGCTCGATGATGTGGTATGAGTGGCTTGCAAAACTCTGAAATAACCCGCAAAATGAGATCAGTGGTATAGCTGGGACCTTAGTGTGTCAATTGGGTTATTTAAGTTGATTAGTACACAAAAAGTGCTCAAAACCTGCAATAAACAGGGCTCAAAATAGTACTATTTTGGTACTAATCAATCAGCAAGTTGCGAAAATTAGCAACACTGCAAAATCTCTGCAATGCTCCCCTCTTCTTTTGTATTTAGCTCCAATTGCCTTCTGACTTGTACATGCAGCTTCGAGTTCGGCTCGGGTTCTTCATATTTGAGTCGACTCAATAATAATGGTGTAATTGGCTTGCAAAACTACAAAAATAACCACAAAATGAGATCAGTAGTATAGTTGGGACCTTAGTGTATCAATTGGGTTATTTTAGTTTATTAGTCACCAAAGTGCTCAAAACATGATAAGCAAGGCTGAAATATTGTTGGGTACTAATCAGCGCTCTCATGAAACGCCGATTCTTAATTACGGCTCCCCTTTGCTCGATTGCCCCTTTATTTAATTAGACTTCTTTATTTTGAAGCGTGACTCATTCTTCATGCAGGAGGTACGCACAGATATTAATCTTCCGGCGTAAGTATTTGTCAGGTCCGTGCAATACGGTTCTTCCATCGTAATGACGGGTCAGTGATAAGCGATTTGGAAGAAAGGGTAGTCATTGCTTCTTGGCGGATCTGGGGACCACGTCCATCTTTGCTGTCATCGATTTGTTGGGCCGACCTTTCGAATCTTACGGTGAAGTCCGGATGGGCCTCCATCCTCAGCGAAGGGTTGTAATGGTGATGTTTCCCTTTTCTGGACTAAGCATAAGTATTGGGAAGCCAATGCGGCCAGCGACTCGTTGAACCGAGTTGATGGATCCCCTCGGGAGTTTGTGGAACCCGAGTGAAGCGAGTCCCTTGAGTGGCCAGGAACTTACTTTGCATAGAAGACGGTCATTTCTCGCATTCAAAATCATCGTTGGTTGAAGTGCAGCATGTGGTCGTATGGGTTTGAGGAGCCATCATACATGGCAAACGGCGGTATTGCAAAGCCGCGGGGAGGCTCATAACTTAAGATATGCTGACCTAGCGGGGACGACAGCATGTCCTCATGTCCGTCTGGTGCAGAATGCGAGGGCGTATATCACGGAATGAGTGGCTCAGAAGGGTGGGTACCCCGGCGGAAGTGATGGTCGCACCCCACAGCCCGCAGCGAGCATGTTTTCAAGAGACGCGCTCATTCTGCTTTGCTGCATTGAATTACGCTTATTTCGGCGAAGCGTACCAGCAGCGGGCCGTAGAAACGGCGGCGGTCTTTTCCTTAGATCGGCCTCGCATTGTTCTTTGGTGGTGTCGGATCGAGAATAGAGGAACAGGAAGATAACTTCGTCATCTGCTGCGTCGTTATCTTCCCCAGTCGGATGGCGCCTTGCCTTTATCTTGTTTAGCCCAGGGTGCGGGTTGGTTGCTCCTCGTCCCGTTTTACGATCGTTCTCCTTCACGGCGAGTTAGCGGCGTCGTTTTCTTGCTCGGATAATTCGACACGACTCGCAGCTGACCATCTGTTGCTTTGTTCCTCTGCTTTGCCTCCATATCTGTCGTGACAAAGGCGATCCTCGATGGATTGATTCGTTGGGTTGCTGGTCATGATAACAAAATCTGACGGTCCGGTAGGTTGATTGGGAACTAACAAAGCTTCGAGGGATGAGAGATGTCGGCAGAAAGTGGATCTCGACCGAGCCCTCGCCAAATCGTTGATGAGTTTTTTGCTTAGTCGTTCCGCAGAAGGCGTGATTAGTAGTCTTTTAGATTTTAATGAGTCGACTGGATCGTCGGGCATCAGCTTGTCGGCATGTGCGCGCAAAGGCTCAAACAAGAACACGGCGGTGGTGCCGTAGTCTCTCCGTCACCTAAGTCGGATAGGAATATAAAGAAGAAAGAAAGAATCGGAGTCTTTTCGGTCGAGATATGCTTATTTTTTGGTGTCATTCTATAAATCCTTTATGGAGGAGGTGGTATTTTTCGTAGGAAGTAGATGATTTCCTTCCGAAACGGAAGGGGAAAGTGGCGCATAATTCGAGCGTTATGACATGTCTTCCCTTTAGATAGCCAAGTAGCCCGCATCTTTTGCCGCAGTAAGTGTTTGACCGCTCTCAGGGTGGTTACGTGTGTGACTCATGAGTGGATATTCATTCAAGCTGAGGTCGGTCAACAGTGCCTTCTTAAAGATGATAGCTGGCCAGGAGAGATTGCACTTATATCTCCTACCTGGCTGGGGAAGTATGTTTGGGTCTGGCTTGTAAATGAAGATGATTGAGCCTGTAAACTGGACCATTATACTGTGGGCTTAAGTCAGTCGGGGCTTGTTGGATGGAGGGTCTGGGCCAAAGCCCATGGTACACACAATCGTTATTAAAGAAAATTTCGATTTAATTAGGGACAAATGGTAGGAAACCTTAAGGCTGGTGGGTTCATGTTTTAAAGGTTGTTCTTAATGACCTTTTTAGCTTATGAATCATCGTTTGTGTTCTCTTAAAATTCTTATTCTTAAATTTAGCATTTTAATAATTGCTTCGTGTTTGCGAAAACATAAAAAAATAGTAACCAAACGTGTTTTTCATATTTAGTTCATTATTGTTTTTCATAACAAAAAATACGCCCTAGAACTTGTTTGATTATAATTTTTGAAAATTGTTTTTTGTTCTTTAAAATAAGAATAACAAGAAAAACATAAAAAAAACATATTTGGTTTTCACTTTATTTTCTTATGAAAAATTTAGAAAATAAAAATAGTTTTCAGATAATACTAAAATATTATTATCTATGTTTTCAAAAACTATTTTCAATAACAATTATCAATTAACTGTTCCCGATAACAATTTAAAAAAATAGAAACTAAACGGGTTCTAACTCCAACACCTTAGATCAAAAAACTTGGACGGCCTGAGGTTTTAGTTTTTAACTCAGGCCCAATTCTATGCCCTAGCCGGACTTACGTTCTGGGTCACGGTTTGTAGAGAGGATTTAACTGTCTTTTCCTTTTTTAAATAAAATAAATAAAAGCAATATATATATATATATATATTACATTGTAATATTATGTTGACATGGAGACTTTAACATGGTATCTTCCTTATGTCTTATCTAACCTTTTAAGTATCGGATCCAAGCCTAATTGGCAATGATGGACTTATAAAATAAGTTGAAGGGGTAAAAACATTAGAATTGTGTTTAGTTTCCGAAAAATAATAAGAAAGTTAAAAAATATATATTAAGAAAAAATGATTTTCTCATGTTTAATAGTCTAATAAAAAAATTTTAAGTTGTGTTTATTTCTTAGAAAATATTAAAGAAAAAAAAATGGTAAGGAAAATAAATTTTTTTATGTTTGATTATCTACTAAAAAATTCAAATAAAATTACTTAGAAATTCACCGTATTTTAAAATTATTTATAGTTGAAATAAAAAAAAAAATATTATATGCGAATTTAATTCTATTTTATGTTCCTTGTTTTTTCCTTCATATTTTATTTCCTTTGATTTTCCTTTAAATTTTATAGGAACCAAACATAGCCCTAAAAAAATCAACTGCAATTAACTTAAATTATTTAATCTTTATATTAATGAGTTAAGATAATAAATTTTATTCTAAGTATTAAGTACTAAAAATAAGATGTGGGATTTAATTCTATTTTTATTTTTTTTCATTTTTTTACTTTGTATTTTCTTTCCTTTACACTTTTTCTAGCATTTTCAAAAAACCAAATATAGCCTAGATTAATTTAAGAGAAGCAAATCAAAGCACAAATTTCTTAAATGGTTTAATAACAATTAAATTTTCTTAGCCTCCTTTTACTCGAACTTTATCTGTAGTCCTTATTTTTTACCCATTTTTGTTGTTAGTCTTTTAACATGAGGAATGTTATTTTTTTATCGTTCTGTGAAATGCGCCTACTGGCTTTTCGTAATTTTTACCGATAAAGTGGTTATTTAGCGCGGATCACATGTATTTTTAGTTATTGTATCGTCTCAAGACAATAGTATTTCGTTTTCATTATCACCACAAGGACATTTATTTGTGTCATGCGATTCAATCAAACAAATATAATCATAAATAATAATATCAAATACAGAGCTTCAACTATCAAACCGACTTATTCCCGCTTATTTGGTGACAATGATCTGAATAGAACAACAAAGATTTATAAACCATTTTGCATCAACCGCTTAGCCCATTCATCAGGCATTACAGCCCCTCTTCTTAAGTCATATATGAGGCCACACATGATTTTTGGTATATAAACCCAAAAACAATCTTGTATTTTTCCAATGTAGGACAAGTTCCTTTTGAAAATCGTTATTTTACCAATAAATACCATGCTATTAATCTAAACGCTGTTTCATCATTTATTATTTTTAAGAATTTTAATTATACGTATATACCAATATATTGCTAATTTAAATTAATAAAATTATTTTCCTCTCAAAAAATAGATTTTACTTTATTCAAAAAACAATTAAATTTTACTTTAAATTAAAACATATAACTTAAAATCCTAATATATCCCAAAAATTGAAGGTGCATTTCCATAAGCCCCAGGCCCACCCTTGCTAATTGACATAACAAATATATAAATTATACCTCCGTATTAGCGATTATCAATAAAATTTGTAATGCTGGATGTCGAAAAAATAATAATAAATTTGTAATGTCTATAAATGGGACAAAGGGTTGTGTCTTAATTTAGTTTTTTTAATAAGTAATTTACATTCTTGAAGGTGCATCACAATCTGCTTATTAATCATTCTAATTCTAAGATCAAAGCTAATAAAGTCAAAAACATACAAAGTCAGGAGCATATAAAAACTAAAAATTTGCAAAATCCTAAATACTATAAAATTAAATGCTTTAAAATCTATACGATCAATCCGAAAAAGTTACCGACCTACGATGATCGCATTGAGCCGACAAATGAATCGTGATTGAACCTATATTATAAATATATAAATTAATATATTACAAAAATAATAATTATAAATGGATCTTCGACGGTCGCATCAACGGCTCAAACTATCAATTCAACTAGCTAACTATCGACGGGATCGCTAATCAATCACTCCGCTCACCCAATCATCGACGGACCTGGGCGAATCCATCGATTCGATCGATTCACAATGGGTCCAACCGATTCGATTTTTAAAACATCAAACTTTAATTAAGAGGTTCATATGTTTAACTAAATTGGTAGAACGTTTAAAGTTTTAATACCAATTACGATTTTAACTTTAAGCTTAAAATTGTATTCATCAACTCCGATTTTAACTTTTTGAAAAAAATTAAAATCACAGTTAGTCAACCCATTGTTATTTTGATGATATGATTAAAAAGATTAATTTAAATATTATTTCAAATACGTGACAAATTTGAGATTTTTGAAAAGATTATTTTAGTACATCACTAAAATATTTCTTTATCAAAATAAGGAGTCCATTCGTTCTATATATAGACCTTGCTCTTTCAGAAAATTTACACCGATAGCCATTACATCCCATTCCCTTCAATCTCTCGTTTCCTCTTTCACAAAATACGAACTCTTCCAAAGCCCTAATCCTACCAGAGAGAAAAGGGTGCTTCTGCTCTCCCTCCACGCCTCGGTGTCTCTACGATCTTAATTTTCGGTGAGTTCTTCAATCATAATCCACTTTCCCCTCTTTTATTATGCGCTGTTATGAACCATGTAGAGATATCCTTAACCTGGAAACTGAATTAATTTCTTTTAGTTTTTATTTTTTTTCCTTTGTTTAATCGGGGGACATTGGTCATGGATCAAGGCGTTAAACCAGTTCATACCACCAACAATTGTATTTCTTTTTTATTTATCTAGGTTTAGAACACCCAAAATTGTGAGGGTCGTTAATCAATTGGCTTGTATTTTTCACCAGTCAGATAATGTTGAATCGTACTTATCTTGAAATTTTTTGAAGTATTGAGATGTAATTATCTGAAGAACTTCCTGATTTTGGCTGGCTGGACAATTTTTATCTAGACATGGTTGTGACTGTCGTACATGCATAGTTTTGAGCTTGAATAATGTAGGTTTTTTTTTTTTTGGTGCATATGTGCCTCTTGCATTCTCATTGTCTTGGTCGAGTCCAATCCAATCCTCTCTGATTAGGTTTGTTTCTACACAGATGCCTCAGAGACATTCAAAGAACAATAATGATCTTGCCTTCTTCACATACATGAGAAGGAACTGGCATGGAACTCAGAAGGAGCGACTTGGCAGGGACTCAATAAAGCCCCTTTGATGTACAAGGCCTTGTTTAAAGCCATTCATTAATCCTCTGTTGCCAGAAAGGCCATGTCTTCTGCAAGGAATGTATTCTCGAATGCTTGTTGGCTCAAAAGAAAGACATGCAAAGGTCAGTTAGTTCTATAAGTTTTCTGGTGCTAGTTATTGATGGATGATTCTGTAAGCCTAAACTTGTTTCTTTGTCTGGTGTTTTACTAATATATGCCAATTGTCTTGCCCACTGTTGCTCTGTGAAATTGAAGAAAATTTTTTGAATTTATGCTTTCCATTGAGTTGTACAGGAACATATGGAGTTCAAAGGAAATTGGTATGGGATTGTTTTGGGTTCTAAAATTAAGATCTAATTCACTTATACCCTCAGCAAGCCAACAGAGCTTTGTATGCATACATGCATAGATTCATGGATATTTATGGTGTAATATTGTATTATGTTTTAGAAGAGTGATTGGGTGGGATGTAGACGAGGTTTTTGTATGGGGAGGCTTTGTTGTGTGCAATTTCTCGACTCCTTTGTAATCTTTCCAGTCACGCTCTCAGCAACTTTTAATACATCTTACACTTTAAAAAAAAATTATGTTTAGAAGAGGTGATTGTGTGGCAACTAGCAGGGAGAATAGGAGCTTTTAAGTTATAAGTGGTGTTTTTAACTTTATGATTAATAATGGATTTTATGAAAGGATAAATGCCGTTTGTTTTCCATTACAAATAGAAAAGTGCATGTTTTAGGTCACGGGATTCCTTAATCCTGGATTTCATCTTGATTAGCATATTGATGTTCATTCTCCATTGAAACACTCCAACATTTTTTATATAAGATTTTACTCATGGAACTTAGTAGTCATAGAGCACCTATTTGAAATGAAAGTCACTGGATCAATGTCTAAGAAGCATCAGGGGACCAGTGAGGTATTGTGTGTTTCATATGAGACATAAAGAAGCAATGTTCTGGATTTGCTGAAATATGGCGAGAATTTAAAGAAAGTAGAGCATTTTGGGAGAACTGTATAGTGCTTTAGTTATCATAGGACACCCATCTGAAATGGAAGTGTTGTGTGTTCCATATGAGAGATAAAGAGGCTACATTCTGGATTTGATGAAGTGTGGCGAGAAATTAAAGAAAGTAGAGCATTGGGAGAACTGTATAGTGCTTTAGTTATCCATGCTAGGAAGATTAGAAGAGGCTTCAGTGCAGGGGAATTATTATGCTTATTTTTGTGTATAGGGCTGATTTGAGGTCCTAGGATTACAGGGAATTTCTTTATGCGTGTTCTTAAGTTTTCTTTTTTAAGGTTTACATTTATGGTTTTCTTTTTATATTATAAGGAGGACGAGAAAAAAGAGGTAAAAATGTGGTGGAAAGCTGCTTCTTTATGATCAGAATGCCATGAATGGTTTAAAGTTGGCAAAAACCGACGAAAACTGAGGGATTAAACTTTAAATTATATTTTGATCCATCCTAGCATCAGAATTTGGGTTTATTCCAGCTGACTTCAAATGATACTTACTTATTGGGTGTCTCCTAATATGTTCAGTTGTCAATGTGAGTAATTGTAAGTTATCTTTTCTATGAGTAAGCTTCCAATATGTAGTCTTATTTAAACCTAGACTTATTTTATTCTATTTTAACTTTTGATAGGTAAATCTTTTTTTGTTCTTATTTTTCATTCCGCTGTTGCAGTCTTATATTGAGCATTTGTTCCTTGTATTTATGTATACATTCTATGACAAATAATAATCAGAACCCAGTTCTACTCATTTAGAGATACCAAAGTTCCAAACATCTGTAAATGCAGTAATATAAGCTGTTTTTCCAAATTTGCTACTAGCACCTAATGCTGAAGTAATTAGGGAAAGAGAGATGCTAATGGGTCCCATGAACTTGTTGCTTGTGTGTTGGATGTTTAGCTGAGTATTGGGAATACCACTTGATATTTGTTGTTTTGTGTCATTGTTTGGGCTTTGAAATCATGATGGTTTACCTAATTGTTTAGTGCAACTCCAGGTATGTAATATGAGTAGTTTGCATTGGGTGGTTCAAGGGTTAAGAGTTCACTATGTGCATTCTTAAATGTACAGCATTTTATTAACCTCATTGTTTGGTGCATTCTTAAATGTGCATGTCTCCCTCCCTTAAAATGTGGGCTGGGAGATCGCTGGATCCAGAATGTGGGCTGGGAACTCCTGTGCTGGTTCGGCTCTGGAGCTCAGCTGGTTCTGTGGTTGTTACAGCTATGCTGTACCTATATGATACTGGGGTGGGGTTTCTTGATTTGGTAAGGAATTGGTTGAGGAAGAATATTCTCTTTCTCTTTCTCTTTCTTTCTCTCTCTCTTCTTCTTCTCTTCTTCATATATATATATATATATATATATTGAGAAATGTGCTGATGTGAAGTTTGGTAGATATAATTATTTGATGTCTGGTTGATAAGGAATGGGTTAAAGTTGTGAACTTGCATTTGGTGATGCTGTCTAAACCATGTACCATTTTTCACTTATTATGAATTTTGTGCTGAAAGCTGAGTTACCTTTGCAGAAAGCTAGCTGCCCATGCTGCTCAGCAGAAGCAAGAGAAAGAAGAGGAAGAAGAGAAATTAATGTTGCAGAAAGCCAGAGAGCTTGATGCGTTTGATCAACAAAACCATGGTGCAGTACCACAATACAGTGATAAGAACTACACCCGAGACAAGAATGGCTTCCATGGAGCAAACAGCGTGAAGGTCACTTCTTACGAAGAGGAAGCACTTCGAAACATGGAAAGATTTGGCTGCCCTGCTGGCACCAGAGGCTCCTGTGAAAGTAGAAGCTCCTCCATAGGCCAGTATGTCCAGAAGGCCAGGAAAACTCAAGTTGAAGACCTCTTCCCAATCCACATGACTGAGGATAGGAATGAGCAGAAAAGTCCAAATCTCTTGATAAAACCTATATCTGTCCCATGTAGGGTTATCGAACAAACACAATGTCACTTGTAGCACTTAGTTCTTGCGGCCATGTGTTTTGCAAGAAGTGTGCAGATAAGTTTATGGCAGTTGACAAGGTATGTCTTGCATGCAACAAGAGTTGCAAAGACAGAAATTTGGTCCCCTTGGAGAAGGGAGGAACAGGCTTTTCCGGCCATGGGACTAGCCCAGCAACAGACCCCCAAGCATTTAGAAGTGGTTCTGCCAGCTGGTGAGACCAGCGATGAAGACATGAACACCCTATGCCTATGCCTTTCATGCCTATGCTCATGCCGATCTTGTTTGGCAGCCAGTACAAGAACATACTATGTTGATGTATTTTGGTTGTCATCATGTTTATTTCAGAATGGTTTTTGTAAGATCTAAATCCACAGGATGATGGACATGGAAATAGCTTATGCATTTTGTTTTTTGAATGATAAATGCTGTATGCGCGATAGAGAAGGTTGCTTTGGTTGGAAAACGTCCAAATCATTTTTAGTGTATGATGCTTTTTCGGTATCTGTTTTCATATATTTAAAGCTAATCCTTCTTAAAGTACGCTCCCATTTTGATATCTGTTTTCATATTCTTAAGTCTCCTCCTTATAAAAGCATCCTGCTGTTTTCATATATGTTTAAAAAGCTGTCCAAAGCTTGCCTTGGTCACCTTGGACACAATCGGTATCCTGGATTCTCTTGGCTTCGGTTGGATTTAAATCAAATTTAAGATATTTTAAAGAGTAGTTTTAAAACTGTTTTAAAAGTTTTAAATCTACAGTTAAAGAACCAATTGGAAGTTATCCATCTATCGATATCATAGCTTTGAATATCTAGTATTTTAATTAAAATAACGAAAAAAATATGGCATTTTTGTTTGTTAAAAATCGCTTTCGTAAATAAGAGTTAATTAGATTGAAACCCATCATAGTAGAGAGATTAGTCGATGACCAGTCTGAACGGAAACATGATAATGAATGAAAAGGTGTATGGCAAAGTGATATACGCATGAGTAGGTTAATGCTGAAATCACCTTTATAAAATAAAAACATTTTAAGTAATTTTTAAAATCTTTGTCCAAAATGATCGTTATGGATATATAGGAAAGATGTTTGTTTTATTTTATTTTTTAATAAATTTTAATTAAAATTTTAGTTTTAAAAATGAAATTCACAAATTTAATTATAATTCCTTAACACAAATGAATGCAAATCGTAGTTTCTATGTGATTTAGTATAAAAATAAAGTCATAGTTTTTACTGTCCTAACTTGTATTTTATTTAAAAAAAAAAAAACTTGTAATAAAAAATTTAAAATTTTGAACATCTTTCGCACGTGAAATAAAAAGAATAGTTGGAAAACCACCTAAAAATCAATATATATAGAGCAATTTAAAAAAAAGAAAAACTAAAGTCTGTACAAGGTGATATACTTTAATTCAAGTCTTCAACACTGATTCAGGGTGGTGCGTTCTTTGAATGCCGAGTCAAAAGCACGTGACAGGGAGAGAGAACTTTATCTACAACCAAACCTATCCCATCCCAACAGAAAGAACTAGAAGGGATACAAACATACAGCCGCCAGAAAGGGGCCCAAACTCCAACAGTCAACTGACACTCATCTCACCGCCGCGACCGGCGGCTCATTGGCTTTCACTGGATGGAATGGTGACGACGCGATGATGCCAGCTGTTGTCTCCAGCTCAGGTCGATTGGCCACAATTACTGCTAAACTTACGGCGACGCTGTTCCTGCCCCATATTCCCAATCTCCACTCAGCACCTGGTCCCACCACTACCACCCACAATTTTAACCCTGCTTCAATGGCTCAGAAAATTTAAGAATCAATGCATCCACGGTCGGTGGTTAGTTAGGGTCAATTAATTTTGATAGATATTTGGCGACACGTGGCAAGAGCTGGACCGTGACTGTGGCTTCATGTCTGGGCTCCACTGTCCACCTTTAGTGCTACATTGCTCCAAGCCTTCCCTCTTCCTCTGTAAAACCCTCCAAAAAAAAGCAAGAGCAGAGGTAGTGGAAAAAGGTTCCAAGTAATGTATGAGACCGAGGCGGTGAAGAGAGAGACTGAGGGGAGGGGAGGGTGGCAGAGTGAGCGTTGGGAGGAAGGCGGTGTTGACTTGACATGCTGTGCCCACTGCAGACTGCAGGCGCAGGGCAAGTGACTAAAATTGATCACCATGTAACATGATGATGAAGACAGTGGGGTCAGGGTGTCAGGATGGTGAACTTTGACGTTTCAGATCGCCACTGCTGGTCAAAGCATTTTGGTCAGCTCTCTGTTTTTCTACATCTTCCATGAATTATCTTTTCCGTGCTGAGTTAGGGATCCACACAGCCTCCTTTCTTCTTCCAATTAAAAATATCAATAATCTTTTCTTTTTCAAAAAAAAAAAATTCTTTCCTGAGAAACACATTTCAGGAGAGACTTGCCCCTTGAGTCTACAGTGATGTAAATGTATGATTTTCTGCTTGAGGAGGAGATTACAGCATCTCTCTTTCCTCTCCCTTTACCCCATGGAACCAAAAACAGAGGGATGTAATATTACACAACTTTCTTTTCTGCCACAGAATCTTCCAGATCAATTTAGTCAAACTATAAAATCAGCACTGATCTTTCTCAATCCCTCCCCTCCCTTAGAATATATTTTTCATGCCCTTAATGCCATGCCAATCTCAACTTTTTCAATCATCAGAAGAGGATTGAGACACTGAGAAGCAATAAGATGATACTTAGCAAGAAAGCGACTTTCTTTTTAATCATCAACAGTGAAATCATTACCTTTATCTATATCAAACAGAGAACAAGATCTTGAATTTTCAATAGCTTTTTTTTCTGCAAACAGTTTGCAGAATGATATGGTAGGGTTTTCAATCAACATCCACCACCGTGGGTATTCAGAGTACGTTTTCTTTCCTGAATCCTAATATTTCACTTTCTGTTGCCAGAAACTGCTCCTGGTGTGTCATAGTTTTTGGTCATAAAAGTCAGAGGATTGTTTGGTTGTTGTCTGAGTTTTTGTATTTATTCAACTGAAGAATGGTTTTGCAGTTGTCTGAAGTTATGTCAGTAATGTCATGAGGGAAGAGCTGGTTTGGTTCTGTTTTATCTAGGTAAAGTTAAGTTTTAGCTGCCAACCTTACGTTAATATATATTTTTGGTAATTGTTAAGTTGTCAATGACTTCATGTTCCAAAACGTCAACATGTTACTACATTAAACATTTTACAGTTTTTCAGGTAGATGTTTGAAACACACTCATGTCCTGAAAATTCTATACTGATAGTACCAAAACCACTAATTTTTTGATCTTTCACATTCAAATGCACTTGAATTGTCAATGATAAGTCTTCCGAAACTCATATCTTTTCGGTCTGTTTAAACGTTTCTGCAAAGAAACTGATAACAATCTTTGCTCAACTCTATGGTATAAAGAATGACCCAGCTAGAATTGAACTCAGTCACCTGGTTCATCTGATCAATTATAAATTCCTCAGATCTAAAAAATGATCTATGGTGGGTCTTGAATTCCTTCCAACAACATGGTTCATGTCAACATGAATCCACCATACACCTGAATAATAAAGTATCTACCTCTTACAAATTTGAATATCAGTCATCATCTTAAATGATAAAGTACTTCACAATTTCACCAGATAAGTAGCTAAGTCCCTCTGAGTTGTTTTCTAAACTGTATAATGCCTAACAGTGTTATTATTCAAAGCTTCTATTTTTCTGAAGATCCAAAGGCCTTATCATGAGACACTGGCAAGAAAGATTGTAGAGATTACATTCTATTTAACCTAAAAAACACTGAACTAAAGTTATCAAACATTTTATGAACAGTGGGCTTCCAACTTGGACTTTTATATTGTCAACTGTCATTTTGAAGGTTCAAACACACCACCAAGACTTGATCTATAGTCAATAGAATTATTCTACCACTGTTACCTCCTTTTCATGCAAATTCAAATCATGAACTATGTATACAGTACATTTTAATATTGAAAACACTTTTAGTGAATTTCATAAATAGCTGATGTTTAATTTCTAGTGAATTTGAAGTGAATAGCTGAAATAAAAAACAAAAAAATCACTTGATGGCGATATGTTTTAGCAGTTCCATTATCATGAATTACACATGATCATCATGTCTGCTGATTTCTTATCAGATCTGCTTTTTTAAATTTTGTATCTAAATATGATTTTTGCAGGAACTGTTCTAGCTCTCGTATACTTTCCTAAAAGCCTTCTGAGCTGCATTGCTCTTTTTGTCACTACTAGCCACACTGCTTTCTTTACATGTATATGGTTGCTTTCACTATATTTCAGTTGGAGCACATATGGTTTCTTCCGAACACAAGATAAAAAGAAGTTCAAATATCAGGTAAGTATTTCATGTTTGCAAGTTTGCAACTATTTCTTTCAGTTACCTCTCTGAAGTAGCACTTTAGGTTTGAACCTAATCCCCAGAATGTTTCTTTCCTGCCTAAAAAGAGGTGTGTACGGTTTGATGTTTCACCTTTACCTGTTCATCTCTATCATGCTTTCAAAATCTTTCTATTACCTCACTAGAGTTCCCAGTGCACAGAGAGGACCTGCCATGCTTGTATTTTTAGCTACATGCTTGCTCTGACCCAAAAAAAAAAAAAAAAAATCCATGTCCCATTTCCTTACTCAATTACAGTATCATTTTAAATAATGTACTTGTTTTAATTTTTCTTGAATTTAAAAAAATAACTTCATTTTTTTTTCATTGAATTAGCAAATAAATTAATGGCTTAATTTACGCGTTCATTTCAGTACCATTTGCTGAATATTTTTTATGGTCTAATATAAAGATTCAATTGTGGTAGGTAAACATGTGAAAGTGTTTTGATTGGAAACAAGAAAAAGTAGAAATCAAAAGCACTCAACTTGAGTAATAATTCAAGTACACTAGGAGAGGGGTGAGCTTGGTTTTATTGACCTGTTTAAAAGCTCATTGAACGATCCATCCCATAAGATGTCCAAAACCAACGCCTAATGAGTTAACTGATGTCCTCATTTTACAGAAGGACTGGCACATTTCTGTTCATTCTTAATGCATCCACCCTAATTCTTTTGATATCACGCTTTGAATTGCATCTGTCTTGTAAGTCTACCTCACGTAGGTAACTTTATTCATTTAAACTTAGTTTAATTCTGATGACTTCAAACTGAGTGAATTTTGTCTGTCAACACACATTTTCTTTCTTCAAAACAAGTTAATTTATCTCTCATCATTTAGAATGATAATTATTGCTATTTTAGATGGTGGCTTAGTTGGAAGACTCATGAGTAAAAATAAGTTTTAGGTGCCTAATATTTTTGCTTCCTTCTCTCTCTTCAATCACCTAATCATATAAAATAGGTACTGAATTACCAGAACCTGATATCTCCAAAGTACAGCAGCCTGTTAGGAAATAAATGTGGATAACCAACAATGCCTTTTGGAATTGTATATATTGGTGGAATACACAAGTCTGTCTTTATTTTTGATCCAGAGACTCATTTCATGGCCTTTCCCCATGCAATTGATACACTGTTAATGACTTTGTCATTTCTTGCTGCTCCCATAACCGATGTTACCGTTATTTCTCTAATCTGTGTGGCAGACAGTTCCGGAATAGATTAAAGCCCACTATCTGCAACTGCCCTTGCTGCAACATTTCTCACAGGTCCACTCCTCTTGCATATAGTCTGTTCTTTCCATTCAAATGCTGCTTAAGGATTAGGCCTTGAGCTAATCCATTTCTTTTCTTTAGGATCAATGAATAAATTCTGTTTGGAGTACAGGAGAGGTGCTGAACATTGAAATGAACAATGGTCCAAGATGGCACTTTAACATGGCTGGGTGACAGAGAAAATTGGTTACAGTGGAAAGCAGCAAAGACAGCTTGAGCTGCACCCACCTCCTTCCTCGTCTCGACCAAACTCTTGAATCCTGCAGCATGCAAAAGATACAGACAGCAATGACGGATCATAAACTCCAGAAGTTGCATTCTCAGACATGGATCCCAACATTACCAATATGGCTGCAGACTGTAAATTATGTTCACTGATAGAGATGTGATGAGATGATGCAGCGATTTGGGTTTTCTAAACATCTGTTGGAGGGCAACCAGGATTGGAAGATAGACTCAGAGCAGCCTTCCTGGGTTCCCTGAGAGCTGCTGCCGCCTTCTGAAATGGGGAATTATGAAAATGCCCAAATTTGGGAGATTGTGTTCAGCTTCATGTGCATAATGAACGTATGTATTGACATCGATCCCAGGGTGATTAGAATGGCCCCTGCCTTTCAAAGTACTCCTGGCGTTTGTAGCTCAAGGACCAAAAATACTGCCATTTTTCTTTAACGTTTTTCAAAGGAATGAATTTAACAAGTTTAATCTTGACAACCTGTCAAAGAAAAGGCTTTATTTATTTGGGGAATCTATTTTGGGCCAAGACTAATCAAGAATATTGTTAAGTTGACAAGGATTTCAAGAAATATTTAACAGAGTACACAAATTTTATTAAAAAATCTCTAAAACGCTGAAATAGAATTGAACTGTTGCATGGTATGTTGGTTTGGGTTTAATAGGGAATGGCTGGTTGGCACAATGTCCTTTGCTTTTAGCTTTCATATGTTCAAAATTGTTATGATCAAAATATGTTTATACTGTCCATGCAAAATAAAAAAAAAACATTGTCATAAGAAGATGAAAAATAAAAGTCGAAACATGATCACAAAAACCAAACATCCATAAACATGGCGATAAAAGACCAAATACAACGAAACGCAAAACAAAGAATCCAATAATCACTTAAAACAGATTGATTTTGAGAATGTGTTTTGTAGTTCTTTGGTGAATAGATGAACGTCTAATTCATCACTGGGATTTTTTTCCTCTGACTTTTTTTTTGTAATACCTAAAACCATATTTCACCTGTCAGCACAAAGAGTTTTTGATTTAATATCTTGAAAATATTCAAATTTTCTCAAAGAGCTGTAAAATGTTTGCTTTTTTAAATTTTCATGATCATTATGAATTTTAAAAATCTAAATATAAAACAAATATTCGTCTTTTCTATCTCAAAAAATATTTACTAAAAACAAAGAAAATCATCTGTTACCCAATGCAGAATGCAGAAGATTACATACGTGATCGATAACTATGTGCCGCACTGAGCGTCCCATTCCTGATCCGGCTTAATTTATTTTCTTTTCACCCATAACCACTTTATTTAAAATTAAGTAATGGGCGGTAAGGCAGATGGAAAATTTTCAAACTCGTCTCCTGCTTTATATCTTCACGATTTTGCTTTATTTTTTTTTATTTTTATTATATTAAAATTAATATATTTACAAAAATAAAAATATTATAATTTTGTTAAATTATTTATTAAAAACATTCTAATTATTATTATTTATATTATATAAAGTAAAATACAATAAAAATATTTAAAAATAGAATTTTACACTGAGGTTTTGAAAAATAAATACGTTAAAACCCGATTATTAATTAAAACTAAAACCGCCTCTCTTACATTAAGAAGGTTATATTTATATGAGAACCCGAACACCAGGTCTCGTCACATCCTTACTTCCTATCCAATCTAAAAACAACAACTTAATACTTAATGGTATTAAAGATTATTCAAAGATTAAACTCAAAAGTTTTATTTACTAAAAACATTAGAAATGACACAACATTCATGTTAATAAGATAGTCTAAATCGGCTCATAACCACACATTTGATAATTTGAGACCCACAATACATACGACCTAGCTTCATTGCCATTCTAAATCACCCACTCACAAAGATATAAAGCGCCTTTAATAAGACGATAAAAATCATCGTTTGATGTTATAACACACAAACCCCACACAAGACGAGGATAAAAACATAAAAAAACAAATTAAAAATCCGCACTAGACAACAACTACTATCGAAGTTAAAACATAGAAAAGATATGGTAAAACGCTGATTTCATATTTAAGAATTTACAAAAAAATCATCCTCCTCATCAAGCAAATAAAAATAGACTGGGAAGAAAATTGCATGTTCGACATAGCCCATGCCGCGAACACTAATAGTGGCTTCTGATCTTTGTTTGTGTTCATCTCTATAGCTCCGCCAGTTTCAATGAAATAACAACTTGAATAACCCACCGGCTAATCCCCTGTAAACTTGATACTGGAAATGTTAGCATTGATAGAGACACAGAAAATAACTAATAATAGAAAGAAGTTGTAATCTTCACACAGTAGTCTCTGTGAATCACTGAACCGTCTACTCTTATTTTATCACTTTCTTAAAAGCCCATAAAGGAATCAAATATAAATTGTTTTAGGAATGTATGAAATATCATTGCGTGAAGTGTTCCTTTTTCTGACATGAATATACACAAGTGTTGGTAATAATTTCATTGAATAATTAAACTTCTTTTATTTGGTCTAATATATATATATAGTTCAACCTTCCAAAACTTCTTTCTCTTTTTTTCTACTTTCAATACATCCTTATATCAATAAAGACCTGTGTTGCTTTTTACAAGACTCATTGATGACTCCATTCAGTCATCATCCCCTTTATCACCTAATTAGTCGGATCTCAAGGTCAAGGACAATCTTCCAAAACTTTAAAAACACAAAAGTAGAAATCAAACATGATCCATTTTATGTTTAAAATCTTCCAAAAATATTTTCCGACACAATTGAGAAAATTGTTTCACAATCCTACGTTGAACGTGTACACCCCAGTGTCTTCAGCTTCTCTGCTCTCCATAGGACTGGAAAGATGTTAAGAGCATAGATACAGCCATATATGAGACAACTGTCAAATCCTCTTCACCCAATTATAAGCGTGACGGTTAGTTACAATTATGTATATATATATAAAGCTCCCAGTCTCTGCCTCCTCAATTTGCTATACTAATAATATTGTGTTCACATCAATTTTATTTATGAGAGGTACTTTAAAAAAGTCCAAGTAGTACATGATCAGACTTTGTTCTTATCACATAGCTTAATCTTGACTTCGTAATGTCAGTTAATTTCTAAAAGGTAATAAATATTCATCATTATATATTCTGACTGGACTTGTCCTTTGTTACATTCTTTCAAACCGTTGTGATATCTGCATTGTGGAAAAATCTATTTCTCTTTGATTCCTAAAACATCTCCCTTTTACATAAAACGTTAATTTGAATGTATTAATTTGAAACATTTGGACTTCATTCTCCTTGATTTGTAATACACACCTCCCTTGGACATAAAACGTCTGAATCTATTGGGAAGATTTGAATTTGTCTACTGTAAACATTTGGACTTCAGTCTCTTTGATCTGTAGTACACACCTCCCTTGGACATAAAACGTCTGAATCTATTGGGAAGATTTGAAATTTGTCTAATGTAAACATTTGGACTTCATTCTATATATATTGTTGGAAACTTTATCCACGCTCACACTCTATGATATTATTTACTATGAGTTAAAGTCCTAATGGTTATTGGATATTGTCTATACTTATATGCCCATAAATTTTATTATTTTTAACCTATAGACATTATAGGATTTTGAGCACATATCCCAATAATCTTTTAATTGAACAAAGTTTCACTGAGTTTCTTCTAAAACTATGATTTTCTTGTCTTTCATTGTGTTTGATCACATGTCTTATATAAAGCATCCCCTGCAAGGAGCTCACCGCTTACCAAACTATTTTGTTTGACAACTTACACGGTTAAGTCAGAACCCAACTCTAATACCATTTGTTGTGAAACCCAAATGATCATTCCTATCTACTGCATTTATTATCAAGTATTTTATTAAAGCTTTTATAGCTTTGTTTTTGCATTTCTCTCCTAAAAGGTCATGTACCAATTGATGCTGTTTATGCTACCAAGGATGGAACTATTAGTGGTTGTAGTGGGTCAGTCTAAAAGGTAAAAAAATTTATCACTATACTCAAATTTCAAGGACTGAGCCCTTATTATTTTGTTTTCCCTCCTTTTCCTTTCCCTTTCCTATTCTCAATTTCATTTTATGATAAAATTTCCTTAGCCCTAACAAACTCATTCCATCCTCTAATTTCCAAGATCTTGGAATTGAGAACCCTAATAATTCACGCTTTTTTTTTGTTCTCTACTCACTGACAAGGTCTTTTAGATTCAAATCCAGTTTTGTGCAAATTCTTCCCGTAGTTTATTTTTTATTTTCAACACCATTGTTTGAATATCGAGAAAATCTGATTGAAAATGAATTTCGCTTTCTCATTTTTCCAAACAAAGACAAGCTTAGCTATTCAATTTTTTTACTTGTTTTCCTTATTAAGTATTTCAGGATATCTTAATTTTGATTTTATTTTTGTTTTATATCTGTTGTGCTTGTATATTTTCCTCAAGATTTTAGGTCTTTGGCTTTTAATAGATAATTATAATTATATCTTTGTGGTTTATTCTTATGCTACATTCACGTGTTGTGTCACTCTCCCCATACCCTACGTTTTTTGGTTGCTGAAGAAAAATAAAAGAAAATCAGTTTTTCCAAATCGGGAAACCTATTTGATAAATTTTTGAAAGAAAACAATTTTTTTTTGAGAATTTGTTCCAAAAACATATTATTTATTAATCCAGATTTGAGATGTTTTGGGTTACTGCTACAACCATTGACAATATGGAGAGTATTTTGAAACTTTTTGTATCCTACATTGCGTGACTTTCATGGAGAACAAGCTTAACAATTTTTTCATATTCGTTCCTAAACAAATTTTTTTTTTCCAAAACGATAGAGGACTGCTTTTTTTTTTTAAATGATCCTAACAGCATCTAACACTCACAATCACGTGTCTCTTTTTCTATATCCATCTATTCGCATTTTTTTCCGTGTTTTTCTTGCTCTATCAAAATGTTTCGTGTTTATCATCACCTATTCACCTATTATTTTCTGCTTATGATTAGGGTCACGATTGTTTCTTGGCTCATTTTTTTCTCTTCTCATTTCTTTTCATTTATTTTACGTTCGATTATGTGAAAATCGACTTGAATAGAAGTAATCGGTAATCAAGGCCTTTGTTTATCTCGCTTGCGCATTCTCGAGAAAGTGAAATATTGAAGTAATACGGCATTAGAAGTATTTCTGTGTCTTTACAAATTATAGAATTTCATTTCACGTGAATTAATTTTCTTGTTTTTTTTAAAACCGTTCGTTGTCGTGGAACCCGAGATGAAGAACAACATAAAAGAAGTTGTACCTGAACATGTAAGAATCTCTCGTATATTTCTACTTGCTTAACAAGACAAAACCCTACATAAATATCCTCCCTTTGAGACTCCCAAAGGAGCAGACAGAGAGATTTGCTTGACCCATGACACACTATGCACGAGGCGCCATTTTTTTCCTATTTACTATAACTATAAACTTTAGTCTTTTTCATTACTATATAATGTTAAACATTTAACTCCAGATATATTCAGAGTAAACAGATTACAAAATATATACAAGTCTATCTGGGAGTGTTCAACATTTACAATATTTACATTATTTACAAAATAAACAAAATTACATATACAAAATACCAAAGGTCTTCCAGTGGATACCTAGTGACGCGCTACTGGATCGCCGGGACACGCGATCGGCCTTTGCTCTCCGGCTCTCTTACGACTCCGCTACCAATGAAAACACCGCACAAGCCTTTACGCTAAATTTAATTAATACATACTGACGCCTCTACTAAGGGTCACTACACTTGCATAAATGCATATACTTATAACACATATAACATTTACATATACTTATCATTTCTCATATATATGCTTTTTCATAACAAGTTTCATTTCTTATCATATTTCATACTTTCATGTCATCTATACTTTACTTCTCGCTCAGAATCGATACTATCATCGCAGATACAGCTAAGTTACGCTTCTCATATCATGCCATATATTCTATACATTTCATCAGTATATACTTGTCATTTTCTTTTACGTTTCACAAGCCAGATAAACCTTGTGGTTTGCAGATACTGGAATAACTATATTGCACTAAGCGCATTCAGATTCACCGCACGCAGAGCAATGATCTCTCATCTCAGATGCACTCAAAAGGTACTATCACCGCATTTACAATGATCTCTATTTGTATGACCCAAACCCGGGGCCAAGTATAATGATCAAACGGATCTATGTCATCCACCCAAACAGCAGATCGATCAAACTCAGATACTGAAGAACTATATCCATATGCACGCCTATCCTCTACTGTGTTCTAAGCATAATCCACGCTAAGATTTTACGTTTCATCACATATCGCATATTCCTGAATAATTATTGTCATTCAGTAATTATATGCGATATTTACACTCATTTATTCGTATATTTGCATTTTTTTATATCTTATTATGCATGAATAAATATGATTACCATATATGCTTATGAGCTATTTACTATCATTCAAGTCTCACTGCCTATATACTGACGGATTCTACTAAAGCATTTTCATGTTCAAAACACCCGAAAATTGTTCTGGGAATCATGTCCCGAATTATCCGAAACAATCCTGAATTTCAACCCGAACCCAGTTAAAACAAATTCGGCACTATGATTGCTCAAAATACCATGAAAATCTTAAAAGTTCCTAAACTCTATTTAAAAAAATCTCTTGGGATTGCATTTTACTGGCCTTTCACTCGCCTCTCTAACAAATCCCTAAGTCATTAAATAACCTTTTGTGGGATAGAAATAACTCAAGTAGAAAAATTTCATATCTCTTTGAAATAATTAACGCTAAGATTTTGCGCCCACACAGAAATTTTGGATGCGTGAATGAACTTTGCCTCTTGCTCCGTTGAAATCCTACGATCCAATTTCCATAAATCTTAGAAAAAAGCGAGAGAAGAAAAAAAAATCAAAAGCTCACTCTCTCTCTACCTGACCTCCCCTTTTTCTTTTTGCTATTTTCCTTTTTTTATCCTTTTTTTAATTTTTTAATTATTATTATTATTATTATTTTGATACATACTATATCGCTTCATCTTGGACCATTTCTCCCTAAAATTTTTTATTTCTTCGCTTTACTTTATTTTAATGTAACTTACCAAGTCATTCCGACTTTCAGAGATTTTGTAAATATCTCATCTCTGAAATCACTGACGACTTATCACCCGGAAAATCGTAAAATATTCCGACTGTCTCAGAATTTGACGAAACTTTTCTAGGTCACTAGATTTCACTTGCACGAATTTAATGACACAGTCCATTTCGTCATCCGAGATATAGAGAATGTTCTAGGCTTCCCTGAACAATTTTGACAATTTATTATTATTATCCTTTAACTAATTAACGTTTCCATGATTTGTACTTTCACCCCTCCACTTTTCTTAATTCCAAAGTGCTACACTTTAAAACTTTACAATTTTTACTGGGCATACAATCTTATTTTATGTAATTTTAATCCACTGACAATTTACCAATCTACCCTTGACTTTGTATTAATTATGGGTTTTGCTTATTTTATTTTTAGCATTATTTTATTCCGGAAAAATATGTTTTTACTTTTATTATACCTTAAACATGTTATAAAACTGTCATGGTATAATTTGAGGTATTACAAGCACCTAACCTAAATTGGTTATAACCAAAACAACGAAAATTGAAAAGAGAAAAAGAAATATTCTCTATAGCCCAGTCAAGTGAGATGCTTGTTTATTAACCCAAAAACCCTTACATTTTTTCCTTTTCTTCATACAACTTATTCTAATCGTACATTATATTATAAATTTCCAGTCATCTGAAGGATCTTTACAAATTGTGAAGTAGTACAACAAAGTAATTGTAACTATGAAGATGATGTTTACGTTAATTCATTTGGTAGTTTATTTGCACACTCAATATTTTTATTAGGTATGATATGGCTCCTCGTTTAATTGGAAGCCGCCAATTATATTTATACCTAAACCCTATCTCTAGTTCATAAATGTGCAATTTGGGTATGATATGTTCCTAAAGATATTTGTTTCTCTAGTTTGTTTTATCTAATTTTCAACCTCATTCTACTATTAGGATGGAAGATCAAGAACTAAAAGAGCAAAAACAATTTTTTTGTTCTTCAAAAGAAAGTGGAGAAGAAACATCAAATTCTAGTCTTAAACCTTTGAGTTTAGTAGAAACATCAACAAGTGTTTATATTCCTATGATTCCTGTGGTTGTTGAACCTCAAGGTCCTCAACCTCAAATAAAAGTTTCAAGAATTCCTTTTGATGAGAATGAACTTGATCGAGATCCCGCATTGCGTATTCCGATATGGAAACATCCTGATTATAATCAAGTTGAAGTTAGACGTGCTTATATAAAGTGGGGACCAAATCAACCTATTCGCCGAGTATCCGAGGACTAAAATCGAGTTCAAAATCAAGATTTCAAGAAAGTTGGTACAAAAATTTGGGCCGGCTAGAGAGTATTCCTATTTCAAAAGATGCGGCATTTTGCTTTCCGTGCTTGTTCAAGGTCATGAACCTCTACATCCTGCATTTACTGTTGATGGTTTTAGTAGTTGGAAGAGAGTGAATAATGAGGTCAAATGTGTTTTCTTGTCACATATGGGAGGTCTTGTTTCCACACACAATAATGCTGTGAGAAATGTTGAGGCGTTGAAGAATATATCAAATGCACATTGATAAAGTTATGAATGTTCAAAGTTCAAGAAATAAAGAAAATCGACAGATTCTAAGGCTACCATCGATAAGTGTTCAATGGCTTACTTTACGGTGTGCCTCGAGAGGTCGTGATGAATCAGAATGAAAGAACCGTGGTAATCTAATTCGAGATGATTAGTTTGATGACAAGTCAATGTTGAGATAAATGATATTGTCTTAGAGAAAAGCTCGAAATGCAAAGTATGTCTCCATGATCCAAAAGATATTTTGCATATTCTAGCTACTAAAGTAAGAGAAAAATATGTGAAGAAGTCGAATGCCAAGTTTTGTATTCGTTGATGAAAAGGATGCATCAAATAAAGAACAGTATGGCAATTGTTCTGAGGATTTGTTGATGTTCAGTGGTTTACAGGAGAGATTTTGAGATTTTGCATGTTAAAGCATACCACTTTTTAACTCTTAAGAAGAAAATATCAAGTTCTTACTCGACACAATTCTGCACATTCGAGATTTAGAGGTCAGGATATGATGGTGCTAGCAACTTGCTGGTGCATTTAATGGATTGTGTTTTGTCTCGCAATGAATGTGAGTATGCATACTATGTTCATTGCTTGCTCATCGCTTACAACTTGCATTATCGTGAATCACAAGATGAGATTTCAATATGGCAATTCTTTTCCAAATCGCCATGCATTGTCAATCTTATTAGTGCTTCCTCCTGCCGCCATACGAAACATCCGCCCGCTTATCAGGATTGAAAGGGAGATAACTAGCTATGAATGAGAGATCGTAAAGGGGCTAATCAGACGGGTACTTTGCATCGAAATGGGTACTACTCGGGCTGAGCTCACATTTTGAATCCATTCGCACCGATAGATATGTATGGTGCTATCATTAGTGTGTTTGAAATGTACGGTTAACGGCTGATCTTCAAATACAATTCATGGGAATGGGTGGTTCTTTAATGGCAATGAAGTCCTTCGATTTATATTCATATCGCGATCTTATGCACAAGATTACGGGGATTACTGATATGCTTTTTTACGGGCATTGTTGATAAATAATTAGATATTTTGAATGCAATGAATTTAGTCTCATCGACAAAATCATTGCTTCAAACCTGCGAGTAAGGTTTTGATTATCTCTCGACCATGCGAACCGGGCCAGCATTTAAATTTGATGTCGATATACCCGATATGAGCACTCAAGACAAGGGGCAAGACATTCATGTCAATGTATCGATAACATTGCAATTGATCATCACTATCACATGAACATATTTAATGCTACTTATCGATCATCGCTAGAAGAGTTACATAGTAGATTCAATGAAGAGACAATGAAATTGCTTATGCTCACCCGCGCTAGATCCCTGGGCAACTTTAAATCTTTCAATCCCGACGCATTTGTTTACTTTGTCAGAAGTTTTATGCGCTCTGATTTTGATAGATAAGACATGCATTATTTGAAATGTCAACTATATCATTATCAATTTGATGTGGTTCATGAGGTTTCAAAGTATGTCTACAATTTCATAATTATGTCGTGTTTAGTAGAACAAATAAGCCGAATCCTACAATTTGATTGATAGTCGATTCGCCTTATTTTAACTCTTCCTGCTTTTACTTAATCAGAAGAAAGATTTTCAACTACGAACATGTTAAAAGTAATTTTCAGAATAAGATGGAAGATGAGATTAATCGATTCATTAATTGTCTACACTGAAAAGAGAAATAATCTAAGCAAATCGATACATATCTCAGCTTATAGATGCCTTTGTTCTGTGGTTGAACAAGAGTTCAATTTCATTAGTGTTTACGAGTTTACATTTGTATTATTAAATATATGTTTATGAGTTTACATTTGTATTATTAAATATATGTTTATGAGTTTACATTTGTATTTTGTTAGTCATATGAATGCTTGTATTATTAAATATAGCTTAGCCAGGGATAAATAAAAATTCTGGCTCTGTCCTTGTATGCTACTATACTTATAAGCTTTCCTATATATATATATTTTGAATTGAATAAGCTTTCCTATTTTTAATCGATACGAGACATTGTAAGACTTTGGGGTAGAGCCTCTATATATATATGATGGTAGAAAATATTATGAATGATTTAGGAGAAACATTCTTATCTTATACCGATATTTGATACTGTAAATTTCTTTTCTACCAATAACTTTTTCTTATTGTGTATTTTCTTTACTCCCTAGTAAACACCGTGGTCCTTTTAAAATGCAGTGACAGCCTGTGTTTGATCTCGTAAGTGGCATTGTTTTTTCTTATTAAATATTCTTGGAACAGGCCAACAAGGAATAATAATACTGGCCCCGAATTTTATCACTTAATTAATGTCAAACTTGGTGTTCTAGTTTAAAGTCTTCTATTCTGTAGACCCATCAACTTGCTATTTTAAAATCTTGTATGATTTATGTTTTCTACTATTTTAACAAGGGATAATAATTCTGGCCCGGAATTATACCCATGTTCTTTCAAATCTTCTATTCCGTAGACCCGTCAACTTGCTATTTTAAAATCTTGTATGGTTTATGTTTTCTACTGCTAACGTCGGCAAGTTGATGTAATCCTTGATCATCTTCTTCATCATGAATCATCCTGCTCGTTGAAGAAGACGTTAATTGATCTAGCTAGATCCTGGTCAAAGATTTTCAGCAATCTATTTCACAAAATTGCATCAGATCGAGTTTCATCAGAAAAACATATGAACAGAAAGATTAAATAAGAGGAATGAGTGATTAGTACGGTCAAGGCAAAATGGGAAAAGTCATCATTGTCCCTTAGGTCAATGGAAGACCGATTCAGATGATATTGACACTGGTCCCATGCCGTACTTTTTCCATGAATGAACGGTCATAATTAGATGATAATAGGGTGATTTGATTAAAACACCCATTAATCTAACTCTTAATCAAACTTTGACATCATATCCTCATTATTATTTTTTTTAAAACAACTATTTCTTATTAAAGACACATGTGAATATATAAGACGATAAAGGGTATTTTTGTCTAAAAAGTTATTTTTCAAGAATTAACATAGAAACGATCAAGTCTACAAAATGTTGGATTATTTGAGGTTATTTAACAAAATATTAATTTCATGATGATATCGATATTAGCAATACTGATCATGTTGACCTACCTCATTTTGGGAAAGTTCATCACCTTTCATTTTTCATTCCTAATTGAGGAATAAGCAGGTGCATGTCATTTCAACTCATTTCGAGCTACTTAAAATGCAGATGAGCTTAATTGAATTAATTTATACTTCTGTTACTTTTTCATTAACCCATTTGATTACTAAAAATAAAACATTAAAAATGTTAACAAAAAAAAAAGTTATAAATTCTATCATTCTTCAAATAAAAATAAATAATAAATAATTATATAATAATAATTAATATATAAAATAATTGAATCTAAACAATATAATAATATTAAGCAAACTAAAATAAATAAATAATGTTGTAAGACTATTATATCAAGCACTCAAACTAAATAGCTAACAAGACAAACAATAAAATAACAACTTAATAACATCTCGAAAAAAAAACTTCAAAGTATCAAATGAATCATATGCCTCTAATTGTTATCATCGTCTTCATTATATCCAATAATAATATGTAACTCTATATTATAAAGATGTACATTCTCGATGATGCTGGTTGAGTCATCATCATTTATTAATTAATTTTTTAGAATGTTAATAATATAAATTTTATTCAGATTCGGCTAATTTTTTTCCCCAAAAATGCATTTCAATAGTATAATAATGAAATATCCTATTTGTGTTGAAAATTCATCTCGCTAGAAGGTGTAATAATATTAGGAAATAAATAAGTGTACAATTTTTTTAATTATTTTAAAAATAACAATATTTTTTTATTAACACTAATTTAAGTAATAAAATTATTTAAAATATATTGATAATTTAGTAATTAAATAAAATTTAATTTAATTTATAAACTAGTACAACTTCATTTTTGTTAAAAGAACATATATGATTACATAAAATTCAAAGGATAAATACAAAAAATGAAATTATAAATATTTAAAATAAGATAAATGAGATAAATGAAAATATATTCAATATTAAAACTGTAATTTATCTAATTCAAATACATTCCCTAATTTTTTATATAAGATTTTTTAAATATTAAATTATCATATAAATTATAATAAAAAGTTACATTTAAAAATTGAAAATAAAATAATTAAAAAAAAGTTTAATATATTATAAAAATAATAATAATAATTTTTAAAACCTCTATGCTATAAAAACAGAGATTTAAGATAAAAGCCAAAATATCTAATTTTATAGATGAATGTTTGAAAATATCAATTACTAAACTAGTTATTTAAAAAAATTAAATAAAATTTTTGGATAAATCAGACAAACCTGATAGTAAGTTAAAAGTGTGTGTGTGTGTGTATACAACGGACCACGAATCCACTTACTTTAACTTTAAATTTTACAACCTAATCATAGAAAAAGTTGGGCTGAAATGGTCGGTCCATCGAGCTCACCGCGTAATGCTAACTCTACCGAACATTTCAGATTATTCAAAGACTTTGAGTGTAACAAACAGAACATTGTTTCTCATCCACAAGCGTAGACCCGAGACTTTTTTTTCACTTTCAACCTTTTCGTTGTGCATGTTCCCATTTTCTCTCATAATTAATTGTTGATTTTTTTTTTTTTTTGGTAGCTTGTAACAAACCCAACGCGTGAATGATTTTCAACCTCCTAGGAAAATTCTAGCTTCATATTTAGATCTAGGGATAAGTCTTGCTAGACAGATTCCTCCGAATCTGTAGTTCATCTTTTACCAAAAGAAACTAATGGAAGACACTTAAAGGGCTTTTTGAATGACCTAAGCAGTAACAAGTAAATTAGGTAAGGTCTTTATCTTAAATAATACCTATAGCTGAATAAGAACTTTCTCCGGTAGACTGCTTTAGATATAAAATTATCTGATGACTTATTTATAGTTTCGTTATGGAATATGTAAGAAATGCTACAGTGAATATCCATGCTGCAGAAAAGGACGTATCCAAATAAAAGAAATTAAAAATATATATATTCATAGATGTTTCCAGGAGGGTACTCTAAAGGAAAACTTCAGCTTCAGGTTTGCAATTCTTCCTAGAATTGGAACTTCCAAGAGACTTCCTAGTTCCAAGCACGTTTTAGTACCGGATCATGTGACAAATATATGTCCCTCTCATCCCTTTTCTTTGATTTTCATAGCAATCAGTGACTAATTTTCTGAAACATTGAAGCACGTTTTGGTATTCGATCCTTTATATACGATCTTAGGAAGTACCTAGGAGGGTGGAGGAGTTGAAATTGAAAGAGATTCTCCCAGAGAGATGGTGAGGGTTCCGTTCTACAGCGATTTTACCAGCTCACTAAAGAAAGGATCATGGAGTCCCGAGGAAGATCAGAAGCTGAAAGCTTATATCAAGAGATACGGCATCTGGAACTGGACCGAGATGCCGAAAGCTGCCGGTATGTTGCAGAAACAAGCTCCTTCCTATTCTAGACAAAATTTTACTTGGATGTACACTCTCATGTGAACTGTCCAGTTCTCCGATTTCATTCTTTAGTACTCTTTTCCTTTACAGGCTTATCTAGGTCTGGAAAGAGTTGCAGACTTCGATGGATGAATTACCTGAAGCCTGGCATCAAGCGAGGAAACTTCAGCCGGGAAGAGCAGGAAACCATACTCGAGCTGCATGGAATGATGGGAAATAGGCAAGTTCTTTCTTTTCTAGAGAAATTTTCCTGAAAATCTCTGATACTAGAAAAATATGATTTCCCGTCATACTTCTCAGTGGAGTGCATTGTTCTTGTGAAGAGCTCAAATTTTATTCTTCTTTTCATACCCAATTCCATAGCCTTCGGCATTGAAAACTGGTTTTGAAGTTTCTATTAATGTTTGCTGCCTGCAATATATATCAACATAAAGTTGAGTTATTTGATCATACATCTGATTGGAATAACCTATTTTTTTAAGAAGAGCTTAAAAACTTTATCATAGTTTCTTGTCCCACACCATCGCCTTGGAAAATTTTAGGTGATGAAACTGGTTTTAACTTGTTTTTTTTAATCATCTAGCTTCAACACCACACCATACATTTGGATTGGTAGCATTCGCCGGGCTGCCTTGATATCAGCATAAAATATCCTTCCGCAAATTTATATCAAAATTGCAGATGACCCTCAACAGATACAAAACATTTTCCCATTAAGAAAGCAAAACTATCTATGAAAACATCAATTTTAAAATTTGTTACTCCAGCTTTGATTTTAAAAGAAACTGTAAAGACTTTCCTCTTTTTTTTTTCTTACTCATGAAAAGTTATGTAATACTGTGATTTTACGGGGATGAAAAGGTTGTCTGACATTCACAAAAGCAAGTGCTTGAAGATAAAACACTGAGCTTGCTTCAAAGAAATTCTTCTCTCGTTAATGTTTGGATCGGAGCTGATAACCACGGACTTTAATTAAGAAATATATATATATATATAAGCAATGTAACAAAATGTCAGCATAAGATAAAAAACTGTTGGGTTAGGGCAGGACAGATTCTTTCTACAACTTTGTTTATGATATCTGAAGTCTGAATGAAGGCTGTACTAGAAATTAATAATTTTCAGATTCCCATATTTGGTAATTGGGATGCTAATTTGTCCTTCAATTTCAGATGGTCTGCCATTGCAACAAGATTGCCTGGAAGGACTGACAATGAAATAAAAAATTACTGGCATACCAAACTGAGGAAACTCAAGGACAATCAAGCCCCAAGTACCAAATCACAAGGTCGGGAAACACCCACTCTTGAAGCTAAGCCTATAGATAGTCCAAAAGAAGGTGACAACATGGGATATGAGCTCCCATGTTCACCCCAATTTTCCATAGACTTTTCCTCTTCATCAACCACCAGCCTTGCTGTTGGAGCTGATCATAATATTCAATTGGAGGGAGTCTCTGAGAACCCCAGTTATCCATATGCTTCTAATTCCTCTTCATCAATCACTAGTCCTGCTATCGGAACTGATAAGAGTCAAATGATGGAGGGTATGAGTATGGAGTCAGCAGGAACATTTGGGGATCTTCAAGCATTACCAATGGAGGAATTGTTCATGCTGGGAGATTATTTTTGGGGGACATGCCCAGATCTTGGAATAGGATTCCCAATTTGCGAGGACTGGGTCCAAGAGCCGCTATGGACATAGAGCTCTTGGAATGATCATTTTTGGCTGAAGCAGAAATTGTTGGTGGAAGTTGAGAGCATCACCCATATCCAATATCATTAATTCTACAAGTTTCTATGATCATAAAGTACTATAAATCATATATATTACTTAGGCATTGAGTGTGAAGAAGAGAGTTTAGTATGTCCATATTGTTGCTACCATATGCATAAATAAGACTGCAACATATTGTGGGGATTAATTAGCTAGCTGATAGTACTGAAGTTTAATAATATCTGTATTGTTGCTTGGAGATTAATTAGCTTATAGTACTGAAGTTTAATTAGTATGGTATATCTGAATTGTTGCTCCTATCCATAAATAAAAACTGCAACAAAATGTGGGGATTAGCTCATGGTGTGATAAAGTTTTGTTTTGCATATATCTATATTGTTGCCAATATGCATGAAGGAGACTGCAAACAGGAAAGAAGAAAGAAAAAGAGAGGAGAATAAGACTGTATTAAGGGATAGAGATATAAGTTTATTTTGGCAATAAGACTGCAGAAAATAAAAAAAGAAAACATGCTTTCATTGAGAGTTGAACTCAAGACCTCCCGCTTACTAAACGGGTGCTCTAACCAACTGAGCTATGAAAGCCTTTTTGCATACAACCTTTTTGAATTTTTTTTATTTATAATATTTTATTGGTGTTTTAATTCAGTGTATACGTCATACGTTTATGTATCTTTTAATTCAATGGAGGGTAATATTTTGACAAAGGGATAGACGTTTAGAAGCTGTAACTCCAAATCATAGTGCCCAAAAGGCAGCATGGTTACAAAATGAAAGCAAAAGAAAAAAAACGCAAACAAAGGGACTGTTTGGTTCTAGTTCTCAAGTACAGTTTTTTGTTCCAAAAAAATAAAAAGTCACTAAAAACTTGTTTGGTAAAACAGTCCCATTTTTATGTGTTTCCAAAAACCCAGTTCTAGTTCTCTATGTTTTCAAAGACCGATCCCCATTTTTTTGTGTTTTCTGTGTTTCCAAAACCTCTTATTTAAAAACACATTTTTAATATTGTCTATGTTTTAAAAAACTGGCCCTAATTTCTTATGTTTTGTGTGTTTCCAAAAACTCTAATTCAGAAACACCCTTTTAATATTCTTTATGTTTTTAATAACTGCTTTCTGTAATAATTTACAATAATACTAACCAAAGAAGGCCAAACTCACTGTTTTAAAGGAGAAATTAAAAATTTTAAAGTTGGAAAAAGCAGCTCAGACGATAAGCAGAAGCTCACTGATGAGTCATGCGATATCCCAAGAAAGCACTTCCATCAACTTCATCAGAAAATCAACCAATATTGTTTCTCCACTAATCTCTTCCACTGCTACACTGACCTCTTTTATTATAATAATATTAATAATAATCACATCAACCACTCCTAATTCCTAACTCTTAACCACAAAATATTCTAATTAATTAATTTACACCCCCATTCAATTTTCCCACGTGCTTCTTGACCTTGACACTTTGCTCGTCAACATCATCACCCTCTTCAAATTCTATGGGCACAGTACAAATTTTGTGATTCAATATCATAGTATGAATTAATTAGTTTCGTCAATATATATGAACTCATTCCAAACTTTTACCTTATACTCCAATGTCTATCTTTCACATTCACAAATCAAATGGTCATTATCAAACTAAAAATGTTGATTCAAAATTTTATTAATAATGTTGAAGTTGGACCACGCCACCCTGGACCCTTTTTTTATTACAAAAATAATATGTTTTTTGGCCATAAGTCAGTGGACCATATTCTATAAGACCTTAATTAAGGTAACGACAATACTATATCCAAAAAGAGGAAAAACCAAAAGTTATACATACACGTGGGATGTATTTGATTGGTGAGATGAGATGAAATATATTATATCTATTCATCTATCTTTATGTATCATCGACATGATATCATAATGTAACATATCCAACAAAATATTTCATATAATATTTATATTAAATTTGTCAAATGAATATAAAATAAACATATATGTTATTTTAACTCATATGTGTTAGCACAAGGTTTCTATACTTATCAGGATTTTAATACCGTGATTAATTATTTACGAATTTATTATTACGACGATTCGTGACGTTTATTATATATAACGCCCTCGAATAATATTATTAATTATTCTAAACGTTTGTAATCTGCTATCGTTATGGAATAACAATAAAATTAAGATTAAGATAAAGCTGACGATATTCATGACGAATACGCAGATAGATACAAATCAAATTTATATCTCTTTGTTGATAACAAATATCGATGCACTGCCTCGAAATTAATATACTGATCAAAGCTCATGTTAACTTCTAATAATACACATTAAATCCTTCGACCGAGATCGCTATACTAACATACGAATATTACGTTCGACATAATCAAACGCTGCCTTAATCTGGATGACCATAGCTTTATACTGAACATAATAAGCACCATGAATGAGATACAAATGACAAGATGAATTTCGTCTCCTCTTATTATAAGAGATATATCCTGGTCTCCTCGACAATCGCATCGGTAACGTGATTTGCCGCGCTTTCAAACGACCGACATCAACGCCATTCGCTTGGGCCAATGACCGGCCAAAGAATCAAAGATAGAATTTATGTCGACTTTGTCCACGCTTTATATTCTATCAAGATATCACGAGACAAAAAGATTAGCACATTACTATATTAGCTGTCTCTGATCACGGTTTTCATTTAACTTTGCATTTTCATAATGCTCGCTGTATACTAATTTATACGACTCATAGAATCAAACGCTGACAGTTCCCTTACCGCCACGCACCGAACCCATGCGCCACATACGTTAAATCTAATAATAATCTAAGCATATTATTTTCAGAGTAATTTAAAATGATGTATTATTTTAAATTACAATAACAATTAGTTGTTATTTAAATTCAATTTAATTTTATAAAGTTTTAAATCATGATTTAAATTATAACAAATAATTAATTTGTTATATTTTCTTATCGTGATAAGGAAATAATCTGTAAAGGGTTTTTAAAAGGAGTTTTAAATATATAATAATATAAATTCGCTTTCTTATCTGGACAAGAATTTGAATTTAAAATTGTTATTATTTAAAAATAGCTTTAAATATATTAATATAAATAAATTCAAGTTTCCTTATCTGATAAGGATTTGAATTTAAATTGTTATTATTTAAAAGAGTTTTAAATATATAATAATATAAATTCGTTTCCTTACCTAATAAAGATTTGAATTTAAATTGTTATTATTTAAAAGAGTTTTAAATATATAATAATATAAATTCGTTTCCTTATCTATAAAGATTTGAATTTAAATTGTTATTATTTAAAAAGTTTAAATATATAATAATATATAAAATTCGCTTTTGACTAAAACCCTAAATAGACTTATATATATATATATATATATATATATATATATATATATATTCGTGAGCGGTCAGTTTTACTCTCGAGAACAAACTTTTTCAAAATAGAGGTAGACCCACTTTGCTGGTACACGAACTCGAATCCAAAGATTCAACAAGACGCTTATTTGGCTCAAGCAAGTGATACTTCAGAGCATGGCCGCTTGTAAACGCAGCACTCAAGATCCGACAAACCAAAGACGTTAGATTTCACGCTTGACAAATTGATCTATAAGAGGTGTTGATACGATATTGTACTTACTAGACAATATGTTTCCTTTACCATTCATATCCGATGACTTCTATTATACATCTAACATATTCCATATATAAAATAATATATATGCATTATTTTCTAATTTTTTCTTTCTTCTCTTTAACTACAAAATTGATGTTACAATAGAACAATATTATTTTATTTTTACAAAATGAGCAATATAAAGAAGTAAAAAATTGATTAAAAATAGTAAATTTACGGTTATAGGATATACATATCCTACATCTTAGCATGTTATAACCTGCATCATATTGAAGGGACATAAAAGGGGGAATATAAATAATTTATCTAATTTTAATTCTATATACATTATTTAGATATTTGGCATCCTGGGACATTGCTACCTTTATTTTCAAGACCATCAATAAATTAGAAAAAATTCCGTGTAACTTTCTGGCCAAAATTAACTTAAACAAAAACTTGGTGGTGGTTCATGAACCTATCCTAGAGGTCATATTTTTATTTGTTTATTTTTTAATGAGTAATTAGTTTTTAAGGGCATCTTATTATCAGGATGCAATGTAGATATTAAGGGCAAAATAGGCCATTTAATTGATTAAATGGCTTATCTGGTCGACTACATGGTCAACCATTTAGTCTAACAATTATTTTTTTAAATATTTATTTATTTATTTATTTCACTTTTGAAATAGGGGATCCAATCTACCGTGTTATTGACTGATAAAAGGTGTCTGCTGCATTTACACATGACCCTCAGACAAAAATTTTGAAAAGGGCTTCTGAAATTACTACACTGGTCTTTTTATATCTCTTAAGCTAGCAATTTTTAAATTTTGTTAACAATTTATACTATTTAAGTAAATATTTTTGAAAATAAAACTATTAATTATATTACTAATTTAGTCCGTATTTCTTTAATAAAGCTTTTTCAATTTTTTTTTAAAGATAAAATAATTTTATTGAAACAAATTTATAATAGATTAACATATCCAATATATAAATTGATATAAACCATAAATCCATATATCCAGTTTAATAATATAATAAATTAACACAAAGTCTATAAATTTGAGAATATAGTGACTAGAGCATCTACGACTGCTTATTCAACATACCGATTGCAGACTACTACTCGCCAACACTTCTATTCAAAAGGCTCGATATACTAAACATAAAGCCAAGCCTGCTTCAGCTAAAGTATCTTCATGAACACGAATCCGAACCACTACTCAATCCCGGCCGCGACCATCCGATCACAAATAAGGTCTATGGAGATTTATCGCCCGACATCTTCTTCTCCCACGGTCAGATGCAAAGATGGTCAACCACTTCCCCATCATCCTCGGCAGCCTAAACACATCATCCCATGAATCACATACGTAACCGCCTTTAGAATGATTAAACGATTATCGGTGCTAAAGATTCAATTAACTCGACTATCCAAAAGCGAAGCATCAGCCCCCGACACAAGAAATAAAGCGCACCCTTTCCATTTCCTCGCAAACCAATCACCCACTTTTCATAAAAACATCATCCTCCTTCATACAATGAATCGCCACAGCAGAGCGAGACACTACGAAAAACTATTTATTTACTCTCCCTATTTCATCTAATTTAAGATTCCGAGAGCGTTATGACACCACCGGCCAGCTACCTTATTTGTTTTGGTGCTCATCAAGGTGCTATCGTTCATGATCCTGATACTCCGGTAATTCAAGAGACAACACTGATGACTATAATATGATATATTTGATTGATCGAATCCGTTTTATCCTTTTGAATTGCTTCACACAAATAAAGGGCAATCCATAATAAGACGACGAAAAACATTACGTTCTAATAAGTCGACGATAAATCAAACGCTCCAATAAGACGACGACAAAAAAAAGATAAGATCTAACTCTTTGTGAAAGAACCACTTTATTAAACAAAAAAAAATGAAAGAAAGAGATGTAGATTAGTGATTTTAGGTCACGAATGACCAAAAATGACCCGTTATTGCTTGAGGAAAAAATGTTAGAAAATAATAAGATGAAAGAAAAGAATGGTAGAAAGAGCTTGAGCCCCGCTTAGCTAATGCAAAATTTTAACTCTATCCAAAAATTCAATATAAAAATTTTCAATGTATTCTAATCTTTAGTTTTCATTTTAAAATATGTTTTACTTCACTCCGTTGAAAATAAAGAATAAGAACCGCTTTGTAAAACAATTTTATTGGAAATGAAGTTAATGAAAACAATGAAATAAATTAAAATATGACACATTCACAATCTCGTGTTTTCGTGGTTCTAAATTGGTAAGAAAATGTATGGAATACCTAAAGGGGAAGAAAAAGAAAATAATCACAACTCGTATTCGCCCAATCGACCAAATCTCGTGTTTTCGATTTAATTCAAAACAAGCGAAAACAACATGAATCAAGCTCGATTTATATATAAAACGCCAAAATAATACCCATTTTCTGCTTTCAAAATTTATTGGTTTCACTGTGAATCAAACGCTGCTTTCCTTTGCTTTCGAAAGTTCGAATAAGAAACAAAATTTTCTACCTACTAAACAGGACCTTAGTTTTTTCAACTATTAGAAAATCAAGTATAGTTCCCATTAATTATAAATTTATATGTTTTTAAAATTTTCATCTACATCTTATTTATTTCTCTTTTCCAAAGATAATTATTAAAACGTCATGTTTTTTTCACTCACTTTTAAAATTTGAATTTATATTTAATCAAATAAAAAATTTCATAATAATTTAAAAATATCTAATAAAATTAAGAAAAACAAATAAAATAAGATTAAAGCCTTTATGGGGAGTGAAAACAATGCTCGGGGCTTTATAAAACATATTCATAGGATTCCTGGTTCTTTCATCAAACAAGAAACCAATGATGCATGAAGGCTTTATTTATCTCCCCAAAAATTATCAACGATTCTTTTTAAATAAAAGATGTTGAGAAAAATATTTTATTATATTTAGTTTACATGAAAATCTACATAAAAAAAATTTGGGAATACAATTAAATTAAATAAGCTGGGTGCCATTATATTTTAATTATTTAATTTATATAAAAACAAAAATAAGTTCAACAAGTTTAAATAAGCATATAAAACTAAATTGTTGATGTTACATTTACATATAATTTTTCATTTTCTATCAAAATTTTCAAGGGCCAAATGTTAGAAAATATAAGATGCCTTTTTGTCGAAACATAAATTATGTTATGTTTGAACTTCAAAGATGGATACATTAATTCATAACATATTGGAGTTGGCCTAAAGAAAATGTTGAAATATTTTTGACAAAGAGACAAGTATCGGGTGGAAAAGCTCCATCAATAATTCATATTGATTAAAAGACATTATTGGAAGGTTACAAAGTAAAATATAAATAGAAAAGCATCAAAAAGAAGAAGAAAAAATAAATAGCATAAGGTTGAGAAGCTTTTCCCCATTACTTTATATGAATGAAAAGACATTGTTAGGGATTTATATAGTGAAATTTGAAGAGAATATCTTATAGACCCAAGTCTAATAGATCGATTTGTAATTTCTTATGAAATCGATGTGAGATTGTGTTATTGTCCATCCCTAACGAAACCAGATATTTGTAGATAACTCATACTTTGGATAACTTTTACTAACCCTTTATTAATCTGAGCAGGCTTCTTTTCTGACACTCTCTCATTACGCGATAACTTCAATAAAAGATCAACGATAACATCCAAGCTTCAATAAAATAAGATAACCTAAAAACCGACTTGATGATGCGAGATAACTTCTAAGCTTTGGGTGATCATTTCATTATTTCTCGCGAAATCACATGATCAGAGTAATCGCGAGATCGTATCAATATCCTATTAAGAAGTTAGAAAGTGAAGTTTAGATGGAAAAATTTAAAAAACAAAAAAAAGAGAAGAAAGTGTTAATGATGATCATGTAAATCAAAAAACGTTATAAGATGTTCTAAGGTGAGAGAAGAAAGTTCTACTCACCAAAAGATAAAAAAAATATAACAAAGTAAAGTTTAAACCCAATTTTTTTTTTAAGCATCTATTCATTTTAGATTTCAAGTTATAGAATTGTATTCTTAAAATGATTTGAATCTGAAACCTTTTGTACTCATCCCATCCCACCTTTTTATCACTTAATTCAAACCTCAACGGCGAAATATAAGCTATTAAGAAGTTATCAAATATAAAATTAAAAACTGGGAAAGAAATTCATTTCACTAAATCTTTATTCTAAGTTTTCAAAAGTATTAACAACAAAAATAATAAATTAGGGTGCTTGTTCGAAGAGCATCATAAATAATTTTCTTAAAATATTACTAAAAAGAAGGTAATTTAACAATGATTCTCGTTACATATCCATATAAAGACTAACCTTCTTAATCCAACAACTTCATATATATAATGCAATGGACTCTTTTACATAGATAATAATGTTGAAGATGACTTCGCAGATGTTGATGCATCAACAAGACATATAGTAATTGTCACCAATCTCTCACCAAATTATGCCAATTTTATACCTGAAGATTCAATTTTCTCACATGACTCTCTTACTTTCCTTCTCTGTTCTCTCCATTACAAGCTACCTCCACTTCTCTTGTGATCATCTTCAAATTCAGTTGGTCAACACCATCACACCCCCTGCCCCTTCAATTTTCCAGAGTGATGATGAATAAAAAAAAAAAATGTAGTGTTTGTGTTTCTGATAGAATAATAAAATCCTACGAAGCAATGGTCATCATCAAATCACAAGTGGCAATTTATAACGTTGGTTATGGACCTTATGGTGTTGAGGTAGGACCACCCCAATGTGGTCCTTTCACGAAGATGATTCAGCAGACCAATTTTAGGATTTTGAGAAATTAAAATTCATAACATTATGTCCCAAGTGGCAACGGTACCCTGTTTTCATGAGGGACCAAAACAAAAAGAATTTAAAGAACAAAAAAGTTGAATATCTTGTACTGTTTCCCCTAGGACACCCCCTTATAGAGAACCATTCAATATATTTTAGAAATATTTGATGAAAATACATCAATTAATCTTGAATTTATGAAGATAAAAATAATTTTTTTCATTTCATATATTTACATTATCTTTACCATAAGTTGTTCTTACTAAGAAAATACAGTACATATTGTCGAATATTAAACCTAAAATTGATGAAATGTCAAATTTTCAAATTTGAGTTTTTACAAGATCTTTTAATCAAGTTTTTTTTTTTTTTAAAAAAAACCTTTTAATCAAATCACTCAATATTTCACCAAAATGAAAATAAAATAAGCACAGAAGCATGAGATTGGTTTTAGGCTATTCATGATAAGTTGGAGTTACTACTTCATTGAATATGTATAGTTCCCCCAATATCCAATACAATATATTCAGTAAAATAAAGTTTTGGCATCCACATTTATATGGTCCTTACCCCACCTTGTGCATTTGATTTCGAAATCTATAAATTTTTTAGCTCTTTGGTCTTTATTTATCATTTCCTTGGTTACTTTCCAACACCTTCATAGCCATGCATCCTACGATATAAGAGAGGGCGTATAATTCTAGCCAACTCACAAGCAAATTTCACCAACCTTCTAATCAGCATAGACTGTTCGGTTAATTTACTTCCGCCCAAAACCTACCTAGCCTTACCTATCCACCAATTTTTTTTGCTTTATAAAGAAATTTGGCCTGACCCACCCCTGGATGAGTAATGGACCGGTCATATATTTTTGGTCCAAAAATCGAGCCAAATTCACTGTACTCGATTCAACCCTAACTGATGTCACCCATCCCACTGGTCCGCCCCGAATTGCCACCTATAATGACAAGGACGCCCTAACATGGCTAATGCTCGGGGCCGCAGGATGATAGTGTAGACTCCATCACGCGCCTAAGTCACGCGGATCTAATCTACGATGACATCGCATCAATGTTTTGAAAATCGCGACGCTTTGATCCGACCGAATCATTAACGGCCACAAAACCGACCGCTTCAATGCAAACCGATTGTAAAATGAATCCTGGATGGTAACCATTCAACCGGATTCGGTCGAATCTGCGCTAATCAACGAATCGACATCGGGATTCTCAAATGAACTGAAAGTATTCGCTCACATTTTTTTCCAACAAATCGACGCCGCTTTCGATGCTTTTTACATCAAAACCACATCGTTCGCAGCCAGTTAATTTCAGAGACGGGCCGCCAGAATTCAAAGAAAAATTTAATCAAATACTATAGCTCGCATTCGAAATACGTATGGCAAGCCATAATGAATTTACTTAATACTATACTCATTATCATGATTATTTTATATGTTAACAAAATTATATATTACTACAAATTAAGTATATATTTATATAAATAAGTTTCTTCTATTTTTAATATATTTTCATATTTAAACATTATATTTTTAAAATACTTTATTTATATCAAAAGTAATAAATAATATCTTACAAATTAATTATATATAATTTAAATAAAATATAAATACGTATTTATTACGTTATTATGCTCAATCACGTGCTCGACCGTCGATCCGACCAAGAAACCATGAACCAGCACTTCCTGCCACTATCACATCTAATTTTAAACATTAATCTAAATCATAATTCACAAAATGATTTTGTCGATCTCTCACATTAGGAGAAAGTTTGAACATTTATAACTACGCCGCTTCTTTAATCTAATAAATGTATTTTAAAATGATAAGAAACCCTTAAACTCAAAACCAACAATATAATATCTACGTAATTGAACGAAGTTATTTAAATGGTATCAAATTCAATCTCGGGTCCCATAGATGGTGCGGTTACAAATGGGGCAACCGCACCATCGCCATTATCCAAAGATTCCAAACAAACCAGATCATGTGTGGTCTAAGTCTTAGCTACGGCATTTTTTCACGTATACCTCGGTAACTTTTCTCTAGAAGAATTTCTTTTTCTCCTTTGACCCGAGGGGAAGAAAATTTATTTTCTATTATTCACAGATTTTTTTTTTATTGTAAAGAAAAATTACTTTTTATTTTTAGGGTGTGTTTGAAAGAGCTTATCTATGATTTATTTAAACTTATTTTATCATATAAAGACTTTTTACTAAAAATTATGTGACGATCGGTAGACCTTTATAAAAATAAATTTTTATTACCTATTCTAAGCCATTTTTAGTTTATTTCACAAAGCCTTCACAGTTAAGTTTATCAAAAAGCTCAAACAATTTATACGAATATTGTGGACAAAATGTCATTATGAAAATATAAAACAACTATTTGAAAAATTATGTTAAAAAAAGGTACAATTTTTGAAAAAAATTCTGAAAAATAATGAAATAAATTCTAAAAAATTATGTAAAAATTGGTAAAATTTTTGAAAAAAATCTGACATATAATTAAAAATATATATCGAAGGATGCATAATCACATTGATGTATTTATTTTCTTTATTTTAAATTACGTAGACCATTTATTGCTATTTTGCTTTTAATCCAAGAATTTTACGATGACAAAACACTACTCGCTTGTTATTTTGTTTCAAAACGTTACTGATGCATTTAAACACAAGGACAAGCCGATTTTATGTTTACGATTTTCCTTATCAGATTTTATTATTGTGATAAAAACTATAAACAATATTTAAAGGAGATATATAATTTTATTTATAGTTATTGTGCAGTGATGCTATGATCACTTAAAAAATTATACGCCTCAATAAGGTTTTCCGCCTCAAGACCCTCAAAAGCGCAGACTCTATTCGTCTCGTTCTTAAATAACTACGAAATACATGATACATCACGTTCCAATTTATAGAAAGCATATAAATTAAATATGTTAATAAAGAAAAAAACATAAAATATTTTAGTTTTTATAATATCTTTAATTCAAATAAAACAAAATTAAAGAAGATTAGTTATTTTTTATACTAAAAATTACATATAAATAATAAACAGTTTTAATTATATAGTGAATCTTTACTTTATTTTAATTTTATTATGGTTTCATGATATATATATATATATATATATATATATATATATATATATATATATATATATATATATATATATATATATATATATATATATATATATATATATATATAGTTTTTTTAATTTTTTTAAACATTATGACAAATACTTATTTATTTAAACACTTCAATTTTATAAATGCTTATAATGATCTTTTCAATAATTTTAGCTATTATAAGTGTTTAAATAATAATGCATTCAAACACCTTAATATGATGTATAAACGTTTTTAAAATATGCATTTAAAAAATAATAATTTATTGAATAAAATACTTATAATATAAGCTCTTATTTAATAAATTTATAAATAAGTGTTTAATTAAAGAAGTATCCAAACAACCTCAATGAATGATGAATCATCATACGCCAACACTGCAACCCAAGAAATCCGCTGAAAATGTGGGGGGAAAGATGAAAAAATAATTGAAATGCATAGATTTGTTTTGTCTCTATTGTTCGCTCACCAACACTCATGGTCCATTCATAGAATTTTGAGAGCTCATAAAAAAAAAAATGAAAGAAAAAACATAATTTCCTTTTTTCTATTTTTCTGATTTTTTAAAATTACTATTATTGTAATTATTGAAGGGAGTAAACTGAATAAGGAAGTCTACAGTGTGAAGTCACAGTGATTGGATAACTGCGACTCTCAGCCGTCGATTTCTTGACCATCAAATGAAAACCACTCTCTTCTCTACTCATTTCTTGTGATTCGTTTGGGAGGTGTAGATAAATCGTACTTGGTACGGCGACCTTTGCCGAAGCTGAGAGGGTATGATTGGAATTGTTGAATTTGCGAACGGCGGGACTTATTTTCATGCGCTATAGGCTGTTTGACGGCAGCTTCCAGAGTGTTCTCGCTAACTGAATTGTTGTAATGGCGGTCCAGCACGCATATATGTCTTTGGTACTGACGCTACTGCATCAAATATAGAATCATCCAACTCATTCATCACCATCTCCTCCATGACATGGTAGCAATTGTTGAGGCTCTCCTGCAACAAGAAATCAATAATTTTATTTGGTTATTTATTTAACTACTGCGTGAATGTTACGGGAGAAAATTAATGCTCCGGTTCGGCTTCTGGGAAACATGAATGTTTGCAACTATATCTTCATGTATGGCTCCGATTTTTCAGCAACAAAAATGGAGCATTTATGTGACGTTCGTGTCTCTTACTTCGTTTATATATTCGCAAGACGAAATGGCGGCCTTGAAAGAAGAAAATTGCAACGGGAATAGCTCGTAAGAAGCACAGAGCAGCGTTGATGCCGCAATTATCGAGGGCTTATACTCCAAAAGCTTGATTTCTGCAAATTAAACAACGATTGTGTTTCTTAGAAATCGAGCTTCTTTCAAAGATGAATTAAATAAAAAACCTATTTCCAATTTTACCATCTCGAGCTTTGAAGATGAGCTCTGTGGCTCGATCTTTGAGATGTTTTGTCAATGCCGGATCTTTGAGCTCGAATAAGGAGACGAAGAAATACACAAAGGAGAAAGGCGTGATGGATCGCATTCGCCAATTCAGAGTACTGAGAATAAGAAGCTCCATGCGATGAATTCTTTGAGCGTCGAAGATGAAACCTTCATCTCTCTGTTTCATTGCTTTAATGATTCAATACTACAAAATTTCAGATTTTAAAAATTCGTTTTGCGTTTATCTCTTAATCTTTACCTGAAAGTCAGAGTAAGAGAAATCAATTTTCTTCATCTTTAAGGCCAGTGAGGCACATGAGATTACAAGCAGCCTTAAGATCCACGGCTTTTCCTCCTACAATATCAAGATTGATTAGATCCATCATCGGGAGTGGAGAAAACTTTCTATGCTGCAATGCTTCCTTGTTTGGTTGCCAAGAAAACATGGGGATATGAAAGAAAACCTGGAATATTTTGGAACATAATTATTCTTAAGATTAAGATTGGGCTTTGTTGTTCTGAAGCTTCCATTCCTTCCTAAGATTTCTCGAATCCAAACGAAGCAAAATCAACAAAGCTTCGAATCACACGGTCCCAAGAAAAACATTACCGGCACTTCTTTCTTGGAGATGAACCGATCTACATAGTTAACCGCTAGGTAAGAAATGAAATCATCCAAGTTGCAAGAGTACTGCGCCTGAAAAACCAAAGTTCACTTCAAAAAGAAGAGAAAAACCTATGGACGGAAAAGAAAAGAACAGAAGATTCCAGCCACTAATTTTACCTGCAAAATGAGAGCGATCGCTTCTCGACGAAGGGACAGAACATGGAAGCGGCGGAGGAAGATCTGCGACGCCATGTGATCAGATTCAGAATCGAAGAGAGCTGAAACGGTGTCGTATTGCTCTTCTTCCACACACGTCAAAGGATTCTCCAGATCCAACTCCATCTTCTTCCCTCCTCGTTCCACTCTGAAACTCGAGAATCTCCAGTCAACCTAAAGCATAACAGCGAAGCAGAAAACAAGCTTCGCTTTCTGTGCGAAAACAAAAAAAACAAAAAAAAAAAAACGAAGAAGAAGAAGAAGAAAGAAAACTTACCTCAGTCGATCTCGCGCCTCTAAGAAAATATATACATCTTTATATTAGAAATGCTCTGTACTGTCCTTCGCCTTGAATTTGCAACTACAATTTCTGTAATGACATGAATTTTGCGTATTGATTTCTCTCTCTTCCTTGTAACTTTTTTTCTCCACTATCAGTTTTTGGATAGACAGTATATATACAACCAAATTTAATGTACACACGTACGAGTCTACGACTCATTATACTTCTTTTCCTTTCCACGTGTTTAAAGAATACGCTGATATTTAGTCATAAAGCAAATATGTTCATAAAAAAAATACGTAAATGTAATGACGTGACGAGTCATGTGACTAATGGGTTTGAAATAATGGGGGAAATTAATTGTAATAGAAAGATAGGGCATAAATATTCAGTTTGAGTCCCACCATCTTGGAGACACACGTTATATTGACATTAATACTTTCTCTCCAACAGCACTTTGATATCTGGGGGAGGGGGAACATGTGACTCGCATGCTCCTCATAAATGTCCCACACAAAAATAAAAGATGATAAATATAAGAGAATGGTGGTGATTGGTGGGGGGGGGGCTATGTAAAAGGATAAAAATGGGACAAATTAATAGCCACCTATCAAAGCAGTACCCCAAAAATTGCAAAACATTTGCACGGCTCCGGACCCCTCCACTTTTATCGGATCCCCATCCTACCTTCTGCCGGGTCAAAAGCTTGTGTTTTTTCCATCCTTACATTTTATTTTTATTTTTTGAGTGTCCACAGGATTTTACCTCCACTATTTTTATTTATCATTTTTCCTTAAGATAATGAATGTTCGGACCAATTTACACGATCAATTTTATGGGTCGAAGTTTGCGACAAGGTGGGTAAAACCTTTAATGGCTAAACAAGTCCAAGGAGTGATCTTCTACATTTGTTATTTGTTTAGTCGTGGCTTTGGAAGATAAAAAGAAATTGCATGCCTAGGACCTACTAAAATTTGTTTTTTGTTATGGGGAATAAGAAAACATAAAAAAATATTGATTTCTAGTTTTTTTTTTATTCTAAAGCACAGGGTATTTAAAAACACTTTAAATGAAACAAAATGATATTTTTTTGTGCCTGGAAAAAAACTGTTCACAATATCATTTAGAAAAGAAAAGAACAACAGGCCCTTATTATTGGGCTGAGTTCCGTACTGATTAATTGACTTGCTATGAAACCTTTTTTTTTCTAGGATTATAACTTGTGTTTGAACTTTCCAACCTCCAAATAACGGATTGGCATAGCTGTTTACGGCAGTGTGGTATACTGTGTCGAGTTGTTTTCACGATCAAGTCATTTTCGTTTGTGAACTAGTAAAAAACCGGTGTCAAAATTATATAAAAATCTTTTGAATTTTTATTTATTTTTACTTTTTCGGTTTACTTGGCATGCCAAAATGTGATGAGTAAAAAGAGTGGAGAGGAGAGGAGTGGACACACAGTGATCCATCATCAACAGGAATCGACATTAATGGCATACTCCACAAAATGTGACAATAAGAGGGCAACTTAACTCAGAAGCTGCAGTCTCCCATCAATAAATATTTTCATGTAAAGCATGATATCTCTTTCTCTCTCTTTCTCTCCTCTTTGGGTCTAACTTAAATGACAAAGACAAGTCTAAAAATCCTGGAAGATACCCACCAAAACCCACACTGCCACTCCAAAACTGCTTTGAAATTCTCCTCCCACCCACTTCATTCCTCCTTCACAACTTAAAAAGCCAGAGACAGTATTGATAGACTCTCCTGCTCATGGCAGAGTGACAGCTTGGGTTTATGTCCTTGTCTTAAAATGTGAAGTGAACTCTTTCTCCACATACACTTTCAAATCTTTGTTCACTCCCCCACCCCTACTCGCCTCCTCCCCAAACTGTAATAGCACCCTAATGTGGTTAGGTGACTCAGTTAAGTGTTTTTCTTCATTTAAGTTGGTCATGTTCCACCTATAGAGACTTGCTACTTACCCAGACTGACAGTACACGCATGACACTAATTTAAAGAGCTTCCTGCCAAATTAGTAACTTTTGCGATTTTTTACTGATGTTCTTTTTGGCTTTTACTTTTTCACAATCTATTTACCGAGATTAAGATATACATTCATATGTGTCAGTATGACATCTCATATCAAGGGACAAATTTTTTTTGACATCACATAAATATTTAGCTATCGACTCGATGTATACATTTTAAAAACAGCGAAGATTCCTCATCTTAAATCACTAAATATCTATATAATTGACTATAAATCATTACAGTTAAAAGCATTGTCAAGTCTATATATATATATATATTGTTAATTTGTATGGTTGAGGCTTGATCATATGATATCTTAAAAATATTGGTAAAATATATATTGAGCAATAAAGGGTAGGTAGAAAACTTCTAACAAAAAGCATCCTTACTCTTGTCACTTTGTTCTAATGGATATCCAAATCTTCTTCCTTTAATTGCTTCATATCTATACTAATGAAGATGTCTCAATGGGGTCACATACACTTAATTCACCGCAAAAGCCAAACAATCATTTTCTTAAAGTGAGGAATACACTGTTCAACATGAAACTTGCTAAATCTCTTGATCTAAAATGCTCACTTTTCCCTAATTATTCTCAAGGACCCAAGAGCTTGGATTCCATCCTAGTCATCCAATATAGACAATTCCCCTTTTCAACTGCTTGTTTCTTTGTTTTTCTTTCTCTATTTTATTAATTCAAGAAAATCTTCTCCAAACAAGGAGGATCATCCATCTATTTCATCCGTTGGGGACTTTTTTTTTTCTTTTTACTGTTGCAGTCATGGGAAAATCATTGCACTCTGCAACAATTGTTCTCTCCCATGAACATTCCATCTGTGATTGGTTCCAAGAAGGACCACCTGTGAACAACTGTCAACATAAAACAAAGACAAACCAAGTGACGTAATATGATCGTCACCCATCAATAATCTGAGATTAATTAATAAATATACATAAAGAATAATTTTTAAAATAATTATAATAAGAAGAAGAAGAAAAGGTAAGAGGACAAGTAGCTTTAGCACTAACCCACCTCATTTTGGTCCTGGAGAATGTGTACCTTTTGCAGCGCCCTATTAATTTTCTTTTTCTTTCTTTCCATTTCTTTTAGTGAGTAGCCTTCTTTGACTATGTGATGGATTCTCTTCTTCTCATTGATTCAAGAGAAAGCCGAAAGCTCATATAGTCGAAATAACATTTCCACTCATTGGGAGACCAATAAACTTTTACTTTTTTTTTTTTCCTTTGCTTTCTTTTTGCTATCTGTCTCTGTCCATCGTATATAAATTAAACTATTGATACTGAAACGGATAAATATACAGCATTTTAAAACTGATTAAACATGATTTTATAGAAGAGAATGGCAGGTTTTGGGGGGCACGCTTGGAATGATAATGCAAAGAGAAGAAAGAGAGACATTCATGAGAAAATATGAGTGAATGTATCCACGCCTTGCCCCCATGCAGATAGCAGAATCATTATATTGACTGTGTAAGACAATGGAGTGGACCTCTTCTACGCTTGAGACAAAATCCAAAAAACTACATAATAATTTATGATTTTTGTGTAGACATGGCAGGGAGGAGGACAGCCTGTTTCTATCATCCTTTTTTCTTTTCTTTCTTTTGTGGGGGGAGAGATCTTTTGCATGGCCATTGAACCCTTGCAGGTGAAGAAAAAATCATCCTACATGGGGCCGTTGTAATTATAATGAAAGATCAATAATTTGTAATCTTCATTGTTGTTCCCTTTTTCTTTTGAATTTATTCACTTTTCAGGATATTTAGTATTTACTAGACTTTATAGAGACCAACTTGTTGGTTTCTTGAATAGAAATTTGTAATTCTTTTCTATGTGGGCTCATTCTATATATATGTGGTAAAATAAAGGATGAAGCACAGCTTTACATTTGGCTTAAGTGGGATAAAAGGTGAAGTGAATATGAGAGAATCCAGGATCCAATCCTATAAAATCACAAATACAACTTACTTAATACGTAGAAAAGCGAATAGAGGTCAAAAAAATCGAACTTTTTTTTCTATTTTCTACACATTTAGATGGAAAGTTTCCTATGTTGAACACAAAATGAAGCATCTTCGAATAATATAATGATAAAAACAAATAAATAAAAAACTTTTTGAAAATAATAATACTACCTGAAAGGAATAAATATAAAATAATGATAATGGAATGAAATATGAAATGTTGGGTTATTATTAAATATATAATCGGGGAAATGGGAGGGAACAGTTCCCTATACTATAACTGAGAGGCTCAATTCAACGGATTCTGGTGGTCCATTCCTCTTGATAGAGAAGGCAAGGCACACATGCAGTGTCCTTACTCCACCCTTCATTAAGAGGGTATGCATGTTATTATGCACTAGTACGTGGTACCCTCAAGATTCTACCCAAACTCTGGTAAACAAATGTGGCAAGTCCAGGTCCGATGGCTTTGGTATGTTATCTCTATGGGAAGATCTGAAAATCGGATACGCAAGAAATAAGAAGACAGCTGGAGGGTCCTTGATTACATACAGGTGTAAACGAGTCAATTTATTCGAGTTTGACTCATAGAATACTCGGAGTTAATCAACTGCCTCAAATGCGGTCGTGGTTTGAATGTGCCACATCACATTACTCCGACTCGGACTTCGCTTCACAAGTATAATCGAGTTTTACTATTTAATTAACTGAGTCAGAGTATAATTATTTATTGATATGTTATTTGATTCGAAGTCATTTGAAATAGCCTAAATACCACTATTTTCCGAAATATTTCTAACATTTGAAAAAAAAAAAAAAAAACTTTATTGAATTCAAGGTGAGTTCGAGCTTCGGATTTTAATCTACTACACCCTTATCCTTGAGGGGGGTTCGGATTACACTTTATCCTCGAGCCCGACCAAGTGATAAAAGAAGTGTAGGATTACTTCTGACAGCGCTCTAATTTCAAATCCTTACAAAAATGGTAATATCACGACTTTATATATATGAATATATATATATATATATATATATATATATATATATATATATATATATATATATATAAACAGTTTAAGAGAGGTTTAGTGATAGGGCCATGCTGGGAAGTATAATCACTTTGGCCATCATATGTTTTATTACACGTTGCACACATATATATATATAAGATTTGAGCCTCGCTGTAGAAGCATACTTGTAGAACAATAATCTCTCTCAGCTTCATTCAGGTAATGTACTTGCTGCCACTGTCGGTGTAAAACTTTTTCATTTTTCTTAATGCTCACAATCAGCATGATGAAAAATTAACGTAGCTAAGTGTTATGGTTAAAATCACTAAGAGTAGGTCTCTACTCTCTATGCAGCTATAAATGTCGCATACCCACACTCAATTCAAAGTACATTTTATGCATTTAGTGAGGTGAATATCACCCAAATTAAAATAAAATAAAATAAAATAAAATAAAAAACATTAGAATCATTGACAAATACAAGTTACGTTTTAATGTAGATATAGGGACTCGAGGCCCAAATTTCGGCCCAGTCTGATATTACAGCTTGGGCTAACAGGACAGGGCACAACCATACCAAATGCCTTGGCACAACCCAAAGTACAAGTTGGACAGCCCAGTTCAATTATTGTGGAGGACAGCCCAGCAAGAGCACCCCATAACTCACGACTTCATCGTTTAAGCCCAATGACCTACCATAACTAAGCTCAAAACCACAATATCAACTGCGACGATGTTGTTAACGCGATCAAAATATCGATAAATACGATATATTTTACCTTAGACTTATGATATATCGATTAACGCAAAATTATATATACATTAAATTTTAACATTTATGTTCATTTAATATTATTTAATAAAATTTGTAAATTAAGATTAAAATTTAAAATTAAAATTACTTTCATTAAATGAAATTAAAATAATATTAAAATCAAATGGATAATGTTTTAGAATGTTATTCTAGTACTTATCTGTTTTTATTTTATTTATACATTTATAATAACTTATACAAATATTATTTATATAGATAATGAGAAATAATTCATATCTTAATTAAGGCCATGTTTGATTATTGAAAGTTCAAACCATTGAAAATTTAGTTTGAAAATTTTCAATGATTTCCTAATTTTCTAACATGTTTGATAATGCACTGAGAAAGTTTTTAATCAAAATTTTAAATGAAAAATAATAAAATTATATAGTAAAAGACCACTAAATCTAATATAATACGTCAAACAAAAATTAAAATGAAAATAAATTTGACCAAAACCTTATAAATAATATAACGTTTGCAAATACCTTCTGATTAGTCGGATAATAAGTTTTGTATAATACTGTCATTATTAAACATATTTATTTTTGGACAATATTATTAGAATAAATATTACATAGAAACATAAGTATTACAAATAATTAATAACATAAAGTATATAAAATATTATTAAAACTCTCATTTTATTTTGGATAATATGTAATTTAATGATAATAAGGGTAAATATGTAAAATACATCATTTTCGTGATTCAAAGATTTATAGCTACTCGTCAATATATTTTGCCTTCAAAGATTCAATCAAGTAAGAACTTATCAAACATGCATAAGATATATTCAATATTTTCACAAAATTCTCAAAGAATTTTAATTTTTCAACACTTGGCTTTTCAACATTTAATTTTTTCATTTGATCAAACAGGACCTAAGATAGATTAAAATCAAATAGATTCAATAACTATTAAATTATTAAGATATTATAACGCTTTTTTGGAAAGAAGAACAGGATATTTCACTGAAAAGGAACTGTCGATTACATCATTCACTGGTAAAAGCTATAACTCAGTGAACCTCATTCCAGTTATACAGAAATACCCGCAGTTTTGCAGCTTGGCTTAGCGCACCTGCTACCACTGGGCTTCCTGTTTACGTGTGCCATTGTGGTATGGGTCTCTCTATCAACATTCTGCAGTCTTGAAGCAGATGGCCAACTCCACTGTCTTCTTCAGTGGACTGGAGAGCTTCGCTGTATATGACCTGAATCCGTTTCCACAATCACTTGGTTCAATTGCCTTCCTCTCTGGATCCGTTTCGCCTCCCACCCCAACCGCTTCCGCCCGCCACAGCAAGCTCCATTGAAACGTCTTTAGGTTGAATCCAAGGACCTGTCCAAAGGTATCCCTAGACCATTCCATCTGATGGCTTTTTGTTCTGGAATAGTGCCATCGATATTACACTTCAGAAATCTCGCAGATGATCCCACACGCGCCAGACCGTTCGCTTCGCTTCCTCGTCTCACTCCACCTTTCGTTTCACATTCGGTCATCGCGCAGGTGAGATTAACTTCGGCGACACGACGCGTGAGTTGATCCCTCCCGCGCGCCCGTTTCGTCAAACAGTATTCTCAAAGCACCGCAACTGATCTTGTCGAAGTTTCGTCACGGAACCGTCGAAACAACCCGGATCTTTGATACGCGGCGCGATCATCCAGGCTTCCGTTGGTTAGTCAAACCGCGACGCCTCGGCCAAACGGCAACTGATGGAATAGCAGATGTGGTGTACTTTCCACGGTAATCCGCAAGCAACGGGCATGATGGAAGCCCAGATTTGGCACATTCATCGTAAGAGAAACAGCCCGGTCCGATACACTCTTACACACCTCTCATAAATAGTAAGATCCGAGATATCCATCCATGATTTATGTTCATCCTCATCCTTCGAAACATTCAAAACTGGAATGGAGTTTCTCGCAACGTGATAACTGATTTGATAGCATCATCTTTTTGTCATATCGTCAATCAATGGTATTTGTCGCATTCGATTATTATGGGTATTGGTTTATAACTCGGTGCATCTTCCAGAGAAAGATTTCTTACTCATTTAACAACTCCATTTCCAATCTTTTGAAAAATCATATCGCATTATCTTCAACGTTATTATTCAGCTAGAGCTCGTGCTCACCTCTAAAGTTACGACTTCCAACTATGGTGGTAGGGTCCGGTGACCTTTATTTCCTTTCCAATCCTGATGCGCCACCCTCGCCCCTGGAGAGAACCCAAGGAAACAAAATCCCATGTCCACGTACTGACTGTGGTCTAACTGGCTGCAAGAAACCCGAGAGTCCCACAACAGCTGGCCTCGACACTTACACAACATGTCTGAAACTAACTCAACTTTACTTCCTTCAACATATGGTTAAGAGGTTTCTGAAACAGAGTCCCTCATTTTTCCTACAACATAAGATCTAATGTAAGTCCAATTATGCACCTCTATCCAATCAATTTCTTGTTCCTCTTTCACCAAAATGAGTCACCCAATCGGAGTCATCGCCAGTGCTTTTTAGGAGAGATTTTGCCCTCCACGCCACTCATGATGGCACAGGCCCGACTCATCGCTGATTAGTAACTCCCTTCCGGCCAGGATACATCACCTGTCAACCTTGGCTCATTGGGAATCACAGTCTGTCTCTGAGAAGTCAAACACCTCCCATTTTCAACAATAGAGGCAAAAGTCCAAGATTATCCCAATGTGCTGACAAGACTCCTGATCCCAAGATACCTTCAGCCACACAGGATCTCTACATTGTATGACACATTCCTGCCAAAAAACACACCTCAGATTTTGGAACATATCCCACCTGATTCTCTTCACACCTGTTAGACTCTATACATTGTATTCCTTCTTGTGTCATATTACTCCAAATTTCGCCATTATTAAAAAGCAGATCATGTACAAACTATACATTACTCTGTACTATAAACGACTAAAATTATTATCTGCACCCCAGAGATTTGTAATACAAAACTCATATCATACTTATAGGCACTATTTAGAGCTATACTGGAATATTACTTTATCTATTCATTATCACTCATCACAGAACTTTCACTACCGGTGACTGTGGATGTACAAAATTCAGGAGATATAATATGGCATACACCTAAAATGATGATTTGTAAAGTCGAGGTTAACAAATGTAAGAGTACATCATAACTAATGAGCAAATGTCAATTTCATCCAAAGAGTAATCAATATCAACAAATAAGATCAACTAGGTATCAATGATTTAAAAGCCAAAACACGTCATAGATGCTTCATTCACCACGCTGAGCATCAAACGATTTACACGCACCTCCCCACGAAAGAAAATCATCTCATCCGTCTGTAATGCCTGAGCAACATAAAGAACGCTAGCGGTAGAACCCATCATCTTCTTATCAACATAGTATATTTATCAACTCAACCCACAGCCAAGTCGTCGGCGCGAAGGCAGCACGTTCGAATTTTTTCTTTGATTCATAAACATGATTTCAACCTTTCTTATACAACATAGTATCTATTAAACCTCATCAAACAACCTGGGAGCAATCGAAACAAACAAAACAAAACACAACAATTTTTGATGTCAATAATGAGCACATCATATGGTATTACACTGTCCGACGCCATTTGATACTATTGTCCGTTCTCCCAATCATCGCCGGCGCGAAAGACAAACGACGCGGATCTATTTGTTAAAGCCATAGATTCACGCCTCAAGACCTCGGTCACGTGATTTTATCATTGTCCATTCGCCGTAATCCAATCGAAAACTAACGATCTCAAACATCACAATAACCCGGCGGTTCTGAACCGAACGCGAATCAAAACGATTTGAGATTAATGAGTCTTTCTCCAAACTCCACCAATACTTTGCGGCAGCAATCTCTACCACCAAAACATGCGATTCGGCTACATCATAAACGCACCATACCAAAGTGGTAAGGACTGACATCATTCTATGTATCAATCAAATACCAACTAACTTTTAACAAACCAGTATTACGATTAATTCTTAATCAATCTGTGAATGGAAACCAATCAATATCCGCTACAAACCACAACTGATATCTCCATAACCATGGAATCCATACATCTCCATACAATCCGTTTGATTACTTCATCCAGCCACTTCTTGTTTCTTTCTTATTTCTTATTTCTCTAATGTTTATTCCAAAATAAGAGATACTTAACTGATTCCAACCCCTCACTCTTTACCTTCTTACGCCACTTGAACTCCTCAATGGTCCGTTATTTTTAAAATTTGTCATGTCACTGATAAATAAGATTTCCACCAGATCTCTTATGATTAAGACTGGTGTCCCACTAAAAAATCCACTTTACTCCTATAGACTACATTAATCAAGTTTCCAAATTTTCCACTTCAGAAACATCAACAATGACCCAAAATTTCAAAACTGACTGGTAATATACCAATTCATGTTTTCAAAATCCATTTATATATTTAACACAATTCCAAAAATAAATTCATCTCTAAAATTACCCTCCAGAATCAAGAGTTTATGTAAGTGCTGGCATCTTATCATTAGATTTGTGAAGTTCTACAAAAACAGTTTCCATTAACGTGATGCATAACAAAAAGCCACCCCTTACCACAGCACTCATTGTCTGAACTGTCTGTTTCCTACCACCAGAATAGCTGCCTCTCACGAAAGTAATCTTCAAACAAAGACATCTCTGACCTATAATGTAAGATGTGTCGTGAATCCATATTCCAAGATATGATTACGAAAACAAAGATGCACGTGTCGGTCAACCCAGTGATTGTCAACATACACCACTCCACTGTCCAACTTCAACTGCAGGCCACTGAATCCACTCGCCTTTCTTCCAAAGCAGAGTATTCTTTTTCCACGGAGATACTGGGTTAAAACACTTCGTTCCACTCATATTCATAATATTCCTCTTCTCACCAAAGATACATTCTTTGACCATCATCATCACAACATCGTGCCTTTTAATCTCCACAACACCTGAATCTTTTTCATGTCTTTACTAAATCAAAGACTCAACATCTTTATGTCAAACAATCTCTATTCTCCAACATTACAGAGTTTCAAGATCTTTCTCCATAAACAACTCATTTACACAATATAATTAATGATTAGGATTCGACATTATTTGAATATATATAACTGTTTGCGAACATGGGCATCATCCTGGAACTCTAATAAAAATCACTATACAACCCCATATGACTCAACATCAACATTCTTTCTCAATCGTCCAATCTGTTTAGACGGTTAATGGTCAATTACTCTCATCAAAAAACGCAACTGGTTCTTCAGAACCCGACGCAAAACCCAGATCAACAGACTATCTATATGCAACCTGGTAACCCACACTTCATCAGAGCACAAAGTTCCGCTGTATCATCCACGAATAACGGAGCTCTGACCACAGGTTTGAGCATATACGAGGTGGTATCTGTCCACTACCATCTTCAAACCATCACGTTTCTCGGCAGTGGCGCACCGCGCGATGACAACCGGCGAGTAATGGTTATCCCCACTCATTGTAAACGGTAGGTGCAGATTCATCAACTTACGTGATTTGGCATTCGGGCCATCACCCAGCACACGGTGGGGACGCTATCAAACGCCATTTTCACCCCCACACCTAGCATATTGTCAATATCCACACATCTTTACATCTGCAACAGTGAAAACAAGACGTTTACATCAGATTCTTCTTCAACCAGTTAACAACACACACACTGGTCCCAAGACAACAAATCACCAATCAATATATTAACGCTTTATTCCAAGATCAGACGAATGACCCATTCTATAACTTATCATCTTCCGGCATCATTATCACATTGTCAATCCCACCACTCGAACGGAGTCATTAATCATCTCAACAAAATCCTCCTCTTCTCGAAAGACAAAGGCGAACGTTCTACCATGCATCCGCGTTTCACATTATCACTTCTACTTTCCCGGGCAGTCAATATGAAACACAATCCAAAGACACCTAATCCACCCACGCCACTGGGAAACCAAATATTTTTGGAGCACAATATTTCATCTTACGATCTAGGCACCCCACAGATTTTCTCCCAGACATCTAATATGTCACCTTTAAAGGTTAATATTACATCAACTCAAATCATGTGTGATATTTTTGTCACATGTCAACTCGTTGGAAGACAAGGTCATCACTTTCCATCTGCATCAATATTATCCCTTCAACCTCATCTCAATATCATCTGATGATGAAGATAATTCTACTTCTCATAATAAATTCAACACCGTGTCAACCAAGATTTTTAACCTTCAAAATGATCGGCACCTGTATCATCCTCACCCAAACCTCACTCTTTGAGAGAGCAATCCTGGTGCTGAGGACGTTATAACTGAAAACCAGCAAATCCCACACAATCACATTCAAGAAATCTCACCCAACACAGATTTGCAGAATCAATTTGACCGCTTCCACTCACCACAACCACCTAAATTTTCGTTATGATACAATACACTAGAATGATACTCCATCAAAATCATACTACTAACTGCAACAATTGATCTTCAAAGGTTTGGTAATACTATCCTCTCAAGAATGGTATTATATTCCACGCATTTCTTTAGAATACACCAGATCAGTACAATACACTGTACTTCGCATTTAATGATCCAAACAGGTACGAAAACCTTATTCATCAAGTCCTCCGGTGTAACAGCCAGCACTATCAACCCTTCAAACCGATACAGGAAAACCGTTAATGGCTTAAGAACTGTTCAGTATCGTTCAGACACAATCCCTTTCAACGAGTTGATAATAAGCAACCAACGCAAGTCTATCGATCAGTTAAGAACATCTCGTTCCTTTCCGAACCATAAAATACAATCTTTGTATTTCAAAATGATGATACTATTTATCCACGAGCGATTCGTTAGCCAATGCACATCCGCTGATGCCAATTCTTCCAGTTTGAAGAAAATCGCACCTATGGTGAGTAATACTGGAGTCGCATTTCAACCCATCCATCGAGGTTTACTGAGTCTCAACTCTTTTCACCACTGGAAACACGACAGAGCAGTGGTGCTCCCAACAAGAGTCTTTCCCCACAACTCACAGATAGATCCACTTCTTATTTCATGCGGTACTCCGTGCATCTTTAACACATCAGAACTCCAATCACACAAGAATGAGCGCCAACATCTTCCTCGAGTCAACCAAAGCCGTGTCAACAACTTTTCTCAGAACGCAAGTCATGCTACAACAAGATTCTTTCTGTATTTATTATGTAAGATCTGATGATTTCAGAGAGGTTATTTAAGAAAGTTCAACATTTTTGGCAAGGACGTTTTCTACCATAACCCACCATACTCATGTTTAACCAACTATCTCCAACAGATCAAATCCACAACTCATGAAAACAAAACTTATCAACTATAGTCCCCCATCACAAACAATTTCCAGTACAATCTTTATACAATGCTAAAACACTTCAATTAAGATTAAGGTCTTAGGATCTTAGGTCATGTGTCATGTTAACAAATACTGAAGGCAATTTATCATTCATTTGTTCCATGCATATATGTGGAGCCCGGATCAATTAAAGCATACAAGTCCACATCAAAGAGAGAGTCTTGAAAACAGCCACAACCCTATGTCCGGATCTTCATCAGCCTGCCATACTACTAAAAATAACCGGGACATCGACCAAATTATCGACCTAAAATTCATTCCAATTATCGACTAAATCATATTCATTTAGAGATCCAAAGGTTCGACTGAAAGTTGTACCTCCGACCAATTTCCGACCAAAGACCGACCATTTACCGACCAAATAATTTTGGTCGTAAATTGTCTCAGAATTAGGCGAATTACAAATATGTTATTTCGTTCAATTGTCTAAAAATAAATTTATGAGTAATAATTTAACTTAATTGTATTCTTAGATCACCGACCAAATTTGTTGGTCGGTAATTAAAAATAAAAATCAAACATGAATTTGGCCTTCCAGAATAAAATAAAAATAAAATAAATGACCATCGACCAAATTAATGGTCGGCAATTAAAAAATAAAATCAAAACATGGAAATCATTCGGTAATAAAAAATCAAAAATAAAATAAAAAAATTTTAATTAACGAATAAATTTGTTGGTCAAGAATGGTGGTAATTAAAAATAAAAATCTAAACATGAAATTGGAAATCGCTTTTGCCTTTGTTTTCCAGCCCCTTTCGAGCAAAATAGTACAAAGAAGTTTGTGCATAGCCCTAACCTTAAAAACGCCGATCACGCCACCGTCCACCATCGCCGCCGATCACGCCACCGTCCACCATCGACATCGATCACGCATCGCCCACGGCCGACCGCAGCATCTTGTTCCACCGCCGCTTCCTTCTCTGCCGCCGCCTCCGTCTCGTTTCCACCATCAGCGCGCTCTCCTCCGTCTCGCTCTGGTAATCGTCGGTGTTTTGGCTTTTAATTTGCCGTGTAAGCTGCCTTTCTTCGGGAGAATCGCAATCACTTGATGAGAAAAAAAACTCCGCAAATATGATGGATGCGTGATTTTAGTTGTGGCTTCCGTGTATTCGTTTGTTTTTAGTGTAAATATGATTAAATGAAAAACTAATTGAGTTAGCGCTTTACAAGTGTGCTAAGTTCATCTCATCAAGGAGAATAAACAATGACAAATGGAAGATTCAGTATTTTAATTTCTTACCATCTCGCTGTTATTAAGAAAGAAATATAAATGAGAGGAATTAATGTTCTCATATTTTCTGTTAGGGTAAAAGAAATGAAAACTCATGCGTCCATGACTTAGAGATTTATTATTTAAGTCTCGATACTTCTTCCCTATTTATCTTTTTTTTTCTTCCATAAAGAAAGAATGTTCTTTGTATTATGTTGTTCTCGTTGGTGTCCCGACAATCGAAACATGAATTTAAGTTTCTTCCCCTCAAATTGTTATGCTAATTATTTGTGTGTAAAGTGCTTTTAAATATTTACTTTTATTCTCTCCTCTTTTTCCCCACGCAATGCACTCGAGAATTTCTTTTCAAAATTATGACAGATGAAGCCAAACTATTCCACTTTATTTGTTCCTCCTTCTTTCTTGAATGCACGACTTGTAAGATAAATTTTATTATCTAGTGATGTTCAGATCACAAAATATGGCATATGTGTTTCTCTATTAGATTTTTAAGTATGTTGAATATTTATCTTATTCAAATATTTGACCCTGAAATGGCCCTTTGATCACCCCGTGTAGGAGTTATCGGATTGCAAGGCTAAACCAGCTTGTTCCTCGCAAAGTAAGTTCACATGTAGTTGGAAGATATGTTTGTTGTTTTGTCATGCACGAGAGAAACCCAGATAAGACCTGCCAAACTTAGAAAGAATAAAGAGAAGAAAGTGGTCCTTTATGATGGTGGGTGGGATGTTAAAAATATGGTTTGTATTATTTCCCAATTATGATCAAATCTAAACTTCTCCTGTGTCGTATTCTAATATATATTTTTTTATTTTTGTATACAAATTCTGCCCTTATCTCCATTCTATTGAACTCCTTGCTCGACCCTTGCTGAACTCTAGTGTGTGATCTCTAGTGTTATTGCTTTATTATAAGTAATTTAGAATATTGCTCTTTATTTCATGTCGCTACTTGATCTCAACTGATCATGGCTTCCCTCGTCATTTAATGGGTACATGATGGCCATGGATCTCAGATAGAACTGGCAGTCTGCATCAAGTTAAAAAAAGCTGGTCACGGGAAATTTATTCAACTAAATAGAACTGGGAATATGAGCCGGCCCACTTTAGCCCATAATTTTAAGAGGGTCGGGCTTCAATTTTTATGGCCCAAATAGAATTGGGCCTATCTGTCTTGTTCACTGGTCACTTGCCTATTTGGGGTTAGTGTGTCCCAGCCAGGCACGCCGTCCTGCTTGAGTCTCAATTGTTTTTTTTTTTTATATTTTTAAAATATTAACTTCAAATATAAATTTAAAGCATAAAAAAATATGCCAAAAATCATGTTATCGACATGCTTGTATTGCAGAGCTCCCCTGCATAAAGCCGGCATTCTCGCCTCGATTCGCAAACCCTAGGTCTCGGGAGAAAGGGACTCAATGAAGTGGTGTCTGTTACCCGACATTAATCCATGAATATTCTGAGTTGACAAAGTTGTCAACGGACCCCCGGAAACATGTAAAAAACATAATCCCAAAGATTTATTTATACTTCTCTCCTTATTTTTTTTGAAGATAAATTAAAATACTTATTTCCGGCAATGCTATTAGGCGAGAGATGAGTGAAATGTTAGTCAGCTGCCACCTGCCGCGCATTCCCGCCTACTGTGTTCATGTGATGGTGCAATGTAGTTCTGATTCATCGCCCAATCGCTGATACTAAATCGCATTTGGTATGAGGTCGTTGGATGGCAAGGAGAAGATGCCCGCTTCATGGCGCTTTCGTCGTCAGACATCATCATTCTACTCGCATACAGACTACCAGATTGTTGTGGCCCATCTCTTCAGACCATTTTCGAATTTTTCGACGATGAGGACTTTCAAAGACGCGATGCGAAATGCCGCGATACAAGACAATCGTCAACTGTTTGACATGATCAATTTATGAGGATGATAGGATGAGTTGCGCTGCCGCGCTTTGACCGGCTTACAAAGAAGTGTCGTAGCAACGTTAGCTCAACCCCGATGATCTACCTCGATTGCTCGCGTAATGCTCGCTTCACAAAGATTTCTCCACTAACACTACTGAAGACTCGCAAAGAACCGCACATCGTGATCAGCGCCAGCCAGATGCCTCTACTCCCGCACTCACCATACGGACGGATACATCCTCTTAGCCACTACTGACATTATTTGATCTTAGGTTGATGATCGAGTGTATTACACACTTTTTTTCATGTCTTATACTGATTTTGGGAATTCATGTTTTTATTTTCTGACTTCATTTACTATATATATGCATATATATTAGTCATTGCTTTTAAAATATTTTTTTTACTCTCTTTATATGCAATATGCATGTACTATTGTACTTTTCTTTTTTGTTTCGTAATCTAATATATATATATATATATAGTATATATTTTAAGATACTCAAATCCAAAATGGCAAAAAAAAATATTTAAAAATTATTTTGGCCTTACCTCAAATTAAAGTACCAAAAACCACCAAAATTTTTATCATTGGTCGGTAATGGTCCTAAAATGGCCTGCATTTCATTCACCATTTGGAGATCCGATTTACCCACCAAACATATATTCAGTAAATTTTGGTTTCCGCTTTTGGCCCAGAATTATCGATCATTCGAGACTATCATCACCAAATTCTTCGTCGGTAAATGGTCTAAAATAGTCGGAAATGGCTCGTCGGCAAAATGGTCGTACTTCCATCGACTTAATTGATTTTTGTTGGTGAAATACCGACGGAAAATTGTGACAAATAATTTGGTCTGTGAATGGTCGGCTGGTTTACCGACCAAAAAATTCATTCGTGAATCCTAAGTGATTTTTAGTAGTGATAGCATGTAAGCTTCACAAATATAGCCTGACACCACTCATCTCCAAGCACTACCTCTTCCCTTCTTGTGAACCACTTTGTCTTCACCCTACTAAGTCCGTGAGAGGTATATTCGACCCTCCTACCACTCGAGACTCAGAACTTCTCGATCCTCGCGAATAACCATTATCACATGACTATTCCCAGCACCGTGGAAATGTCCCCCGCCTACTGTCACACAAACCATAATGATTGTGGCAACAACGCGCAATGTGGAGGGTTCCTTCTCTGTCCGAACAGGTGCCTGACCGAAACTCCTGCAGTCACAAGTAGGTCCTTGTCTCCACCCCTGCATCGAACTCCATTGAATCAACTTGTGACTCTCTAAGTATTTTTCCCGAAGAGGAACCCCTCTTGGTGAACCCTTTCTTTCTTTCTTTCTCGCCCTATTTCATCAATTTTTATAGCCGTACTAGCCGATAAAAAATTGACAACTCAGAGCGGGGGCAACGCCGTGGAGGTACCTTTATCGACTCATGTAATCCTCCTCTCAAACCGGCTTCCACATCTGAATTTTTCCGTAAGAACGGATTTTGGTGCATATTTACTAAGCCGGTTGAATTCTTCCTCATATCTCACCTATCAAGCCGCTTCCTTGTCTTGCAGGCAAGAATTGCCTCCATTCGACCGTAATCATCGCGACATACTCAGATAGAATTGTGACTAAGTAGTTTCCACATGTAATCGATCTCAAAGTAAAGTGGATTTCTCATAGTGGATTTCTCAAAACCATCTTCCACCAATCATAAGCCGCACCTTGCAACAATGAAACTGCGCATGTGGCCTTTTGGTCCACAAGACATCTCACTCATCTGTATTCTTTCAGTTTTTCAAGCCAAACCTCGCTTTTACTGCACTCTTTCCATACTTCAGACTCATGAAATTCTTCCACTCCATGCTTCTTACTGAATCATCGGAGCTTGAGGGGCCGAGTCTGATCTACACCCTTTGCCATATCTCGAGAGATACTTTTTTTACCACGCTTCTTGAAGCATATTCATTTTTCATTAACAAGACGACCAAAAACAGACATCCAAAGTGATCACGCTTCAACTGCTCATCTACTCGAGGTGGATCCATTCTAGACAATACACAAAACACATCCGCATTAGGCCAACATATTACTATGTAGGTACATCCTTAATCTAAGACACTTTTAAACGCCTAAACCTAGCCCGATACCAACTTGTTACGCCCTCCTCGCTCCCGCCTTAGTGGACAAAGGGGGCGCGAGACTATACAAACTTATACACATACTTGTACTTATAGCGGACTTATACTTATTTAGATCTCCCGTAGGAGTTATAGATCTTATACTTATACGGAGGTACCCGTAGGTACTATAGAGCTTATACTTGTACTTTACTTTACTCTTATTCATTATTCAAACTCTTATCATATAATTGTTTGACTATCTAGACGAGTAATAAGAAATGAGTAGGATGACAACACAATGGCACTAAGGCATGAAAAGTACCGAGGTGTCGTGAGCACAAAGGTGAGTTCCGAAGCACCGACGTATGCCATCACATCAATCAAAGAGTACCGATACTGCCAAATGTGTCACACGACATTAGAGAGTGTCACGTGACTAACTCAAAGAGTATCAAGTACTAGTACGTGCCTCGCCCACGCAACATAGGTGGTGCCATGTCATTCCATATATCCTGGCCTTAGGCAAATTCTACAATTATATGTGTCTTCGTGAATCATTATCTTATCATAGAAGCATTAAGTTTGCTAACTTCGAACTCGCTTCAGCAGGGCTTACTTGTGCCTGGCCTCAATTTTTCCTTTACCTTACAAACATGAATGGACCATTTCATACACTTTATATGGTCCCCATTAGTCCAATAACAAGTCCTCGAGCAATAGAAAAACAAAAACAAAACAAACACAACAATTTCCATGTCGTAACAGAGGCTACACTCATGTGCAAGATCAAGCACACAACGGCTGCATCTAAGGTTTATCCAAGCCCTCTCACCCACGCCGCGGCTGCGGGACTCCACGCCGCCGAGCGGATCCTACACTACTTGCGTATGACTTTAAAATTGCTGATTTTGCTTGATTTAGCCGATTTTAAGTAGAATCCAAACCAAAAGCTAAAATAATCCAAAAACACCCTAAGTGGGTATTAACTCCAACCAAACCAAACATCGAGAGATTAATTAGGTTTTTTCCAAAACTCAAATCAAATACTTGTGTTAGGTTAACTTCCTCTAACACCCAAACATGTATCCATACATCCTAAAAAAACCAATCCATAATTAAAGGAGGATTTCATACTCATCTTATACCAACTAGGGCCTTACTTCAACCCAACTTCAATAAATCTAGGTTGGGGATGAATTCTAACTAAACCTAGAAAAATGGAACCAACTAATATCCATACAAACCTATAGCCATCCATACACCCCATACAAATCATAGAAATCCATACATCCTATACAAATCTCTAGTTTCGAGCACTTATCCATACCTTTCAGCTTCCTTTCTATTCTTCCTCTCTACTTCTTCTCTCTTCTTCTCTCTTCTTCTTCACTCTACGTTTTTGGCTCCCCTAAAATGAGAGACCAACTCGTCTTATCCTTTGACTTTAATTTTCCTTTTATTACACTTTGGTTCTCAAACTCTCCTATTTGCAAATCAAGTTATGCCATTTATATAATAGCCTACCATCTTCTTATATATTATGCGACTTTTCATTCATTTTGAAAATTCCAATTTTTACTCCTTGTATCTCAGACAGTCTGCTTCAAACTTTTCTCACTTAGCAAATTAATAGTTACGAAAAATTTCAAAATGCACTTATAATATACCCTAATTATGTTTAAAAACGACTATGATGTATTTCAGGGTGTTACACCTTGGCTCTGAAAAATAGCATGTTGTTATCCGTAAATATGAGGTGAGTGATTTTCGGCGCTTTTCTGCATACCTTATTACCATGGAGTTCTCCTCTCTGTTATGAATGTTTGATGAGTGCCGACAACCCCTCTGCTCCAATGATGAATAAATAAGGGAACAAGGGGTCTCCTTGTCTTAACCCTCTCATAGGGTTGATTGGCCCAACTAGTTCCCCATTTACCGAGACCGAAAGTATGTGACCGTGGTGATGCATCGCTCCATCCACTCCACCCATTCGGTGCAAAACTCATTCTCCCCATTACTCCCAATAATAAATAGTCCCATCGGCTCCGGCCATAGGCTTTACTAATATCACCTTTGAGTGCCACCTCCCCTATTCTTCGTCTCCTCCTTGTCTCATATACGATGGATACTCTAAAGGCCACCAACACGTCGGCTATGGCCCTTCCAGAACAAATGTCGACCTGCTCTTTGTCTATCAAGATCGGCAAGAGATGATTTCAACCTATCTACCAAGACTTTGGCTATGATCTTGCATGCACGCAGATAATGCAATAGGTCTTAAATCCTTCATCTATATCGGGTTTGCATTTTTCGGGATCAAAGCACACACTACATTTGTGGTTTTGAAATTTACTCTTGTCGAGCTTAATTGTACCGATTGAAATTTACCTTGGATGAATATAGGATAGACTTGAGTGTGCTTGATTCACATCCTCTTCAAACAATTTGTGGAAATATTTTAGTGCAACATTAGTTAGATCTTTTTGGTTTTCCCACCAATTTTGTCTCATCCTCACAATTTCATAATTTTGTTCTATTCGCTTCCTCAGGTCAAGGCTAGCATGGAAATATCTTTGCGTGTTTCGTTCTCCTTGAAGCCGTTGTTTTTTTCCCTTTGCTTCCAAATGAATTTCTCCATTCTAATAATTTGAGAGCCCTCCTTATGAGTTTTGAGGGTCTCGTATACCTCCTCCGGTTTTGTCTAACTCTATAGTAATCAATTCTTTTACCATCTCGTCGTGTACTCTTTGTCTCTGAATCTATTTGCCACCCCACGCCCCTCACTTGATAAAAATGCTAAAACACTTATGCAATTTCTTCTCAGAGCATTTTGATGATCCCTAGTGTCCTGAGATTTTGTCACCGCCTCATTCGGCAAGCTCCCAAAGAATTCAATCATTTTCAAACTTAACCGCTTCCTTCTAAAGGGAGCATGAGTGATAGTAGTTAACTTGATAGGTGAATGATCTAAAGTGGCTACAACCAAATTATTTAAACAGGAATTAGGGAATAAACTATGCCATTCTTCATCTACCATAACTCGTCTGGGCCTTTCTTCTAGTATTGTGGGCTATTCTAGTACTTCTCTACTCTCTATGAATGTACCTGGGTAAAGGCAGATCTCGAGGCATGTGTTTGTGATAACCGTATTAAAACCCCTTCATTAGCTAGAAAGGATGTGGAGCCTCCTTTTTTTCCCCTCGCAGAGTATTAAATATCACAAATCCCCATGCAACACTCATAGGAGGTTTGAGACTTCACGGTTTCTTTAATAGTTCCAAGAAAGGTGCCTCAGGTCTCAGATGGCTATAAAAGCCCGTCAACCTTTAAACTACCCCATGCTGTATACTACCCTATAATCGCTATCATGTCTCTAAGCATGGTCAAAAACAAGATTCTATGAGGTGGAGCAAGAAACCATCCAAGATCACTCTTAGTGGCTATCACAAATAGATGGTCACAAGGAGCACCTCAAAATGACAACATACTCCCCTTAACTCTAACGACCCTCAGGGTTAAGAGCCCATGTGAAATAGTGGCTAGGGGGAAAACCGTCTAAAGATAGTATACTACGATTTGCACTCTTAAGTCCCCTTCAATATGTACCAAGTACATACTGGTATGATATCCTAGAGATCCACTCTAGTAGCTATGACAAGCTACTCCTAATGACTGGGTAGATATCATACCACAACTACTTATGAATTGCCAACATCCATGAACCTTAGTGAACAACCTCAAACACAAGGAACCCATATTTGTGTCCTTTGTGCATCCACACGCACCCAGACATGAACAATGTGCTTGAACTAGGCCTAAATGAACATAATAATTCAAGTAAACTAAAATACCACTCTTTATCAATGCAAACTAATTTCATTATAAAACTATGAAACTAAAAACTAGAGAAAGTACATCTGAGACTCCATGTCAGATACATGAGAGTCAAACACTTTAGTCTTAAGTGCTTTAGTAAAAGGATCCGCTAGGTTATCCTCAGATGCAATCTTCACACAATCTCTTGAACTAAAGTGATACTCAGCCCCGATGTGCTCTGCCTTCCCATGATTCCTTGGTTCTTCGCTTGGAGCACAAAATTTCCTATAATGGACCTCAAATTATACCTTAGTAGTTTATTTCATGTTTAGAGTATAATATAAGTAAATTTTGTATTTTTTGGAAATTTGCTACCAAGGTTAAATGGTAAAATTGACATTATGACCCAAAGGTCATAATTCAAGAAGATAATATGTTATTATAAGAATTAGATAAGCTGATGTAAATGTAATGAAACTCAAGACTAAAATGTAAAATGAGAAATGAAAGTTCACTTCAGAGATGGGAGCCAACATGGCCTTAAACTGTAATTGATAAGACCAAACATGGTCTTAAAGATGAGGGAGTTTTCTCATTTGTTAGTGGCATTTACTTATTCTGGGGAGAGGAGCAAGAAGTCTGTGGGTCGTAGCCCCCTCCATTCCTTGGGTGTTCCTTGTTCAAGTGGGAAGAAAAAAAGAAGTTTGGTTCAAGTCTTTGAAGATCAAAGTATGAAAATTTCTCATATGATGTTAAAAATTAACCTAACTCCTCTTGTCTATGTTTATGTCACGCCGCTTCCCCGCCCGACCGATCATGATCCAAACTGCTCCGGACGCGAGACCAATACTGGGACTCTTTACCTGATTTTTCTTTTTTTTTTTTTTTTTTTAAAAAAACCAACTAGTACCTGTGGGTATGGCCCACATCTTAACATAATCAAAATATCATATACATTTACCGAGTCCCATTTACAATTACAGAACCCAGATTTTAATTTATAAATCGAGCACGACCTACGTAAATTGAACCCCTTACAAGGTGTCGTCCCAACCGTATGCGATGTTTGCTGATGTCTTCTCTCAGATTTACACCTGATGAACCCGCATGTTTTTACGCCTAGTGGGGAAAGATTTCTTATAACTTATACAGATGCACATGCATTTAAACTGAATCATGATAAATATATAATAAATCTTATACCTACTTAATTACACTTATGGCAGACTTATTCTTATCCGGGTCTTATACTTATAGCAGTCAGATCTTATTCTTATTCGGATTTCTCGTATCCTCGCATCGAGCTTGGGCGGGCTACGATGTATACTTATCTCAAGCTTATACTTATTTCGATCTCCTGGTAGGAGTTCAAGGTAACCTGGTGTTTAAGGCGCAGGTACTTAAACACGTACTGGTATTTAGATCTATCTCATATCTCCCGTAGGAGTTTGGCGTAACTTATACTTATCCTACGAAGTTTACACTCTGTTCGGAGGTACCCAGAGGTATCATGTAAATTACTTTAACGTATACCTGATTGGCAGAACTTAATCTTTATACTGGAGTATCCTTATACTACTCTCGACAACAACCGCCTCCGATACCAACTTGTGTTGGTATCATATCCCAACAAGTCCTGGAAGGTTAACGTGATACCTATACTCATCGGAGTACCGTGAGGTACTACGAGTTTATCCTTATCCGTTTATACGAGATACCCGTAGATACTACATGTGGTAAATTGATCGTATGGCAGGAGCACCCAGGTACTACATAATCCAATCGGGACATGCGCAGCACCGTGAGGTACTACATCCTGTTATGCATTAGCATCAGATATTATACTTGTACTACGGCATTCCGGTCTTGGCGTAATCCTATACTCTGTGTTACTGAGCTATTCTTGTCTTCTGATATATACCCGTAGGTACTACATTAACATTTTTTGGCAATAAAAGTACTCCGGGAGGTACATGCACATTCATAATACGTAGGTACCCGTAGGTACTACAGACTTATACTCTATTCTTGTATATCGATCTTATTCTTGTATCTCGACCAGACATCTTATACATGTATTATGGAACTTATACTTATTCAAACACATACTCGTATTTGATCTTATACATGTATTGGCGTAACTTATACATGTATTTCAAATCTTATACATGTAATACGTAACTTATGGCAATTACTTGCGTAACTTATACCTGATCAATTTAACTTAGCATCGGGTATGTCGTAACTCGACATGTATTTTAGATCTTATACATGTCTTACAGAGCATATACTTATCTTACAGGTCTTATACCGACATTACAGAACTTGTTATTGTCTTACAGATCTTATTCTTGTATGAAGGTACCCGTAGGTACGATGCTTCCGAACTAACTGCTAATCGTATCGCATACAGGGCCGATCGCATCGATGCTGCATATTATCGTGTATGGACATTAGTCCACAGCGTGGTGGCTGCAGATCATAACCCGATACATATACTTATTTTTATCGACACTCGAGTACCAAGAGGTACCACTGGAATTATATTTCCTATTCAGACCTCCCGTAGGGGAGTGCCATGTGAGTTTCTTCTTATAACTTATACTTATACTGCATTTATTGCTCATTCAGACTCCTGCAGAGTTGCGCAGCTTATTCTTATATAAAAGCACCCGTAGGTACCATAATGGTGTTCATTATACCTAAGTACCCGTAGGTACCATCGGACTTATTTTATAATACGTGACTTATATGTTTATTCAGTTCCCATAGGAGTTACATGTAGCTTACTTTATTATTTTAAATACCCGTGAAGTATTGCGTATCGAACAATACACCATAATTCCTCTTATTTATTCTTCGATTATTATCATATAATTACGGAATACCTGCATTTCAAGACTAATAAAAGTGTAAGATTACATCATAATAATATCCAAAGATATTATACAAAGATTTAAAAATGATTTCCTTAACATAAGAACCGAGTGCCATAAGACACCGTGATAGAGTGCCGTAGCACTTATCAGACAGAGTGCCGTGAAGACTAAATGTGATGGAGTGTCGTGAGCATTAATGTGACAGAGTACCGGGCATTAATCAGAGCACGAGCACCTGGGCCAGAGTACCGGTATCTAATCAGAGGATTTGAGTACTAATAGGAGTACCGGGCATTAATCGGGGAGTGCCGAGTACTCCACAGGAGTACCGGGCATTCAATCGGGAGTGCCGAGCACTGGGCCAGGGATACCGCACCAATCAGGAGTGCCGAGCACTACGCGAGCATCAAGATTTCAATCAGGAGTGCGCCGAGCACTCAATGTGGAGTACCTCGATACTAATCAGTAGCAGGAGTGCTATGTCAATTAATAAATCGTCTCAAGTATTTTTATAATTATATGGAGTTCGTAATCTCATCGCTTTTAGAATATGGCATTTTAGCCATTACGTGGTTCACGATGCATCGTATTTCCCTATATACGGGTAAGGTATGATGCGTATGTAATCACACCTTTAATCATGTATTCTTATTCTTCTAAGGAATATACTTTACCCAGGAATTGAATCAATCCAATCGATCGCCCAAACTAAAGTTATGGCATTTTCATGCCAACTAGCCATTTACCGCATTCACTTATGTGTACAGATTGTAATATTTATTTCTATGCCATGTCCTCGACATTTGGCACTGATATTTGTACTATTTTAAATTTAAGGTACTATGGGTTCTATTCCAACTGGAATCACTCCCATTCTGAGTAATCAAATTCGTTACGTCCGAAACAACTCGGACTACTCTATAATCAATCGATGTAGAAATGGCTTCGCATAATGGCCCCACTTTTGAGTGAATTTCTTGAGCTATCTAGGAATCAGAATTTGAGATACTCTATAAAATATATTTGGTTCTCCTTGAAGTCTATTTTATTTAGCCACTAATCACTCAAATCGAGGTAGTTAAATGGCAAGCTTACGCCAAAATACGAAAAACCGCCAAAACTGAATGGTAGTATAGCCCCACTGGCAAAGACTTTAAGCTCCACTTAGGACTTCAGGCCAAAATGACTGGGGCAAGCATATTCCACCGGTAGGACTTCAATCCTACCGGTAGGACTCCAAAGTGCCCAAATTGGGTGGTTTCCCATTTTTCATGCTCCATCATCCCATCACTCCTAATGCATCCTTCATCAAACTAACATGAATCCCTCCCAAGAACTCCACAAACACTTTAATTTCCAGTAAAGGAATCCTAGGATTCATACCAATTCTCACCTAATTTACAAATCCTTGAATCTTTGGAGGTGATCCCTATCTACTCATTATGAACTACAAATATTTTCAACCAAACTTCCCTTAAATCTAGAGTTATAATGTTCATTTAAAGAAACCCTAGAGACGGAATCAATTTAATGTTCAATGGAAACCCTAAAGAATACATACTGGCAATCTTATACTAAAAAACATGCTAAAATCCATAGCTTCCATACCAAGGTCAAGTGATCCATACCTTAGCTTGCTTCGATCACCTTCCTCCTTTCTTCTCTTTCTTTCTTTCTCTTTCTCTTTCTTTCTCTCTTTCTTCTCTCCTTTACGGTTCCCAATTTGAGACCAAATTTTGGTCTTCTTAAAATCCTATCTTTCTAAGGCCATGTTTCGCCATCAAAAACCCATTCAAGTTAAGCTTCTGCTTTATCGCTTTGCCCTCCAACTCCCTTTCTTATTTCACTGCGGGCCTCAATTCTTGTTATTTCTACTTTGGCCTATAACCTATCAACTTATGACTTTTATGCCCCCATTTTGGCAAATTACAATTTTGTCCTTAAGTTTTATAACTTTCCGGGTCTCTCGTTTCCCTTGCCGTATTTAACTTATAAAACAGCTTAAATTTACACCGATAAATTACTCTCAATATGTCGAAAAACGATCAGGTATACTTTGGGGTGTTACAACTCTCCCCTCTTTATAAGAATTTCATTCACATACTCTAACATGTGGCTGCTCAGACGTATCCTTTCTTTCTTGCTGTCTTTACGTATCGGAGCGTGACTCTACTTGAGTCATCAAAGCTCCACTTAACCGCATCTCCGGGCCTTAATCTTCGTAGAGTCGATTGGTACCGATTCATTCTAGCCGATATACGTGATGTGTGACATCCGCATTAGGCCAACACAATACTATGTAGTGCATCCTTAATCCTAGATCACCTGTAAACGCCTAAACCTAGGCTCTCGATATCATCCTCATCACGCCTGCCCTGGTCCACCCATCATGATCTCGAACTGGCTTCCTGGACGCTAGACCAAACATCGGGACTCCTTACCCGATTTTCTCTTTTTTTTTTTTTTTTTTTTAAAAACTAACTAGCACTGCAGGGTATGGCCTACATCCTAACATAATCAAAATATCATATACATTTACCGAGTCCCATTTAGCAATTTACATAAAACCCGTACCTTTTAATTACAACCGCAGCACCCGACCTACATGTAATGAACCCCTTACAAGCAAGTGTGTGTCGTCCACCAGATGCGAGTTGCCTACGATGTCTCTCCTCGCACCTACACTTGATTGAAAACCCCGCGGCTGTTTTACGCCTTAAAGGAAACATTTCATAAATTTATACTGTGGCACATGCATTTGGGAACTCGAATCATGATAAACATATAACAATCTTATACCTACTCATGAATTACACTTATGGCAGACTTATTCTTACCATCTTATACTTATAAAGTAAATAGGATCTTATTCTTATTCTGATTTCTCGTATCCCTAGACCCAGCTTATACATGTATGTATACTTATCTCAAGCTTATACTTATTTCGACTCTGTAGGAGTTACAACCTATGTTTATACAGTAGGTACTTAAACACGTATCGTACTTAGATCTATCTCATATCTCCGTAGGAGCTCACGTGTAACTCTATACTTATCCTACTAAGTTTACACTGGTTCCAGGCAAATTTAGGTAATTAAGCAGAAATCACTTTAACGTATACCGGGATCGCGTAACTTAATCTTATACTGAGTATCCGTAAGTACTACTCGATCAAATGTCCGCTCCGATACCAACTTCGTTGCATTACATCCCAACAAGTCCTAGTTAACGTGACATACCTATACTCATACTGAGTACCCCAGGTACTCGCCGTGAGTTTATCCTTATCCAAGCTTATACGAGATACCCGTGAGATACATGCAAATTGATCGACATGTGGAGTACCGTAGGTACTACACAGCACCCAATCGATACAGAGGCAAATTCGTAGGTACTAGCTGTAATCCTATATTAGTACTTCTCGTATATTATACTTGTACTACTAAGTATATCCCGTCTTACGTAATCCTATACTGTTACGAGCTTATTCTGTCTTTCGATATAGAAGTACCGTAGGTACTACGTAACATTTTTTGGTACAAAAAGTACCCGTAGGTATTACGTATCAGATTCATAATACAAGAGGTATCTTAGGTACTATGTAGACTTATACTTATCTTGTATATCGATCTTTATTCTTGTATCTCTAATCTCAGACTCAGATCTTTATACATGTATTATGAACTTATACGGGTATCTCAAACACATACTGTATTTCTGGATTCATACATGTATTACGTAACTTATACATGTATTTCAAATCTTATACATGTAATACGTAATCCTATACAATTACTTATTAACTTATACGGATCTTACGAACTTATACTCGTATGTCGAACTGACATGTATTTCTAATCTTATACATGTCTTACAGAGTATATACTTATCTTAAGGTGTCTTATACCGACATTACGTAATCCTCATATTGTCTTACATCTTATTCTTTTGTATGAAGGTACCTGTGAGGTACTATAAGCTCCAACTAATCATAATCGTGACGCATATGGTCGATCGTACGATACAGATATTATTACACGTATGGACATTAGTCCATACAGGCGCATCATAATCTGATACATATACTATTTTTACTGACACCGGGAGTGGCACCCGTAGGTACTACTCGGAATTATACGTATTCACTCCCGTAGGAGTTACGTAGTTTCTTCTTGCGCAATCCTATACTTATACGTACGTATGTTCATTCAGACTCGTGAGGAGCCATGCAGAGCTTATTCTGATATAAAGTACCCGTAGGTACTACATGTGTTCATTATACTACACCGTGAGGTACTACTCGGACTTATTTTATAATACAGACTTATATGTTTATTCCAAAGTCTCGAGGAGTTATGAGTTTACTATTATTCCGTAAATACCCGTAAGTATTACAAACATCAGAACAATACACCATAATTTCCTCTTATTTATTCTTCGTATTATTATCATATAATTATACGCGGGAATACCTGTGACTTCAAGAGATTTCATTGTGCGAAGACACATCATAATAATATCCAAAGATATTATACAAGCATTTAAAACGATTTCCGTAATATGTAACCGGAGTGCCATAGCACTCATCAGACAAGAGTGCCGTAAAGACTAACAGGATGTGAGGTTCCAGAAGATCAATGCGACAGAAAGGTCGTGAAGACTTACCGTGAGCCAGAGTACCGGGCATTAATCGGGAGGCCGGAGCACTACCAGAGTACCGGGCACTAATCGAGTGACTATGATCACAGGAGTACCGGGCACCACCGGGAGGAGTGCTCTGAGCACTAACAGAGTACCAAGTATTTCAATCACCGGGAGTGCTCGAGCACTAAATGAGTACTGGCAGCTAATCGTGAGTGCGAGCACTACCGTGGAGTACCGGCATTTCACCGGGAGGTCGAGCACTGGGCCAGAGTACCAAGTACTAGCTCAATCGTATGTGAGTGCTATGTCAATTAATAACCCGGGTCTCAAGTATTTTTATAATTATATGAGTTCAAGAACTTACTGCTTTAGAATATGGCATTCTTAGCCACATTACGTGTTCAGCGATGCATCGTATTTCATATACGGTAAGGTATGATGCGTATGTAATCACAATCCTTAATCATGTATTCTTATTCTTCTATGAATATACTTTACTCAGAATTGGAATCAATCCAATCGGATCGTCCAAACTAAAGTTATGGCATTTTCATGCCAACTAGCCGGTTTACCGATTTTACCGAGGTACAGATTGTAATATTTATTTTCTAGTGCCATGTCTCGATATTTGGCACTGGATATTTGTACTATTTTAAATTTAAGGTACTAAGGGTTCTATTCCAACTGGAATCACCCCATTCGGAGCAATCGAAACCCTGCCACGTCCGAAAAACAACTCTCCTGACTAATTCTTATAATCAACTCCATGCAGGAAATGGGCTTGCACACTACCACTCGAGCGAATTTTTGAGCTATCTAGAATCAGGAATTTGGAGATACCTATAAAATATATTTGGTTCCTCCTTGAAGTCTATTTTACGTAGCCACTGAATCACTCAAACGGAGAAGAATGAGTGTTATGGCCAAAATAATAAAACTGGTCAAAACTGAACAGAGGCGTATTCTACCGGTGTGGACTTTAAGTTCTACCTAAGTAGGACTTGGCCACAAAATGACCAAGACCGATATTCCCACCGGTAGGACTTCAATCCTACCGGTAGGACTTCCCGAAAAGTGCCCAAATTGGGTGGTTTCTCCCATTTTTCATGCCTTATCATCCTTAGATCACTCCTAATGCATCCTTCATCAAAACTAACATGGAATCCCTCCCAAGAACTCCACAAACACTTTTAATTTCAAAGGAACCAGGATTCATACCACTTTCACCCAATTTACAAACTTGGAATTTTGAGGATTCCCTATCTACTCATTGCGAACTGTGGCTTTTCAAACTAAACTTCCCTTAAATCTAGAGTTATAATGTCTAGCAAAACCCTAGAGATGGGAATCAATTTAATGTTCAATGGAAACCCTAGCAATACATACTCAAGTAATTCTTATACCAAAACATGCTAAAATCCATAGTTTCCATACCAAGGTCAAGTATCCATACCTTAGCTTGCTTGACTTTCCTCCTCTTCTTTCTCTTCTTCTTTCTCTTCTTCTTCTTCTTTCTTCTCCTTTACGGTTCCAATTTGAGAGACCAAATTTATTCCTAAAATCCCCATCTTTCTAAGGCCATGTTTGGCCATCAAAACCCATTGGGTTAAGTTTGCTTTATTGCCTTTTTGTCCTCTAACTTCCCTTATTTCATCAGGCCTCAATTCTGTTATTTCTACTTCGCCTATAACTCATCAACTTATGACTTTTATGCCCCCATTTTGGCAAATTACAATTTGTCCTTAAGTTTTATAACTTTCCGGGTCTCTCAAGCTCGTTTCGCATTTTAACTTATAAAAACGCTTAAATTTAATACGATAAATTACCCTCAACATGTCGAAAACGACTAGGGTATACTTTGGGGTGTTACATTTGGGTTAGGAGAACCCTAACTCATAATAAATGTGTTTTTATGGTTGGTTTAAGTTCAGTTTTGAAGGTTGGTTTGTTTTTGGTTGAATGATTTCTAGTGAAAATGGCCAAAACTGGTCCATTTTCGGTTTCAACACGACACTCAACTTGTGGCTGTGAATGCAGGTCGCTCAGCGAGTTTCGCTTGTGGCGGAGGTCCCTACGCTTAGGCGGACCCCATACCCCTCCCGAGAAGTTTATGCTACGCCTAGGCGTAGCTCTACGCCTAAGCCAAGCTACAGTTCTAGTATTGTTCTTTCTTTGGTTAATTCTAGAATCCGTTACTCTTTTGTTTGGACTTTCAATGGAAGTTAATTAGGCATAAAATTGGATTAATGAGGATCCTAATAAGTGAATGAAAGGGTCCTACAAGTATAATAGTTATATGAAAATGCTCAGACTCCTCGTCAGCCGGGCGCATTCATCGCTGCGCAAACATTATTTCTGCCTCCCTTATTTGCTAATGTCTTAAGAACAATATAACAAGCTCAATAATATATATAATGGTATTCATGTCGGAGACCGGATAATGAATGAATAAGCATATCTGATCAGTGCTATGACACTCTTGCTAGTGCTACGACACTTATATTATGTGGGCAGACACGTCTCTATTTAGTGCTTCGACACTCTCTGTTCAATGCTTCGGCACTCCTGCTAATGCTACGACACTTCTGTTACGTGGGCAAGCATGTCTCTGTTCAGTACTGTACCTTACCTTTGGGTACCTATTGTGCTGCGTCCCTGTCATTCATTGTTACTGGTCTATACAAACAAACATTTATATGATAAGAATATGAATAATGAACAATAAGAAAGCATAAAAAATTAGTTCAGTTATGTATTGTACCTATAGGTACATTCTGTATAAGATCTCTGTTCTGAACTCCTACATGAGATATGTAAATTCCGTTAAAAGAATTATGTTATATGAAAACTCTTATATAGATTTTTGTTATACGTAAACTCTGATAAATCCATTTTGTTATGTATGTGGACTACCCCTAAGTGGTCATATCTGTTATCTGTTTCCCACTAAGCTATAAGCTTAGCACGAGTGTTTCATCCATGTAGGTACTGAAGAGGACATCCGAGGTATTCTGCATACCACAGGGTCAACACAACAATAGGAGTCCACTTGATGTAGGCTTTGACTTTTGGTTTTTGGAATGTAAATATAATATTTTGGTAATAGTGAATTTGTGTGTCTGCTAAATGGGACTCAAGCATATATATATACGTATTTTAAACACCACTACGGTGGTAGTTTTACAAGTTATATTCTGATATATGGATTTGTTTATTGAAATGGGCCCACCAATGTCAGAAAGTCATGTAAAGAAGTCCCAGTCCAGTGCCGCGCCCCTTCTCTTCACCCAGGCGGGGATAGGGGCATGACAACCCCACTATTATCACAATACAAGATCATAGGATCAACAGCCTTAACTATGACTCCTAATTCCATAAGGAATTTCCTAAGCCATACTACTTCCTTAGCTGCCTTTGATGCCGCTACATATTCAACTTCCATAGTTGAATCAACAATACATGATTGCTTAATACTCCTCCAGTTAACAGCTGCTCCACCCAATGTAACAACATATCTAGAGGAGGATTTCCTCAAATCCACATTTAATTGAAAATCATAATTAGTATATCCTATGTGACCAACACATCGCCATGATAAACTAGCATATAATCTCTGATTCTCCTTAGATACTTGAGTATACGCTTCATAATGGTCCAATGTTTCCTACCTAGATTAGACCGATACCTACTCACTATTCCAACTGAATAGCATATATCTAGTCTAGTATATAACATCACATACATAAAACTACCAACTGCTGAAGCATATGGTACTGTCTTCATGTATTCTTTCTCTTCAGTTGTCTTAGGACACTACTCCTGAGAAACATTGATTTCATATCTAAAAGGTGTAAATACTTTTTTGGAATCTTACATGTTGTACTTAGACAATGTACTATCTATATAATTTTCTTGAGAAAGTGCAATAATCTTATTCTTTCTATCTCGTATTATCTTAATACCTAGAACATATTGCGCATCTCCCAAATCCTTCATTTGGAACTGAGTAGCTAACTGGATCTTTACCTTTGACAACATCTCAAAATTGCTTTCAATCAACAAAATATCATCCACATATAAAATATAAGGAAAAGCACTATATCATCTTGCATCTTTCTGTATACACAAGGTTCCACTTCATTTTGATCAAAACCAAAAGATTTGATTACCTAATCGAAACGTTTGTTCCGTGATCTCGATGCTTACTTAAGTCTATATATGGACTTATGCAACTTGCATACCATGTGTTCTTGACCTTGGGTTATGAAACCATCTAGTTACATCATAGAGATGTTCTCTTTAAGAAATCCATTAAGGAAGGCTGTTTTGACATCCATTTGTCATTTTTCATAATCATAATATGCTACAATTGATAGAAGTGTTCTAATGGACTTTGACCATGGTCACCGGCGAAAAATTTCCTCATAATCAAAACCTGATTTTTTATTATAACCTTTTGCCACCAATCTGGCTTTATATGTCTCAACCTTTCCATCTACTCCTCTCTTTCTCTTACACACCCATTTACAACCAATGGGTTTAACCCCTTAGGGTAAATCCACAAGAGTCCAGACATTATTAAAATACATGAATTCTAATTCTAATTTCATAGCCTCTTTCCAAATATTGGAATCCTTATCATTAATTGCTTCATAGTAACTTGTGGGATCAACCTCAGAATCATAGGACTATCCATATAACGCCCTTCCCTCGATCAGCACAAGTGAAGTAATATCACACCACAGAGAACTATTAACCTGACATTAGTGGGCCCATTTCAAGCATATAATTTCATGAAGACATAAACTTGTAAAACTACTACCTTAGCGGTGTTTAACTTGTCCTGTTTATACATGCTTCAGTCACTGACTACTTATATTTACACAAATTCCACTATCTCAAAATATCACACTTACATTTTCATTACAACAAAATTAATTCTGGGACCTACATAAAAAGACTCCTACTGCTATGTTGGCCCTGGCGAATGAGGGATGTCCCTGACGACCTCTTTAGTACATACACGAATGAAAAACCCATGCTAAGCTTATGGCTTAGTGGGAAAACAGATAACATACATGACCACTTCTAGTGGTCCTCAATTACAGTATGCATTTAAAATAATTCACATGTCAGAGAATTCATATCTCCTGTAGGAGTACTTATCAGAAATTTCATAACATAAGGTACCCATAGGTACACTACAATACAAAACTAAGATATGCCTTAGCATCAGAATTGACTTATTTTGTTTTCATATTGTTCATTATTCAAATACTTATCATATAAATGTTTGTCTACATAGACTAGTAACAATGACTGAGAGGGACACAACACAATACGTACCCGAAGGTACAGTACAATACTGAATAGAAGTGTCAAAGCATTGAATAGACATGTCTGCAACACGAATCAGGAGTGTTGTATCACTATGCAGGAGTGCCGAAGCACTAATTAGATGTGTCGGTCACATAAAACAGAAGTGTCATCGCACAAGATAGGAGTGCCGAAGCACTAAACAGACGTGTCTATTCATTCATTATCCGATCTTAAGTAAGCCTACAATTATGTGTTTCAGAGCTTTTTATACTAGTATTTATAACATTCGTTTAAGCTTTATGAAGCTAGAAAGCAAAATAGGAAGAGAAGATGCAAGAACAAAGTCTGCCAAGAAGACGGGTTCGCCAAGGCGAGGTGGTTCGCCTAGGCGAGGTGGTTCGCCTAGGCGAGGTGGTTTGCCTAGGTGAGGCATCCCTTCACCTAAGCGAAGCAAACAAGGGTCAGAAAATGGTCTTAGGTTGCGTAGGCGAACAAACCTTTGACTAAGCAAAGCCTAGGTGAAGCGAGGCGGAGAGCTTCGCTTAGGCAAGCACTCCTTCGCCTAGGCAGAGAGGCGTCGGGCTGGAACAGAAATGAAGCATTTTTACCCTATTTCACAGGACAATTTTCAAATAAAAACAAAACCAGATAAAAACAACTCTCAAACCCAACTCAAACCAACCAAAAACACATTTATGGAAGAGTTAAGGTTTTTCTAACACAACATAACAAAGAATGAGTTATGATAGTTTCCTAACCTTGATGCCTTGAACTTCAAAGTAGCTTTCTTTTCTTTCCCATTTCGAACAATTAGAACTCCAAAGCAAAAGAAGAGAAAGCAACCAAAATGGCGTCTTCTTGTCCCAACCGTAAGCCCTAGACCCCAAGCCAAACAAATGGGGAATTCTTATCCTCTAGAGAACAAGTTGTTCTCTTAATGCCATTTGGCTCAATTTTACTCTTTTTTCTTTTTAGTCCCTCTTCTTCATTCAATTTGCAAATCAACTTATTAATATTTTACTTTAACATATATCCTTTTAACTTAATGTCCATTAAGTCCCTAATTTGACAATTCTGATTCATTATCCCTACTTCTTTTTAATAAGCCTCCGGTTATATCATTTTTCACACTTAACACTTAAATTGCCGAAAAATACAAATTTGACTTTTATTATACTCTAAACATATCATAAAACTACTAGGGTATAATTTGGGGTGTTATAATCAAATATGATTCTCCCATCAACGTGAGCTTAACATGTGGTCTAATGACCCTCCCACTACGATGAGGCGTATTTGGTGTATTAGTATAAGATATTAGTGGTTGTGGATCAACATGAACAACATTGTCTTGGATGTTAGGGAATTCAGTCTTTTCCGTCCATTCATGCATATCCATAATTATGTGATTCATGATGTATACTTCTTACATGAACTTGGAATTTGTACTCGCAAATACATTCATGTCAGATTTACTATATAAAAGTAGTAGCCCCTTGTACCTTTTGGATATCCAACAAACTAACATAATTCTGACTTTCCATCCAACTTGTCATATGACTGCTTTAACACATAAGCAAGACAACCCCATATGCGAATATGACTTAAATTCAGTTTCCAACCTGTCCACATTTTCATAGGTGTCTATAGTACTGACTTAAATGACACCATATTCAGAATGTAAGATATTGTCTCTAGGACATATCCCCAAAAGGATAAAGGTAATGTTGAAAAACTCATAATTGACCTTACCATGTCTAATAAAGTTCGATTCTTTCACACTAATTTTGTTGTGGAGTTCTTGGAGCACTAAGCTAAGATAAAATCACATGTTCCTTGAGGAAAGAAATGAATTCAATAGACATGTACTCACAACCTCGATCAGAACGAAGTGATTTAATGTGTCTTCTTAGTTGTTTCTTTGACTCAACCTTTAATTCCTTAAATTTATCCAAGGCCTTGGATTTCTCCTTCATTAGGTACACATATCCATATCTTGAGTAGTCATCAGTAAAAATGATGAAATACTAATCATAACCACCTCTTGCATGGACACTAAATGGCCCACACACATCTAAGTGTATCAAATCCAAACATCCCTTGACTTTAACTCCTTTTACAGTAAAGGATCTCTTGGTCATTTTACCTTGAATACAATTCTGACATAGTGGTAGTTGCTCTAGGTTCAAAGTGGCTAATGGCCCACAACTCCACTAAGCCATAATATTTTCAAATTTATGTGACTAAGCCTTAAGTGCCATAACTGAGTTTGATTGATACTAGGCTCTTTTCTTTTCAATGATTTTTTCGCATTATCAACTTGTGCCACATGTAGAAACTTCATTTTCTTTCATAATAGAAACAAAAGTTTTATTAAAAGAAATTGAATAATTGTCATTATATAATTTAGAAACTAAAACTAAATTCTTTCTATAATCTAGAACAAATAAATAGTCATGCAAAACTACAACTGCGATCTCCTATAGTTATGAGTGATCGATGTAACTAGCAAGATTTGATATGTATCTTCATAATCAAATTGGTATTGGTCAGTATGTGTTCATTACTAGTGTGACGCCCCAAAACAGGGGGTCTGTTGACAACTTATCAACCTGCGAAATACTCGTGGATGTTGGGTAACCCGACACCATTCACCGAAAATCTGAAGAGCCCTCAGACGGAGCCTAAATTCAAGGTACAAAACTCTCAGGTCAATAATCAACAATGACCACACAGGGTCTACATGCGAGTAAAATAATGGCCACTTGGGCCCCTGCATTAATACCCACAAAATATCCAACCAACTATCTTACATGGTTCAAGAGTTAACACATTACTCTTAATACAACATATATTAAAATTTACAATTTCTAATGCATGTTATACAACAATATCAAAGCCACAAGTCTGCTTTCTTCTAACACGTGGCCTCTAGTGAGTGCCGCCTTCCCGATTGCTCCCCTCGTACCTAAATATGATCCTCGACAGTGCGAAAGGCAAAGCCCCACAATGATAATTTCCTACTCCGAGTTACTCCCACCTATGCATATGTTATAAGAACAATCACATTCAAGAAATTTCATGAACCTACTTGAATGTCTACATGCCCAAACCCATGTCCTGAGCCCTCATCGACTCTCATACGCTCAGTTCACGCGAATAAAAATCAGCGCTTCAAAACAAAAGCTTTATTCTCTAAACTCACTACCGAATTTCAGAATACATTGACTATCTCTACGAGGCGAATACTGATATTTCTCCGAAATACCATGAGTCCGCTCCGAGATGAAACCTGGCTGACAACTCTCCAAGGCAATTCTTCGGAAAATCTTTCGTCGAAATTCCTTTTACAAACATTTTCGTTTTTGTTTCATTTCATGTCATGCACTCACTTCTAATATTCTAGGCTGCCCCAGTGCATATGGAATGCATTATGTCAATTTCAAATAATTTATGCTAATACAATTCACATGCAGATATTAACATACTAATCACATAAATTATGTTATGCACCACCATCAATAACACCAAAATTAGTTCACATCGCTAATTAACAAACACAGTTACACCATTTTTGAATCACTCAAAACACATTTTCACACCAAGAAAATCACTGCCATCATTCACGTGAACAATGAAACCCTGTTACTGCTCAGTGGCCACAAAATTGGGATTTTCTCCACTGTTCAAAGCTTTTAAGCACCGAATTACAAACTAAATCAAGCACGAATATCCTTAACCAGCAACATGACTTCTAAATAAAGAATATCAAGTAGAAAAGATCCCTACCTCTTTGAGCTGCCTAACTCCACCAGATCGTCCACGCGATAGCCCTCGCCGCTAGAATAACTTTACTTCGCTCGTCGGTAACTCACGATCCGAATCACAAAATCTGTAGAGAAGGAGCAATACCTTCTCTCTAGAAATGAAATCCCACGCCCACTGCATCTCATTCACGTTTTTGGGCTTCAAATGGAGAAGATGACACTGTTCATCTTTCGTCTTATTATCATTAACATTTCAAATTTTCATCATGTCCTTCTTCAGATTTTTTTGACACTCGCACAATCTAGTTTCGTCCATTTCCATCATCTCTCTAATATTGCAACATGTGTCACAAGAGTACATGTAATAGATGACTTTTGTTACATCACATGTCACTCAAAAACCGTTTTATGATACCCGATGTCCGGTGCCTCGAAAAACGTGAAATTCGACCGGCTCTAATTCAAACGAAATTCGACGCTGCAAAATGTGATTTCGCAGATCTTATTCCAATGGTGAAGTCCGCTTGCCATCCGAGATATTAAAAATTTCAATTTTTAACAAATGACCATTTTACCATTTTCTCCAAAATTAGAATTTTCAAAGTCTTATAATCAGTATAAGACATGTATAATTATATATATAATTTGCACTTATAGTATATAATATAACATTCAAAATTACACACATCAGTACATGACAAATTAATTTCCATGAGAACTTGCTACCCTACTTTAGGCAGGTCTAGCTTCTCAAAGTTAATAAGATATATAATCTAATCAATTCAAAAATTCACTTATCCTTAGACTAGATGATTGACTTAGAAAATAAATAGGGACTATTTTAGATAGTTTATTATTTTCTTCAAGTTAAGTGTATGCACCACTTATCTTAGTTTCAATATTTCTTAAGTAAAGAGCTCCAACTTTAGGCTAGTTGCTCCCACTAAAATATTTATTAACTAACTATAAGGGAGTCTCTTAACTAGGATCCTCACATTTGTCTAACTTTAGGTTGATCCAAACATGTCGAAGACACTTTTTGTGGAAGGCTGTAGACTAGCTAAACCTTCTCCCACTTAATATTTTAAAAACTTGAGTGTTTTGAAGTTTGTCATAATCTGCTTATTCTTAAATTCAACCAAATTTGATCTCTAAATTTCTCTAATTTAGTAAATTTATATAGTTCAACTAATTTTAAGCACTATAAACATAATAGATATAATTTTCTCGATCATATAAGTTGTTTACTTTAATTTAATAATTTAAATACCTTAAAACAAAAATATTTCTTAATTAAATCCATCATTTTATTAATAAATTAAATTATGTATCTATTTAACAGTTATCCATTAAAGGATAATTTTGTTAAAATATAATTTGATTTTTAATAATTAATTAATTAATTTATCTATTAAAGAATAACTATTTTTAAAATATAATTTAATTCATGACAATAAATTAAATTATATATCCATTGAAGGTTAATTCTTGTTAAAATATAATTTAATTCATAACAATAAATTAAATTATATATCTATTTAACCATTATCATTAAAGGATAATTCTTGTTAAAATATAATTTGATTTCTATTAATAAATTAAATTATTTATCTATTTAAAATTATCTATTAAATAATTATTATTATTCAAATATAATTTAATTCATAACAATAAATTAAATTATATATCTATTTAAAAATTATCAATAATTCTAGTTAAAATATAATTCAATTCATAATAATAAATTAAATTATATATCTATTTAATAATTATCCATTAAAGGATTATTCTTTGTTAAAATATGGATTTCTAATAATAAATAAATTATATCTATTTAAAAAATTATCCATTAAAAGATAATTCTTGTTAAAATATCATTTAATACATAAGAATAAATTAAATTATTTATCTATTTAACATTTATAATATAAATCTTTTTAAAATATGATTTAATTCCTAATAATAAATTAAATTATCCTTCTATTTAACATTTATCTACTAAAAGATAAATCTTATTAAAATATAATTTAATTTCTAATAATAAATTAAATTATTTATCAATTTAAAATTTATAAATCTTGTTAAAAAATAATTTAATTCCTCATAATAAATTAAATTATTTATATATTTAACATTTATCTATTATAAGATAAATCTTGTAAAAACATAATTTAATTCATAATAATAAATTAAATTATTTATCCATTTAAAATTCATAAATCTTGTTAAAAATAATTTAATTCCTCCTAATAAATTAAATTATTTATCTATTAAAAATAAATCTTCTTAAACTATAATTTAATTCCTAATATCAAAATTAATTAAAACTAATTTATCTAGGATTTTTCTCAATATACAAAAATAATCCAAAATTAGTTAAACAAATAATTCCACAACTCAGTTCAAACCAACTGAATTAAAGGAAACATGCACTTTCATTAAAATGTTTTAACCACACAAAACAGATTTGTGCATCAAGAATTACATGAAACATACTGTTCACCAAATAGATTTGTGCACAAAACAAATCAACCACATTGGTGCACCAAACATACCACATCAACCTATGTCAATATCTATGACAGTTCTAGTTTGACCGAAATGATATTTACATGCGTATATTAAATCAATAAATTTTTTTTTTATTAACTCATGAAATCTCAAGATTTCAAATCTGGATTCTAGAAAACCCATTCTAAAACCAAATGTTGGAATCTCAGGACATCCATCCATAAATTTATGATTTCATACGCAACGGAAGCAAAAGGTAAACAATGAAATAAAAAATATATTTAATTGATTTGATGTCATACATACTAAATCCAGAATCTTCGAACTCCGATTGCGTAATCTTCTAAGCACAACCGACAGAGGTCTTCACCTGGGCTGCACGTCGCCCCAAAGAACACCAACGTCTGCCGTATCTGGGAACATGTAAAAATTCTTCCTCTAAACTTGGCCTCCCACACCTAAATATAACCTAAATATAATGTTATATTTATAATATGGTTTAATGAATTATTGAATCCACTTATATACTTGGGCCTATAATTAACTCATATAAATTCAATTATCCAACTTAATTAAAATTCTAATTTACTAATTGGGCTTAGTTCAAACAGTTTTATCACAACATATAAAATTAGTCATGGTGAACACGTCTGATTCTCAATCAGTCATGCTCATTTTTAAAGAGTCAAATTTGTGCAGACTAGTCAAAGGTGATCAATGGTCATCTCAAAAAACATTGACATGTTAAGCTTTTTTGTCCAGTTATATTTTGATATGTTTGTTTGTTTTTGTTTATTTTTTTATTTTTATTTTTAAGGGAAATCATTATTAGCAAACAAAATATGCAAGTGTTGGATTGATGGTTACAACATAGGAATAGATCAATTCCAATTTAAAGAGAATATTATTGTATTCAATCACTTGTGGACCTAGGGCTCGGAGTTCGATCATGAATTCATGATGCTAGGCATCTTCTTGGTTCGCAACACATAATCATTAAATTAAATTATATTAGCATTTTATTTTTGTTCGTTTATAAAAACTCATATTAATCTAGCTTTTACACCATTTACGATGATTTTATTTTCGGTATCAGGTTTTCTCGTATTAAAATTTTAATTTATACAGATCTCAACATATAAAATCACCATCTTGTTGTTACCAATTTGTTCGTCGATCTTTCGGGTACGAACGGTTTAATGTGAACCTCAGAAAGGACGAACCCAATGGTATCGCTTCGGGATGACAAGTCGCACATCGGTAGAAAGAAGGCTGGTGTCAGACAATCAAATTACATACTTTTCCCTTGTGGGGAGTTTTTCTTTTATACTCGAATTTCTCCTTGATTGTAAGAAATATAATCTCGTAATTTTAGTGATAAGATATTTCTTCTTATTAAGGATTAATGATACGATTATCCTTTTGATAAATAAAGGATAAGATCTGTTTTTCCATATCAAGGATTATCCTTTTGAGAAATAAGGGATTTGGAAACTAGAAAATCCATGGATAAATTCTTTTTGCATATTTTCCGCCTCAATGTATTTATCCATAACGAACTTTCCAAATGTGATAGAATGGTCGATTAGGGGACTTAAGATCCCAGAAGGGGTTTAGGACTCTTCTGTCTGGTTAGTTCTCGTACGGTTTTAATACGATAAGCCGTCTTAAGCCGCTTCATGATGCGGGCCAGACACTAGGCCCGCATGGGCGCTGGGCCTATTGAATAGTGGATCTAGGCTTAAAGGTCACAGCATTCACACATCTAACGGTGTAAAACTCGTTCTCATATAAGAGCGAACTTTTTATAGCTGAACCATTTTTTTTACCCTTTGGGATTTAAAATAGAGGAAAAAACGTAATTTCAGACTTTTCAGTTATTCCTATTTTGTTGTGCTTGAGGCAAGGCTCAAAGTGGCAAATGAGTGGAATAGGTATGCAAGATAACTAGAATGCAATTCTTGTAAAAACAAAATACTATGACGTAATATGTAAAAATGAATAGAAATAAATTAAAAAAAAATCATTCATATTCCTTTTTTTTAACAAGTAAAAATTTTAGTTACAATATGAGGAATTGGTTTAAAATAGACAAAAACAAAAGTTATTTATAAATCTAATCTCTTACTTTTATAATCTTAAAATATACCCACTTTAGACAAAATTACCCCTCAATATGTCTTTCCATATCACCCCCAAATTCAACAATTCTCTCTTGTTTTCTTCTAGCATTTCATTCCTTCAAGATTCAAACCCGGCTTCTTCCTAACTTGTTCTCGTCGTTGGCAGCGCTTGAACAAACTTGAAGGATGTTAAGTCCAAGTTTTTAACACATTTTCTACTAATATTGGATTTAACCTTTGTTAAATTAGCATCTAAATAAACTTGAAGGGTGTCAAGTCTAAGCTTCTAGCACAATTTTCGTTGTCTCTCGGATTCTCAGAGTCTCCGGATCGTCAGGGAATTAACCTGGCAACAAGAACCTGCAAAACAAACAAGACACTGGCGGTGGTGTGCCAACCGGCTCTCCGATGCTTTAGTTAGACAGAGAGATAGAGAGCGTAAGAATGTCAGTCTTGCATGCGTATATTTTCACATCCCTTTCTATTGTCATTCCTCCCTTGTATATGGAGGATGATGATCCACTCTTTATGGAAAGTGGGTGATTGGTTTCCAAAATGGAAGGGAGGCAGCCCTTACTTACGCCAACCTGCTTTTCCTCGATAACTAGTCGTCCGAATCTTTCGCTCAAGGATCGTTTGATCATTTAAGGTGGTTACGCATCGAGGTTTGTGGGAGGATTATGTTCTGAGCTATAAGGATCAACCGGAATCACATCGCCCACATTCGTAAAGACGGCAACCGGCTAGAAGAAGGTGTGTCTGGGGAATGTGGTCTAAATCCGTGTTCGTATGGGGATACTTAGGCCTCCTGTGGGCTTTGATCCATTTGGGCCTTCTGAGTAGGGACATGGGGCCAAAAGCCATGGTACCCATAATGCCCCCTTTTTTCCGGCTGGCGAGTTCGATATTCCCCAGTTGGAAATGTCAAGCCCGGATCCCGACCCGACTCGAATGGCGAATCCGAACCGAGATCGGGGCGCGAGACTATATACTGGGACTCTCATTGACCTGTTCTTTATCATAGCTGAACTTGTACCTGTGAGTATACAAACAATTTCTGTAATAATAAAAATCATTTACATATACAAAAGAACTACCACGGGAGTGGTGTCTATCAAAATCTATCCACATATACTAAATCCATTTACTTATACATGTACATTTGCTATTGAATATATTTTGTAGCAGCGGAATACAAAATATAATCATACTCCTTCATCGAGTTTACATCTTATACAAACACTTATACATATACATGAGCCTAATACAAAACATCGAGATCATAAGGCCGGAGTACACCTATCTCTCGATGGCTCAGGTCACGATGTGGGTCATGTCCTTCATCCTGTCTTCTACTTTCCGCACTTACACCCGATTGAACACCCGTGCTGCTTTACCGCTTAGTGGGAACATGCTGATGACAACCACCAATGGTGACTCATCACAGCTTATACATATGCATTTCTATATCTATTATTATTCATATAACTTTATTCCTTACTATCTTTTACATTCCTTTTTCATGTCAATCTTTTCCGTTACATGTTCTATGTCTTTGGCATATCTCCTATCTATACTTTTACTATATTCCTGTTTCTATACTTTACATATTCCTATACTTCTCATCTTTCTGTTCTATGACTTATTGCATTTCATGTACTATTACTTATATCATTTCTTAGATTGTGTATGTATCATGTCTTATTTCATGTAGTGGCTACATTTTCATGCTATGTCTTTCATTCTTCATATTCATACTCTCGTACTATCGTATACTCTTCATGTTATAGTATCAATCTCAGACTTTTCTATATACCGTCATCCTCGTATTCATTCATATTTCCATATACATTTGTACGTTCTTATTCTATCATATACTTTGTGCTTTCGTATACTTTCTATACTTTTCTTGTGTTGGCTTAAAGCCAATACTTTCATATCATATCTTTATTTTTCATATTACGTGAATTTCTATCTCATCTTTCATATCTCCCGTAGGAGTATAAGACTTATACTTTTACTATCATATCATATACTATCATATGTTTTCACATATGCTTTCATGTACTTTCATATTCTGTACTGTCATATCATATACCTTCATCTTATACTTTTTATATATTACTTTCTTTCATGCCCTCAGAATATCATATTTAAAATCGTAGTTCACGCATCGCACATGTAATCGTGTCTCATATACTTTTGTACTTTTATATACTTTCTATACTTTTCATGTGTTCATCTTTCATGCTATAGCTTCTTGCTTTTCATATTCTATTACATATTCTTTCATATACTTTTCATGTCCTCTTATACTGTATTTTTGTCTTAACGAGAGTATTTCATCATCGCATAGCACATGCTTTTTCATATCATATCATATACTTTAGACATTTTACATATACTTTTCATTTTCTTTATGTTCATGCCCCGAATACCTTAGAAACGGATACGAGAAAATGAACTCCAGATGTAAATTCATCACTATCACTATTTAAATAATAATTTCTATCTCAGATAACTTAAGGTACTACGTTGTTCGAGACAAAGGATTCTATATGACCCAACGGGGCCATATATACCCGAAAGGTATCATCACCAGACGACGCTGACCTATGCCATAACAATGATCCAAACGGGATCATACCATTGACCCAAACAGGCCTCGATATTTGTATCCGTATGCCGCAAATGAATCAGATCTTCCTAGTATGCCTGATCATCCACCCGGTCACATGCACCGCGTTACATTGCATATTTCATAAGCATGAATAACTATTGTTATCATGACTACAATATATACTATCATTATTTTAATCAGACTGCTCTCATATCCAAGAGCTTCATGTTACTTGCCTCATATTTCTATAAATACATATATTCCTATATTTTTATCATGCATACATTTACTCATTCATATATTCATATATGCCTATCGAGTCTCATATTACGGTTCTCATATTTTGCTATAATACATATATTCCTATATTTTTCTCATGCATACATTTACTTGTTTATATATTCATATATACCTATCATTCGTGTACAGGTACTCATTCTTGTGCTTTGTCATCTTTTACTTATCTCTATTGGTCTTAGGATTTATGCATTTCTATCATGTGTTCCTAGCATGTTCCATTTATTCATTTAGGTATGTCTATCATATATTCATATCATATAATCTTATATTCATATCATGTCATCTACTTATAACATCTTATATCTTGTTAACTTATATCTTCATGTACTTTATCAGACTATCATATCTTATGACATATACCTATCATATCTTATAACATATCCCTATACATTTCTATACTTGTACGTTTGACTTGTACTTGATCAAACTATCTATCTCACGTAGTCTGAAGCAGAGACTCTTCACTTTGATACCCATAGTGCACTGCTTATCTATACTCCTTTACATATCAAATCTACATATATTACTATTTCTTGTTCATATCTACATCATTTCTTACCATATTCCAATTAACTTTAACAGCGATTAGTACGCCCAGTGCAACAATTCAATTTTAGACAGTGTGAACAAATGCCATTATATAGCATATGGTTAGATTCAGACTGATGATCTTTCTTAGAGTTCGAGAATACCATAATGGAGTCTAGCAGAAGGAGTTATGCAAGTCATGACGGTGAAGAAATCGGTAACACGACACTGCGACGTGATAGCGACCAGCGTCTTTTGTCATTTTCGAGGGTCTTAACTTCATATTTGACACTAGTTCTTTGTACTCCTTTGAAGCTAAGGTGCTAAGGGTTCTTCTCCAACTAGAATCACTCAAATCGGAGCACTGAAACTCAAGATATGTCCTAAATAACCGGGATTACTCTACGTTCAAAACCGAACCAGAAATTGGCTTGAACATAGCCCCACTTTGAGTGAATTTCTAGTCCAAATAGAGTCAGAATTTGAAGGTACCTATTTGAGGGTGCTTTGTTGTCCTTGAAGTCTAGTTTAACCAGCAACTTGAATCACTTAAATCGGATAAGAAATAAGCAAGTTATGGCCAAAATATTAACATTTGTCCAAAATAGAGCATTGGGTACCGGTATTGGTACCGGTACCAGTTGGCAAAACACTTATGGTACCGGTACCACTCTGTTTGGTACCGGTACCACCCCTCGAAATTTCCCATAAAAGGTGGTTTTTCTCCCATTTTTCCATATTTTGCTACCCAAATCAACTCAATACTCAATATCTTTACGTAGCCTTTCAGTATCAAATCTTGTAACCTCATTACACTCAAATCAATGCTTTCATTTCATATCTTTCTTCACAAACCTATCATGAATTCCTCTGAAAACAACTCTAAAATGGGTCATAACCCATACATAAACCAAATATAAAGATTAATTAGAGTTTTTCTAAACCCTAACTCCATTACATGCAATTAAACCATGAATCCAACCTCAAAGGGAGGATTCCATATTCTTCTTGTACCATTTAGGGTTTTACCAACCTTTCTTTCAATAATTTTAGGGTTTGGATGAAATCCTCACAAAACCCTAGGTTTGGGGACAAGCTACTAACCATCCAATAGCATGGAAATTCATACAAACTTTAGAATTCCATACTTAATGTTAGATTCCATACTAATAGTCATAGTTATGCTTATTTTTGCTCTTGGCTCCTCTTCTCTCTTCTCTCCTTTATTCTCTTCTCTTCCTCTTCCTCTTCTTCTTCTCTACGTTTTTGGTCTCTCAAAAATGAGAGACTAATTGCTCTTATCCATATTTTTGAGTTAAGGCCATGTTTGGCCTTTGCATTTTTAACTTCTTTTCTCATTTTTGCATTTAGGTCATTTCTCTCTTTATTATTCTCAATCTAACTTATTTAATTTCTATTTTGGCATACAAGCTATTCTTATTATGTCATTTATATCCTATTTTGACAATTTACACGTTTGCCCTTATTCCTTGTACAAATTTTCGGGTTTTGCTTACTTTATTTTTAGCATTCTTTTATTCCGGAAAAATATACATTTTCTTTTATTATACCCAAAACATGTTATAAAACTGTTAGGGTATAATTTAGGGTGTTACAGGAAAAATACCGTGTTTTTGACCTGTTTGTCTTAGGCTCAGTTTTCAGCCTAGATAGGTTATGTAATTATGAACGCCATTTGGTAAATCCCTAGTTTGTATAAGATGAGTATGGAATCCTCCCTTTGAGTATGGATTATTGGTTTATGATGTATGGATGTCTATTTAGGTGTTAGGAAGTTAACTAACTTCTGAGTATTTAGGTTGGGTTTGGAAAAACCCTAATTAATCTCTATGTTTGGTTTTGGTTGGATTAGAACATACTTGGGAGATGTTTTTCTGGAGAGTATACGAGTTTTCTTTTGATTTTGGTTGGATTTCTGGAAAAAGGGTCGAAATAAGCAAATCATTGATTTCGAGGGTCTACCAGGATTTGGGGATCCGCGCGTAGCGCGTAAAGTCCCGCCAAGGCATGGCATGTACGCCACGGCGCGCGTGAGAGGCTTGGACAAGCCGCAGTGCCTTGAGCTTAGCAAAGCTTCTGTGACAAGGCTACTTGACTGCCAGTATGCGTTCACAGACATATGTTTTGTCTTGTTTTTGTTATTCCGTTGTCGAGGACTTGTCTATTGGACTAATGAGGACCACTATCGTGTATGAAGGGTCCATTCATGTTGTAAGGTAAAGGAAAAAGATTAGGCCAGAGTACCTCGTCGCCTCGCGAGTTTGATGTTAGCAAACTTAATGCTATGATAAGATAGTAAGTTTTGAATACATATAGTTGTAGGACTGCACAAGGCCATATGTTGGATAATGCATAACCTCACATTACGCGGTGAAGCACGTATAGTACTTGATTACTCTACGATTAGTCTCTGACGGCCTCTTTGGCTGGGTGCCGGCACATTTAGTATTCGGTACTCACGATTAATTGAGATGACACTCTGTCAATGCCCGGCCTCTTGCTTTGTGCTCGACACCTTAGTCTTGCCTTGCCAGGCTGCCAGGTACTTATTGTGCTATGTCTATTCATTTCTTATTACTTGGTATAGGTAGTGACAGGTTATATGATAAGAGAATCGAATAACGAATAAGAGTAAAGTAATGTACATCGTTTGCTGCGAAAGTACTTAAGGAATACCTCTGTACAAGTATAAGCTACTATTAGTATTTACAAGAATACCTCGTACAAGTATATATGCTGCTATAACAGAAGTGCAGCATTATCACGATTGTTATGAATTCATGAAATTTTTATATGCACTACTTGTATGTACATTCTTGTTATATGCTTACTATAAATGAGTATTAGTGCGTGTGTATACGTATAAAGTCATATGTTTTTTTCCACTAAAAGCGTAGCTTAGCCACGAGTTTTATCGGAGTGTGAGTCACGAGGGAGGAGGACATCTGCGATCTTGCCTCTTCTTTGGGCGATAAACTAGTAAGAGTCCTTCATGATGGGTTTTTCACTACGATTATGTAAATGTAAATGTCGATTTTGTATATGTATATGTAAATAGGACTCGGGATTGTATGTATTGACCTTTGTAAACACATTTACGGTAGTAGTTTTATTTTGTATCTTTGTATATGATATTTTGATTCGGTTATAAGGCTTGGGCCCACGATGTGCGAAAAAGCAAGTAAAGAGTCTAGTATGGTTCGCACCCGTTCATTAGCCTAGGCGGGGTTGGGAGTGTGACAAGTTGGTATCGGGCCTAGGTTTGGCGTTTCTAGAAGAGTCTTAGATTAAGGATGTACTGCAGTAGTAATATGTTGGCTGTGCGGATGTCCTTGTTTTGTGTATTGTCTAGAATGGATCCACCTCAGGAAGTTGTAGATGAAACAACTGAAAGCGTAAATCCTTTGGATCAATCTGCTTTTGGTTCGTCTAATTTAACGAAAAATGAATATGCTTCAACTGAAGCATTGGTAAAAATCTCTCAGGATATGGCAAGGGTCTTAGATCGACTCACGGCCCCTCGAGCTCCGAGTGATTCAATAAGAAAGCATGGAGTGGAATAATTCCATGGTACAAGTATGGAAGAGTCCCGGAGTAAAGTAGAGTTTTGGCTGAAACTAGAAGGAGCTCTAGATGAGTGAGATGTCCTGTGGACCAAAAGGCCACATGTGCGGTTTCTACATTGCTTCAAGGTCACGACATGATTGAGTGGAAATTTGGTTTTGAGAAATCCAACGCTGGAAATCTAGTTACATAGGACTACTTCGTCACAGAGTTTAATACGAAGTATGTCACTAATGATTACAAGGAGTCAAAATGGAAGCAATCCTTGACTCTAAGACAAAGAGAAGCGGCTTGATGGGTGAATATGAGAAAAGAATCGACCATAATGAATAAATATGCAGGAATCAGTTCTTGGAGAAGACCGGATGTGAACCGAGTTTGAGAGGGCTTACATGAGTCCATCAAGAGTACCTCAGGATGTTACTTGGCTATAAATTGTCAATTTTTATCGGCTAAAATCTGGCTTGGCTATAAAAAAATTGAGAAGTTTGAAATGAAGAGTCAAGAAAGAAAGAAAGAGAAAAAGTTCTCAAGAGGGGATTTCTCTTCGGGAAAAAGACCTAGAGAGTCACAAGTTGATTCAGTACGAGGTTCAACTACAATGGGTAGGAGACAAGGACCTACCAGGACACCAGGTTCCAATCGAGGCACCTCAACCGGACAAGAGGAAAGACCTACATGCCCTCATTGATATGGAAATCATTATGGTTTGTGTAGACGAGTAGCAGGGGGGTGTTTACGGTGCGTGTAACGGTCATGTGATAGCCAACTATGCAGCGAGGATCGGGGAAGTTAAAAATCCTCAAGGAAGTGGTAGAGGAGGAATTAAAATGTACTTCCACGGTTTCGAGGTAGGGGTAGAGGACGAAGTGGTTCCGCGAGGGAAAGGTAGTGCTTCGAGGATAGTGGATAGATCTGCTACCCTCTGACCCGACCAGGCTTATGCTATGAGGCTGTGAAGATAGACTATCACAGGGTTATTGTTGAAACCTTTCACTCTCTTTGATATTGACTTGTATGCTTTAGTGTCCAGGGCTCTACGCATTCATATATATGCATGCAAATGAGTGATAAGTGCCTTCGAGTAAAATTTGTTAAGTTGATGACACATTCTGAGTCCTCGGGGCGTAGTGTTTAGAGGTCGATCAGCGTGTAAAGGGTGCTCCCTTATTGGTACATGATAGGGAATTCTCAATTGATCTAGTGCTTTGCCTTTTCATGAGTTTGATTTGATGTGGGAATGGATTGATTATCGAGCATCGATGTAAGTTGATTGTGATAAGAAAATAGTCTGCTTAAATGTTCGACCTATTAGGAAATAACGATGCGAGGTATCCGATCGAATCCAATGCAGAAAGTTGGCACCGATATAGGCTTAGGCGTTTTGAGAAAAGGTTGTGAAGCCTTTTTGGCTTTGATTCTTGACTCCAAAAGAGAGCAAGTGAATTTCGAAAATATTCCTGTGATTAGGGAGTTCCCTAATGTGTTTCCCGAGGAATTACCAGGAGTACCACCTAAAAGAGAAGTGGATCTCTCTATTGAAGTATTAGTATAGGGAGCGACTCCTATTTGAGGGCACCCTGCGGAATGGCTCTGACCTTCAAACTAAAGAGTTGAGACTTTGTATAGGAGCTATTGGATAGCAGTTTTGTCGGAGCCTAGTGTCTCACCTTAGGGTGCGCCGGTTTTATTTGTTAAGAAGAAAGATGGCACTCTTCGGATGTGCATTGACTACCGGAAAATAAACAAAGTGACAATTAAGAATAAGTATCCGTTGCCAAGAATAGAGGATTTATTTGATCAGTTGAAATGAGCAAGTGTCTTTTCTAAGATAGACTTGCGATCGGGATATTATCAACTCCGGGTAAAAGAGGTTGATGTCTCGAAAACAGCTTTCAGAACCCGTTATGGCCATTATGAGTTTTTAGTAATGTCATTTGGGTTGACCCGATACTTTAAACTGCATTTATGGACTTGATGAATAGGGTTTCCTTATTTGGATTAATTGTGTAATTTATTGATGACATCTGGTGTATTCTAAGATGCAGAACATGAACACCATTTGAGGATAGTGTACCAAATTTTGAAGAGAATCGGTTATTTGCAAAGTTAAGTAAATGCGATTTTTTGGCTTAAGGAAGTGTCATTCCTGGGTCATATTGTATCTGTGAAGGTATTAAGTGGACAGAGATAATTGAAATTTGTGTCGTGGTGGAAACCTCTCGAAATGTAGCAGAGGTGAAGTTTCTTAGCAGCGAGGTTATTATCGGAGAGATTTGTATAAGGATTTTGATTATAGCGGCCTCACTTACAAGATTACTCAGGAAGGAGTGAAGTTTGATGGGATGATAAGTGACAATCCCGACACGAAAGGTTAACGAAATGCGGTTGAAGCACGATGTTGATTCATTTGCCGGTTAGGAATTATACTATGTACAGTGATGCTTCGAGGATAAGTTTGGGATGCATATTGATGCAGGATGGGAAAGTGGTAGCTTATGCTTCCAGACAGTTGAAACCCATGAACAAAACTATACCACTCATACCACTCATGATTTGGGTTAGCAGCTGTAGTGTTCACTTAGAAAATTGGGACTGTATTATGTAAATCTGACTATGATCATAAAAATAAATATTAACTCAGATGACTCAGCAACATCAGTGATTAAGGTATTTTAAATTATAGCGCATAATCGACTACCACCCGGGGAAAGCAAATGTAGTGGCGGATGCCTTAAGTAGGAAAATGATTTCTACTTTGACTTTGAAAGATTATGATTGGAGACTTGCACCCAATGGAGCCTTGTTGGCTTGAGGTGAGGATTCTGGCAATTTGGAAACAAATGATAGTAAATGCACCGAAGCGATGCCAAATTCTGAGATAGTGCAGTTAGTCGATGCAGAGACAGGCGAATTATGCCATAGATTAAAGTGGAGTTTGTTGTACAAGAGCCCGGATTATGTGTCTAGAATGTTATGGTTGAGAAAGAAAATATTATATAAGCTTCACAATCTTGTTTTCACCATGCACCACGGAGGTAATAAGATGTACTAGGATATGAAAGCGGTATTCACGGTGGCCGAGGATGAAAAGGACATTTATGAGTACGTGCAGAGGTAATACGTGTGACCGACAAGTAAAGGCTGAACACCAGTACCATCGGTTTATTGAATCGCTTCCAATTCCCCTGATGAAGTGGGATAACATTCTTGTATGGATTTCGTACGGGTTTTCTCCTCGCCCCAGAAGGAAACATGGGGCGGTTGGGTGGTGTCGACAAATTGACCAAGTGCGCTCACTTCTGCCCGGTCAGGCTTGACTCTCATGGATCGTCTAATGGAACTTTTATGTGAGTGAAATTGTCGGATTACATGGGGATTCCTTATTGATAGTGTCAATGCGATCCGGGTGTGAGTTAGGAAGGAATTACGATTAGGCTTTTGGTGCGAGACTGAATTTACTGCACCATCCACGAAATAGAGGGCGGTCTAAAAAGTGATTCGGGTGTTGGAAGATATGCTACGAAGTGTGTATTAGATTTTCGGAAGTTGGGGTAGGCATATCCCTCTCTCATGGAGTACTTTTATGCAGTTATCGATCCGATATTAGTATGGCCAGTATGAAGCTTTTTATGGAAGAAGATGTAGAACTCCTATGTGTTGGACAGAGTTGAACGAGCATAAGATTATTGGTCCTAATTTAGTAAAAGACACAAAAGAAAAAGTTCAGAAGAAAAAGTTCAGATTATTCAAAAGAGGTTAAAAGCTACCAGTGATAGACAAAGGTCTTATGCTAATTTGAAGAGAAAGGATATAGAGTATGAAGTCGGAGACAAAGCGTTTTTAAAAGTATCTCCGTGGAAAAAGATACTCCGCTTTGGAAGAAAAGAAGCGAGTCAGATTCATTGGCCACTACGAGATTTTAGAAAGAGTTGGGCGATGGCGTGTTTTGCACTCCTCTCGAGTTAGCGAAATTACATGATGTATTTCATGTGTCTATGCTTGAACTCGTTCGACACATACATACATGCAGTTGAGATATACAAGTCTGAAAGATTTCACTTTCGATGAAGAGTGAAAGCTATTCTAGATCGTGAAATAAGGCGATTCTGAACAAGCAAGTCCTTTGGTAAAAGTGCTTTGGCAACATCCACGGTATGTAAGTGACATAGGAACCAAAATGTAATGAGGGCACAGTATTCTCAGATCTTTAGTTCGAGAGTAATTTCGAGGGATGAAATTTATTTTTAGGGGGGAGGAGAGGAATTTTAACACCAGAAGAAGATTTTGTAGGTATAATATGAATTTTTATAATTAAATTCAAACGTGGCCCGAAACTTCGAATTTGTATAAGATACAAGGGTAAAGTAGAATTTTAAAGCGGGATATAAAAGTCATAAGATAAGAAAGATGAGAATCTTTATAATAAAAAATGGCATAAATTGTGGTGCAAATAGAAAGGTTTGAGGACCAAAAAGTGTAATAAAAGGAAAATTATAAATTAGGACTAAGACCAATTAGGGTCTCTCATTTTTGAGGATTTTTGGAGGCATTCGTGAAGAGGAAAGGAAAGAGAAAGGAAAGAGAAGAAGAAGAAGAAGAAGAGAAGAAAATTAGAAATGTATGGATTGTTATGGTTTTGTATGGATTAATATGGATTAGTACGGATTTTTGGACTTTTGTATGAATATTATTAGTTTGCTCCATTTCTAGGGTTTAGTTATGAATTCATCATAACCACCCCAGATTTGTTGAAAGTTGGAGTTAAGTAAAACCACCCAGTTTGTATCACGATAGTATGGAATCCTCCCTTTGAGTATGGATTAACTTGGTTTATGATTTATGGATACTGTTTTGGTGTTAGGAAGTTAACACAACTTCTGAGTATTTGAGTTTGGGTTTGGAAAAACCCTAATTAATCTCTATGTTTAGTTTTGGTTAGGTTAGAACACACTTGGGAGAGTATACGAGTCTTCTTTTGATTTTGATTGGATTTCTGGAAAAAGAGACGAAATCAGCAAATCTGGGCAATTTCGAGGTCCTACGCCGCGGCGAAGGAATCCCACGCAGCAGCGTAAGTCCACGCCGCGGTGCAGCCGAGAGGGAGGCTTGGATAAGCCTCGAATGCGAGGTGAGGCGTGGCAAAGCTCTGTGCTTCACGTGGCAAGTTCCGCAGAGACATGTGTTTTTGTCATGTTTTGCTATTCCGTTATTAAGAGGACATGCAGTAGACTAATAAGGACCACATAAGTGTATGAAAGATTCGTTAATGTTTGTAAGGTAAAGGAAAAATTAGACCATTCCCCGCCGCCTCAGCGAGTTTGATATTGGCAAACTTAGTAGCCGTATGATAAAAGATGGTAAGTTCACGAGCAACGTATAATTAATAGAATTACGCAAGGCTGGATGTTAGATGGCGTGTGCTGTACGTGGGGCGGGCACATACGTGCCCGGTACTTTCTCGATAGTGCGATGGCACTCTCGTAGGTGCCGGCACATTTAGTACCCGGTGCTCGATTAGTGCGGCGACCTCACCTTTGTGTTCACGACACCTCGTCTTTATCTTGAGTACCATCGGGTGTTGTGTGTTGTGTCTACTCATTTCTTATTACTAGTTTAGGTAGTGAAACAGATTATATGATAAGAATCCCGAATGACGAATAAGAGTAAAAAATGTCTTGCATCTTTCTACTCTGAGTACCTCACGAGGTACCTGCAGTAAATTATAAGCTCTATAGTACTTACGGGTACCTCGGTACAAGTATAAACTCTGTAACTCCTGAGGGAGATCTGAACAATTATGTGTGACGCGCACCCGGCCAGGCCGGCAGTGGGATCGAGCCGAGTCAGGATGCCCTTTAAAATCATAATCCATATCTTTGCGGGCGATTACGAAATTAGGCGGAAGCCCGCTAAACATTTACATTTACAAAATCCATTTTACAATGTAGGCATCGAGCCTTTGCAAAATGATTTACAAAAATAGATGTTCGGTATTGGTGTTTTGCAAAATATCGTATCAAAAGAACACATGAAATGATGATTGCACATGTCGAACATACTCAGAGATTTCTTCTTTTATGACTCGGCGACACCTACCGATCTTGGGTCGGTATCGTCGCTGTATCACTTGAGTACACCGTATTGGTAAAAACGATACACTAAGCATTTTCATGCCCAGTGGTTCTATCTAAATCCGTTCCTCAGTTCGACTTAAATCAATTCATACAGATTTTAATAATTCGAACTTTCAATCTTTGAGATGATCAATATAAATACATTATATACTTTGTTATATATATACAATAAATTATAGTTCATTGATCATCCGTAAATACATTTTCATAATCGATATTTCACGATCTGAGCTCGATTCAAATATGCTCACAAATTCAATTTAGTTCGACATTGATTCAGTGCGAAAATCAATTGATTCACGAAAATCAATTAGTTATACCCGTCCGATTCGGTTACGTCAATCACGCCGGTTATGCCAATCAATTCGATTATGCCCATCGATTCAGTTATGCCCATGTCGATTCGGTTATCGCGCCAATTGCTTGCATGTCTTGATATACGAGATATCGAGTCAGAAGCGCGGTCCATTGGAGCCTGAGGCCGGTATCACGCCAGTTTTATAACACGATACGGTCCGGTAGGCTGCTGGCCAGTTATAAACAATCAAATAGTGAGCAACTACCGTCTGATTCACGTGAAATTCTTGTCAGATGACCATCAAATGGATTCAGCGATCTGACCGCATTGGTATACCAATCTATCCTTAATGCGAAATAAGCGGTTAACATTCTATTAAGGCGTTTAAATCCTTTATAGCAAAATATAGTACAATATGTATGCGGCTTGTATAAAAACGTTTATTTTCAATAATCATGCAATTTTTATATGCAAACATTTACTTGATAGCTTTTCACCAATCGGTCATCCCGATTAAATATCTTTTAGAACAAACATGTGCAAAAACTTGGCTTGATGAATAGGAGTTGGTGACGAACCCAAAAATATTTGCGTACGGTCCGATCAACGGAATACCGATCCACCGGTTGGCTTATATCTTGAGTCCCTCATCCGAAGCCATTAAAGAATAATATTATTCATGCGTCTTAGTAGTTTTGGTTAGAAGTTGATTTTTGGAGGTTATTATGAGTTCCAATTTAAACATTCTATATGTAGATGGATTCTTGACTCAATGGGCTTTAAGTAGAGTGCGGCTTAATTTCGAATCGGAGTTAGGACGAAGAGGTTATGACGCCGAAGTTGGAGTCATACCTGATCGAAATCTGGCCGACGAACGAGACCAGGCTGGACGAGTAATCTACCAACTCAGTCAAACATCTTCTATACTCCTCGGGCATATGAATTTGATGCCGACTCGGTAGGCTTTCCAGTAGAGTCGAAACGAGAATCGGAGTTGAACGAAGGAGATATGACCTTCCAGTTGGAGGGGTCATACCGCAGTCAAAATCCTGGGCCCCGGCGAAAGAAACCCGAACTGGGCGAGCTTCGTCTACCGCACCGGTCAAAACATCTTCTATACTCTCCAGGCATATGAATGTGTTGCCCGGCTATGGGCTTTAATGAGTTGAAACACGAAATCGAGTTGACGAAGGAGATATGACGCCCAAAGTTGGAGGTAAATACGCTAGTCAACTTTGATGGCGGCCTAAAGCGGCGAAACCTTTGTTTTGGCGAGCAGCATTGACCGAGCCTTGTTGGGCGACCAGCATTTGGGCGACCCGGCGTTTGGCGACCAGCATTGGAGCGACCCGGCGTTTAGCGACATTGTTTAGCGACCCTTTGTTTAGCGACATTTGATGACCTCGGTTTGTGACCCTTGTTTGGCGACCTTTGTTTGTGACCTTTGTTTGACGACCCTTTGTTTGTGACTTCGGTTTGGCGACACCGGTTTGGCGACCAGCGACTTCATTGGTATTGAGTAAAATGTGGCAGTGCAATCCGAATTAAAAATTCAAAAAGCCTAACATCAAGTTCATTGATGTGGCTACAATTCCTGAGAGGACTACGCAGAATTCTCTTTATTTCGATCCAAAAACCCGTTAAGAATGCGGTAGTTGACGGCCCAGACCGTGACCCGACCAGATTTAGTTGGGCTGACGCCGATTAAAAGGGTATAACTTAGTCTGCAGAGGTCCCAGATTGAAAATTGAAAGCTGAACATCAAGTTAATTGATGTGGCTACAATTACTAGAAAGAGACGCACTACGGAAATCCATACTTCATGCTGACAATCAGCTCTAAGGTTCGGCTAAATTGCGCTACCTGATAATGGCGAAGCTTCCATGGTTTAAATGCAGCAAACTTTCCACAGGCGGATAACTACCGACAATCCTTAGGGTGAAAGGGCAGTAGGAGAATACCTCATGGAGTTTGTCGAAAGTCACCGGTTCCGGTCTCTGCTTGTAACTCTTGTCCTTTAGGAAGGACTTCCCTTTGTGTAGCGGGAGCGCATGGTCGTCGTCGGAAAATCACAGAGAAGTGGAGCCTCTCTGCAACTCCACTACCATTTTTAACTAACATGGATCGCTCTTAATCGTATTTTTAAAAGGAGGAAGGCTTCCTCCCTCTTTCCTACATGCCACATGTCATTTCCTTGATTTTTTTCTTACTCATTTATTTCTCTAATATCCTTAGACATATAAACTTATTTACAATTGACCCTTGGGTCCCCATTTTCAATTTCTATCTTTCTCTTTTCACTTAGGTTCATTTCGGTTGACAATCACTGTCGATATAAAAGAATTTCAGGAGAAAAAGAGAAATACCCAAGTTGGCTCAATTACACGGAATATATAATAATTTTATTATAAAAATTTTAGAATTATTTTGGGGTGTTACAATATATCTGTATAAGTCTGAAATGCAGCGTATCTGCAGTTTGTTATATGAATTAAGCGATTACATATCACTCTTGTATATACATTACTATTATATACTTACTATAAATGAGTATTAGTGCATGTGTATCACGTGCTCTGAGTGTATAACACTAAGCGTTAACTTAGCACGAGTTTTATTGTGTGAGTGCGAGAGGAGGACGTCGCGATCTTCCATCTTGTTGAAATTTAACAGGCTAGTAGGAGTCCTTCACAATAGGTTTTGCGCTCTGATTATGTATATGTAAATGTCAGTTTTGTATACGTATGTGTAAATGGACTCGGGGGTTGTATGTATTGACCGCTGTAAACAGCTACGGTGGTAGTTTTATTTGTATCTTTATATATGATATTTTGATACGGTTATAGACTTGGGCCCGCCGATATGCAGCCAGTAAATAGTGCCGATATAGTTTTGCGCTACACTTCATCCACCTGGAAGAGTTGCGACTCTACGCTCAGTGATGTTTCGACCACAGGCGCTAAGTGCATGCTTAGGCGAAGAATCAAGATCGGTGCTTTGGGAGAATTAGGCGAGCGTTGAAAGATGGTGAAATTTGAGGGCGGGAGAGAGATCTTGCTCGCCATGATGCCTCGATGGGCCAAATATGAATATCATCACGACGGGAATGCCGGGAGGTGGAGTCGAGTTAGCTGGATCCCGAAACTCCTTGGGCATTCTGAGAGGCTAGGCGAAGGCGGAGACGAGAGTGCCCGTCTGGGTGGCGAACAAGTCTCTCTGTACTAGAACTTGGGATTTATGGGATGAAGTGTAATCCATTATCAGACGGGGAGGCCGCCCAAAGAAAGGGCTCTGGAAGAGAAACTACGAGGATGTAATGGCCCGTAATCTTCAGCTATGGTACTAGCTATAGTGCTTTTGCACATAACATTTGCGAAGTCAACTTTGAGGTTCAGACGGGATGTCGGACCGCGTCCTAAGCCGTTATCTCCAAGGTTCTTTATTAACCCTCGATGTCCCCGGGTCTTTGTCCTTCTTAGCTGCATCCATCGATGTTCGTCTTGAGTGAAATAGCGAATGCGAGGAGAAGGGAGGCCCTGCTTCTGGTTCTTGAGATGAATCATAGCAAGGTAGGCGAGCATCTCTCTGCCGCCGAGGTTGGGCCGGGTAAAGAGCCTGTATTCTCTGCTTATAGTGACCAGGGAAAGTGAGGAGCATGATGTTTCTGGGTTGTATTTTGTGATTGCTCATTGAGCCTTGTTCCTTCACCCATGTTTTGTCGCCCCGGTTTTAATTGTTTTAAAACCAAGCTCGATAAAAAAAGCATGTGTTGTTAACAGTAATAAAGCATGTGTTGTTTACTGATCTAATGTGGGTGCTTTATTTTTATTGAACCACATAATTAAGTTAATTTAGCCAGGCAATAAAAGATGTACCTTGAGTAGGATATAGATTAGCTCTGGATGAACACTCCGGTAAGCAAGGTTCATTAGCCCCTCTTCTAACGCTTCCTTACTCGAGCTTCGTAATGAACCAGCTAGGCATCAACCATACTGGGCTGATAGGACATCAACCTTGCCCGGGCTTTGTTATGAACCAGCTGGGCATCAACCATACTGGGCCGGTAGGACATCAACCTTACCCGAGCTTTGCAATGAAAATTTGAGACGGGAACAAAGTTAGAAATTGAATCATTCTTTATTAATAGTGCATGCAGTGCATGCGTGCGATCTAGGTACAGGCATCCTGTCTAGTTTATCTAATGCATACGATTCGAATTCACTGGCCTATGTTACAATATACAGCCCCTCCCAGTTTGGCTAGAACTTTTCGACTGACTGATCGGTTGTGTTTTCGAAAACTTTTCTTAAGACCAGGTCCCCTGGCTGAAACATACGGAGTTTCACGTGCCTGTTTTATAGGTTTACTAGCATGTTGTGGTATGATCTTATGCACGAGTTCTTTGCTTTGCGATTCCTCTCCCGTGTCCCAGGTCTTTGACCCGCAGTTTTGACATTCTCTTGCTCGGGTATATCGATTCGAAGTATGGCCATACCGATTCTGTTGTTATAGCCTCCATCCATGGTGGCGAAGGGGGATATACCGGTTAGTCGTGACCCCATCGTTCTTTAGGCCAAAAGGACCTAGGAGTTCATCCACCCACTTGTGCTGTGAATCTGTCGTTTCTTTAGGTGGTTAATATGGTCTTGTTGAAGCTTACATGGCCATTGCTCTGCGGATACGCGGGGTGGAGTGTAAATTCTTTATTTTCAATTCTGTGAAGTTCCTATAGGCGGCTATCAGTTAAGGCAGTTATCGATACAAATGATCGGGTATCTTAGAGCCGGTGAAGCGATATTCTTCGAATGGCCCGAGTGACATCATATCACTTTGATTGATGTAAAAGCCTCGGCCTCTATTCACTTGCTGAAATAATCAGTGGCTACCAACAATAATTTTTTCTGAGCCAAGGCGGTAGGGAGCTGCTTGACTACGTCAATTCCCCATTGAGCGAAAGGCCAAGGGCTCGTGGTTGAAATTAAATTATGAAGTGGTGATCTCAAGGCGGGGAGCCCGTCGGCATCAATCACGCTACAATGCGTGGTCGGCGGTGTCGGATCATGGTTGTGATAATACCCTTGATATGGGCTGCGTATTGCCGATCATTCTGTACTGGATGATTACCACATATCCCTTCATGCAGTTCGGCCAATACATTTTGTCCATATTTAGTAGTTAAGCACTTTAGGTACGGCCTGTCTAGGGACCGTTTAAACAGCTACACGTTAACCAAAGAGAACCTGGCCAACTAGATTTGGATCTTGTGAGCCTTGTTCCTTTCGTTTGAGAGCTCTCCCGTGTTGATATACTGCACTATGAGGTCCATCTAGGAAGGGGAGACCTCGTCCACCTGACTCACCCGGGTAGTGATAATTGAATTATCTAGTTGATAATAGATGGGCAGGAACACTTTTTCTGTTATCGAAAAAGAGGCGGTTATGGCTGCTAAGGCGTCCGCTTTCTCATTGCAATCTCTTGTGATGTGTTCGAGCTTCAGCCTTAAGGCGCGACGTTAGCAACCGGGGATCTATACTTTGCCATTCGAGGTTCTCGCGACTCATAGTCTTCGTTTACCTGCCCTACCACCAACTGAGAATCACTTCGAATTAGGAGCCTGTCGGTTGACACAATAGCTACTAGTTCAATTTCGACTAGGATGGCCTCATACTCTAATTCGTTGTTGGAAGTGTTGAAGCCTAAATGGATAAGCTTGTAATTTCTCCTGACGAATTTAAGTTGTGAAGCCAGTCATCGACTCAGATTTGCGAATGCCCGTCGATACCCTCGACCCACCCCGCGTGCGATGTAGGCGAGGTGTCAACATTCATTTACAATACCATATAAGCATGATGCGTTCATCTGGCAATAAGCGTGTCTTGAGATATATTACATTGTGGCGAGAATTTCAAAATATATTCAAGCTTCCGCAGATAGGAGTGTTCGACTTATACAAAAACTTTACATTTGTTCAAACAACAAAGAATATTACATATACCAAAATAGACTAAAAATCTTCGTGGGCATCTAACTGTGGTGACCTTAGGAGGCGATGAGGTTGTCCAGCGCTTGCCTCGCCGTGCCTACACGGATGAAAACCCCGTGCTAAGCTTTACGCTTAGTGGGAATAAACTCGTGGACGACCACTAACACGGATCATCGAAAAGCCACATGCGCATGCGTACACATCACAACATATCATATCATTTAAACATGCTTATGCATATCTCGTATTTACTTATCTGTCGTGTTTAGGTACTAGCATCAACGTTCATATGTCATATTCAAGTCATTTGTTTTATGTTTCGTGTATGGCGAAGTGGATAAAGGCTATAAAGGACACGGCGTACTCTTTGTAATGCGAAATTGTAATTATAAAGGCGAAAGTCTTTGTTATCGTTATTAGCGAGGAGCGATAACCATCTATAAGGGCCCGAAGGCGCTATTATCATTGTACTAGACAATAACCATCTATAAGGGCCCGAAGAAACGTATAATGACCTAAACGAGGCGGCGGTCGGTATGTTGCGGGCTTGTTTTTTACTAATAAGCATCTTGTCCCAGCCCTCTAGGGTTAAGCGGATAATCGTGTGTATTTTATGTTCGATGCGCTATCTCATATTCAGAATAATTATTGTCATCTGGTGATCATATGCAATATTTACGATCATTTTATTCGTATGCTGCATTTCATTATCTCATTATATCATGAATAACTATGGTTACCATGTATGCTTATGAGCTATTTACTATCATTCCAATTTTATAAAGCTATATGGATGGGTTCTGAACTCGAGGATTTCCATAGAGTCAAAGAGAAAATCCGAAAGCCGGAGTTCGAGACGAAGAAATTATGGCCAGTCCGGAAGTTGAGGCTTCGCATGAGCGTTATTTCTGGCGAACCGGCGGGGCATACTATTTTTTTGTGATTTTACGGACATCATATGAGTTCAAATTTCATCAAGGTATATATGGATGGATTACAGACTCGAGGCTTTCCGTAGAGTCTAGAACACGCATCGAAATAAGTCGAGCGAAGAATTTATGACGAAGACAAAAACATGGGTTTTTGGAGAAATTTTGACGACGTCTCATAAAACTCACGATATTTCCTTAATACAAATATTCCTCGATTGAGGATTATAATCAATACCTTCAGTGCAAAACCGCAATAGAACAATTCACAAAAACCGCGTATAGGGGATGACTTATGGTTTCTTTAGCATGCGTCTATAGCGATTAATGAGTTAGGAGGTTTCCTGAAGTCTGGGGTACAGAATCATATGGTTTAAATACAATAAGATCGATCGTAATAAATAAAACAAGCTAAAATCAGTCTAAAACCCAGCGCCGCGATATCACAAAGTAGGGTTCTTTTATACCCATATTCATAAAAAATGGGTTTATGGTTTGATTTTCCAACCATAATCTTTTCTTTTCTTACCGCCATCTTGTTTAGCTTGATCATCTGAAGCCACGGAAAAAATGGAGAGAATTACTTAGCCCCACCCCCCTCTTTCTCTTCCTACCTCACGGAGTCTCTCTCTCTTTCTCGAAATGAAGAACACCCTTTCCATGACCATTGTGCCTTTGAGATTGTTAAATTACTAATTTACCCTTACTTCTTGAAATAATTTTTTTCGTTTCGTTTTATTTCGAAAATTCTGGTTAAGCTTATATTCTGGCACTAAACGTGTTATAAGCGGTAGGGCATATTTTAAGGTATGACACCACTGGATTCGAGTTACCTTGGCACACTCCGGATTGGGGGATTTCTACTAGAAAATCTGCTAGAACCTATCCTTTTTTAACCAATCTTGTATCTGATACGAAGTCGCTCAATTCAATTTCATGCGTATCCTCCCGGACAAGTTAGACTTGAGAATGGTGCTCCGAAGCGAAAGGTCAGTTAGCATAACAATGGGGTGTGCTTGGAACTATGGATGGAATTCTTAGGTTGCTGCAGAAGGCTAATCCCACTTTGCTGAGGTGGAGCTGTGTAAGTTCTGCATTAGGCTAAGGTTTACTAACAAAAAATACTAGCCTCTTGCTTTTATTCGTCTTCCTTGATTCAGGTAGTGCTCATTGAGACATCTGAAGCGCTAAATTGAAGAGTGTTTAATGACCCGAGGCTAGCAAGAATTTGGAGGTTTGAATCTTGTTTGATAGGTTGTGAGGATTCATCTGTTCCTCATTCCACCGGCCTTGGCCCACCGCCAGGGAGTGTAAACGGCTTGAAGCGGTGCGTAAATCGAGATGAATGTCGCCCGGGGAGGCCAGGCGCGATCAGCTGTTAATACTCCCTTTCTAGAGGCGGGAGCCAGGGACTCCAGAATAGCTTTAAGTTAAGCGGGGTTGGCTTCTATACCCCTCTGAGTCACCATGAAACCGAGAATCAACTTAGTGCTAATAAGTGCATTTGAGATTGAGCTTCATAGGCGTATGCCCTTAGGAGTTAGCTAAGTGTCTAGATCTGGGCATTCTTTGGACTTCTGACATGTCATCAATGTAAACCTCCATGGTTTTTCCGAGTAGAGGCATGAACATCTTGGTCACAAACCTCTGATAAGTTGCTGACATTTTTTTAAGCTAAGCGCATCCCATTATGTAAAGGAGACAATGCAGTAATGGGGTGATGAAGGTTGTTTTCTCCTTTTCTAGCGGATGCATGGGTATTTGATGATATCGAAGGCGTCAGGAGCAACCGACATCCATGCCGGCGTCATCAACGATCTAGTCTTATCGGGTAGAGGGAAGGCGTCTTTTGAATGCTACCGTTGAGATACAATGTAGTCAGCGTACTCTCCATTTTCCGCCTTTTGGGACTACCTAAATTGCGACCATTAAAATTGCTATCTCTCTAATGAATCCTGCTTCCAAAAGATTATCCACTTCTATCTAAATAACTTGATGTCGATTTGGGTGGAAACGCCTCATTTTTTGTCTAATCGGCCTAGCCGAAGGGATGACATCCAGTTTGTGAGAGGGATGTACGGGGTTAATGTCGGCCATATCTGAGTGAGTCCAGGCGAACACATCCATATTATGGAGCAGAACTTGTTGTATTTGTTCCTTCTCCGCACCGGATAGGAGGGAACTAACGCCGATTGTTTATCCATTTCGGTAGTGACATTGATTCCAGGGTTATTGACCTTGATCGCTCCCTATGTTCCACAGCGCACAGGCGTGTCTGTCAGTTGCTGATACGGGGCACGGGTCTCGGCCGGATTGTGGGAGCTTTCGTTTCTCACGCTCTTATCTTGTGATTGGTAGCCTTCTTAGGAGCTGCTAGTTGGCTGCTTAGGAGATCAATTTGCCCAGCACTAGTCAGATAGCTAATTATTTGGTGGTAGGTCGATGGCACGGCTTTCATCATGCGGCCGTACTTTCGACCAACTTGATGGCATTGTAGGGCGGGTCTATGACAGGCGAAAACAAAACCTCTGAACCACAGGCCCTACTCGCGGCGAGGGAGAGAAATGTCACCCACGTCGTCCTTTAGCTGGTTGCCAGATTAAGCCGGACCCGAGTTCTACCAGCCAGTTCGGCCTATCAAGGAGATGTTGTCTACTTTGAAGGCGGGCGGTTGCAACAGATCGGCCAGCGTTGCGGGGTCGGCCGATTACTCTGTGCACATCAAAATCATTGATACATAAAGTGAGTACAAGTGCATCATGGTGTGATGTGATACGGATGGGTTAATATGAGAAAGGATATAGAATATCAATCGATTTGGTTAGCCTACTTTGCTATTTGGGGCGTGGATGGGTGTTTATCGAACTAGGACTATGTTGCCGCAGCGATGTTCTCCTCTTATAGTGCTTAGATTGATATTGATCGTCAGTCGGTCCGCCCAGTATGTAGTTTATGGTGGGTCGAGGTTCAGGCGGGAGCTCTGCTCTAGCAGCTATTCTTTCGACCGCAGGGGCGACCTCAGCTCCGCGGACCGTCTCTCGGATATATCTCTTAAGGTGGTCGACCCTGATTAACTTTTCCACCATAAATTTCAGGCTTCGACTCGATTGGTCCCGTGCCCGTGGTCTCTATGGTAATCACACCTCAAGGCCCAGTTCGCGTGCGAGGTCGGCCCGGATAGGTGTAGTCCGTTTAAGTCGGTGATCCGGATGGCGGAAGAGTCGCGTCATATGAGATGTTCAGACGGGTAAACTACGGGGGTTCCCTCTTTCTCTCTGGTAGTCTGGGGCGTTTAGTTCTTACTCTGGCTCCTTTTATTTCATCTTGACCTTTAATGGTTGGCTTGCCGGCTTTGTACGTGATCATCACGGTCTGGGAGAGGTACGCCGGATATTATCACCTCTAGTGTCGAATGTTTATCCTCGAGTAAATGTGGATTCTTCCATCGTCGTAGACGGATCTAGATAAGCGAGTGGAAGAGAATGGGTGGTGGGCAATTCCTTTGAAAGTCACGGAGGACCGCATCCATACTTTATGGTCGATCTACAGGGTGACTTTCCGTCTTACGGTGAAATCGCGGATGGACTCGTCCTACTGCTTGAAGATGGTTTGCGAAATTTGATGTTTCCCTGTCGAAGCGGGCACATGTCTTGCAGGCTCATAAATGAAGCCCTGACTCTTGAAAGAGTTGATAAATCTCCACGAGAGTTTGTGGAACCAAGCCACGACGGGCCCCTTCAAGCTGGCCGGGAACACTTTGCATAATAAATGATCCGCGTGAGTATCATCGCTTTGATTGAAGTCTTTGACGTAATTAAATGCAGTCGGGAGGAGCCATCATACATGGCAAATGACGGTATGACAAAGCCCTTGTGGCTACGTAACTTAAGATGTGTAGCCCCTAGCAGGAGGATAGCATGTCTTCGATCCCCGGACAATGGTGGGTCTGAGCATGTATGGAAACAGGTGGCCGGTAGGATGCACGAATGAAAGTGACGATCTTATGCCCCATGCGAGGGCACGGGGAGCTGCTGGCCTCGTTTCTCTCTCACAGGAATTCTCTCGTGCTCGTAAGGCATGCCAGCAACAGGAGATGGCTAGAACGGTGTGGGGGCCTCTTTATTGATTTGGCCTCCATGTTGCTCGTTGGGGGTGGCATATCAGGAAGCGGAGAGCTGCAGAAATTTAGCTCGTCATCCGTTCTTCAACGTCTTGTCGTATGGCCGGATGACTCCTTGCCTTTATTTTGTTTAACGGGGTGCGGTGGGCGCTCCCTCGTGCGTTTTCGCCAGTCCTCTTTGCGGCGGGCCGCGGCGTCGTTCTCTTGTTATGGAATGAGTCGGCATGGCTCTGCTGATTGACCATCTGTTTAGCAGCTTGTTCGTCTGCCGTCTCCATATCTAACACCCGGCCCGAAGGAACTAGTCTTGAGGGTTGATTTAGCGGAGTTCTTGGCCATCGCGGCATAATAAGGCTGGATGAATGGCGGGAACTACCAAATATTCGGGGCAGGGATCGCAGCCAGGCGTGGGCTTCGCTCGTTCCCAGATGAGATTTTGCCCCAGTGTTCCCACAGCGGTGTCAATTGTTGTCTCTCAGTTCTCAGAAAGTCTTGAATCGTCGGGCGTTAACTGGCAGCCAGGCATATGAAATAAACAAGTTACCGGCTAGGTGGTGTGCGATGTAGTTAGGCAGAGAGATAGAGAGCGTAGAATGTCGGTCTTGTGAAGTATGTTTCCATCTCTTTTGTTACCATTCCTCCCTTGTATATGAAGGATGATGATGATCCATTTTTTATGGAAAGTGGGCAATTGGTTTCCGAAATGGAAGGGAGGTAGGTCGTTCACTTGGGCATCAACCGTTTTTCCTTTTGAATAACTAAGTCGTTCGAATCTTCCGCCTCAAGGATCATTTGATCATCTAAGAAGCGATTCACGTCTGAGTTTGTGGGGAGAATATGTTCTTGAGGTGTATGAAGGATCGGTCGAGAATCGTTGGTTGTGTCTTAACTAGAGGCGGTAGAATTTAGAAGAAGGCATGCTGGAGCAGTAATAATTAAATCAGTGTTAGTATGGGGATCTTGGGCCTCTATGAGGCATGATCGATCACGAGATTAGCCACAGTAGGGACATTAGGCCAAAAGCGTAGTGCCGCGGTTCTATCATGTGGATAAGCTATTGGTAAGTTAACGTTTGAACAGCTTGAAATGTAAAGTCAGAGTTCTTATTACATACGTTGGATTTAACCATAGTATTTAAACAAACATGAATACAGGTAAGTTCAAGTTTGTAATATAATATCATTGGATTTATTGCTCGTGATTAAGTTATATTTGGATAAACTTGAAGGGGTTAAAACGAGTTTGAAACGAGAATAAGGTATTTAAATTTAGATCCCAAAATAAATTTTTATATCAAATCTTAGACTTAACCGTTGCTTAACAAAGTTGTTATTTAGTATAAAAAGTAAAAAGAGAATAGATGAAAAATAAGAGCTAGAACGTTAAACTCACTACCATATTCATATTCTTATTATAGTACATCTCGTAACAAATTTCCTAAACTTAATTCTTTATTTTTAGAAAACTTATATAATTGTTATTGAAAAGGACATTTGGTGGCAAATTGTAATTAATATATACATTTCTTCAACCAAAAGTCAAAACCAACGAGTTTGCTGCTTACATGGCAAAATGCAACGGAAAAAGAAACCTATTTACATTCTAGTTTCACTCAAATCCACAATCTTATTTAAACAACAGAAATACAAGCCACCATAAATTAAAAAAAACTCACCAAATGATTGAATACGTCTAGGAGACCCGATCCGTTATTTTATCGATCACTCGCCTGAAAGTGTACACAACCGGCATCACCATACCTAAGCTGGATTCGCCTGAACCATACCAGCCGGTCTGACTCCGTAATATATCTGTTGATGATTCATGTTCATCCATCCAGAAACCACTCTCATCGGCATCTCGTAACCCTCCATTGGACCCACTGCTCTAATTGCTCCACCGTACACTTGCCCCATACCGGGACCCGGCGCTGTTCGGAATCCCACTGGGATTTGAACTGGCGGTCCGGGGTATTGTGGAACGTACTGCGTCCGGACCGGAACAGGCTGAACTGGCATATTACCCGGTGGAACCTGACCCGGGACATAGTAAACTGGAATTTGGTGCACTTGTTGACCCGGATAGTGGGTCTCCGGGTTGTAGTGCCACATCGGGTTTCCGGCGTACCCGCCCGATTGCGGATTCCCGGGTTCTACCGCATCGGCCGAACCCTCAGGCGGATTATCCTTTGCTTCAATTGGAGGAACCGATCTATCAAGCCTGGTTTTTACCGGTGGAAGGTCGGGGATTGCCGGCACAGAGGGGCCCGATGAGGTCGAGCAAAACGGAGAAGTGAACGCCGGAGCTGGTGATCCAGGATCGGATACCGACACATTTTCTGACAGAACCGATCGGGTTTTCAATTTGGGCTCCCGCGGCGGTGCTTGTGCGTCGTCTGAATTATCCAGTCCGAACAGATAATCTGGAACCTCCGACACAATGGACGACGCCTCGGATCGGCCGCGCTCAAGGCCGCCGCCGTTGATCGCATCGAAGAACCAGTGCTCGCGCTTGCTGGAGCCGTCGAGAAGCGAGCTGATGCTGCTAGCTCTGGAGCCGCCGCCGTCGTCGGTTGGGAAGAGAAACAATCGGAGCCGAGCCGTTTTGGATCCAATCCCACTAAGAGCCACTCTATCGTACTCTTCCATCATGTTCTCAACGTCTTCATCGGTAGTGACGGAGATTAGAGAATCGAGGTCTTCGTTGGGAAGCTGGTACTTAACGCTGATGTATTTCGTACCAGATAGCTTCGACAGCTTCAGGACCAGGGCGGAGAAAGTGATGGCCCGATGAACTGCGACGATTCGCGTGTCTCCGCCGACGTAGCGTAGCTGATTGTCATGAGGCCGCGGTAGAATCTTGCCGCCAGAAACTGCACATAGATCAGTTGTACGGGTTGAACGTCGTTCATCCGATAATCGGATCTCAGGGACGACGCCACCGAAGTCGCTGGCGGCGGAGTCGAGCTCCGATGGTTGATGCGACGCCATTCAATAAGAAAAACCGTATCAAATTCCTCAATTTCTCCGCCCAGCCATGTCAATTATTGTCAGGAATAACCCCAATTGATCAGTGATCACACGCCACTAGTACTGTCGTGAACGAGCATCATCACAGATGCGTTTTCCATCCGTTATATAAAACAAAGAAAAGCCACGTCCTGTGGCTATATCTATGTGAGGCCTACAGCACTAGGAAGTTAATGGACTGTCACCAGCTATATCATATATGTAAGTGAACGCAACGGAGGAGGGACAATTACACAGGATTACAACTATCAATTTCACTATTTATCAGAGGCTAAAAACGGAGCGACGCCACCCGATGTTTTCATATTTATTTTTCATTTGTCACTCACTACCCAATAGTCTATAGTCGATAGTCGTTGCTTTCTTCCACCACAAAAATTTTAATACCTTCAATAGTTAAACATCAGAAAAATGATTAAGCTTGGTTTTGCAGTAAGTTAAGAGAGAAATAGCCGTCTTTTTCCCTGTGGACGGACATGAGAATTGAAACGAAACGATTTGGGCGGCGGCGCAAACCAGGTCCGTCCTGAGGTCATGGGCGGCGCAAGTTGAGGGCAAAAAATGATTGTCAAACTCTATTTATATATTTGGAATATATACGAGAATCATTGTGCTCTTTATAAGACTAATTTTTCCGAATTTCTATATCATTAAATAATTCAAGAATCTTTTAAGCAAATGGGAGTTGTGTTACGTTGTTCAAGTTGGCTGCATGTTGCTACATCTGAAAATCAACTTAATTTATATATTAGAATTTAGAAAAAAAAACATCTTTGGGAAAATAAAGTGAGAAAAAGGTGCTTTACCTGTACTAAAAAGCCGTGTATAGTGGAGAGTGGAGACTGGCTTAGAGAAGTAGAAGGTGATTAGAGGGGAGTTGAAAGGGTAGCAAAAAGCATGCTAAGTTTAAGATGGACGGCTGATGTAGGTCCCACGTCTTCTTTCAATCCTTTTGTTGTGTGCAACACGTGGCCACAGTCATCTTTCATCCTTCACGGAGTTATAATCTCACGCAATATCTCTGTCACCCTCCAATCACCAACTCTTTTATGAGTTATGTCTCTGTAGTCTGTTCTATATTTTTTGTGTCTCTCATTTGTTTGGCGGTCGACCGTCGACGACTGACTGCACGTGGCTTTCGCTATACTCAGTATAGAGATTAGGGATTTCATTGATGTCAAATTTCCCTTTATATATGCAAAATGCTTCAGCGACATCACGGTATCCGATACCATTTTAAAAATAAACTTTTAGAGTAAATTTAAAAATATAAATATTAAATAATATAAATACCATTATCCATTTTCTTCTCTTTCTTATAAACATTCCAAAAATCAGTATCCTTATCAAATTATGATAACTTTTCTTTTCCACTTGTCATATCTTATAGCAACATCCCTTTTATATATATATATATATATATATATATATAGTGAATCTTTTTGTTAATCAATTTGAAATTTGGAAAGCGTGTGGGATCGTTAAGGCGGACTTGAGTACTATTTGAAAAATTTATAGTCTATGTTTCGGATCATCGAAATTTGATAGAATTTCTTTAAATCTTTGGTCACGAGTTTCACGGAGCTGTGTGACTCATATGAAATAAGAAGAAGAAGGGTAGAAGCTTGAGAACTACGATGGCCATTCCGATCTCGTCGATTAACGCGAGAGAAAAGATTGAACAACCCAGAGGCGAATGTGTTCGCATTACGCTTTCGCAGATGAGGTGGTGCAGTATTTATAGTATATGTTCCACGATTGGATGGTGATTAGGATTATTTCGGTGGGCGGGATATTCTGCTTTTATCGGCAGTTTGGTTAAGGATATTGAAGGAAGCGAGTTTATTTAGAATTATCTTTCTTATACCGTGGTGGATCACGGCCCGATCTGCGGGATGTTGTTATATCAAATGGGTATATTATTTTCCTTCTTTGGTGAGATTTAATTAGTTCTGGGATAATATGTTGGTAAGAGTTATTATTTCACTTCTCGATGGGATTTAGTTTGATTTGCGGAATGTAGAACTTCTCGATTCCATGTAGTCTTTTAGTAGACGGATTAGTGCTTCATTTTGGGTACAGTGTCGAGGCACGAGTGTTTTGATGGCGGCGCTCTTCTTTGGGTTTGGCGAGTGGGCTGCGACGATTTTCAAGCCTGTCGGTTGCACGGCCTTGTATGCGATTGTATGCGTGGGCAAGGGTTATGCGTTTCGTTTGGTCTGATTTCACGTGTCTGCTTTCGGGGCCCGTTAGTTAAGGCTTGAATTACATTGCGTCGTCGTGCTGCGGTGATGACTATCTTTGGTTTCAGCTCATCCTCCGCCTTTTCCGATTTCCTTCTGTTTCTTCCTTGAGCGTCCACCATCTTGTGTACCCCGATCTTGAAACTTTTTCTTCGCTTTTAACGAGTTCGGACTTCCTCTTCCTTAATTTCCATCTAAACCTTTTGTGCAGAGTCCTTTTCTGGCATCTTTCCTGAGATAGCTTCTTCCGTGTTATTCCTGGGACCATTGCGTCTTTCTTTCTTTGGTGTATGTTCGGGAGATACGTCGAGGCTTTAGGATGTCAGCGGATTTCGTTCTCGTTATAGCATCATAGTAGATTAAGGTCATTTCTTCTTCTCTACCAGCGTATTGAGTGAATCTTATTCTTCTTAGATTCTAGACGACCGGCGGCGCCTCCGTCATTCGGCAAAGTCGATCTTGAAATACTCGAAGTGCCCCCTTTTCCTTAGGCGAGGGTAAGGGAAGTGGGCAGTTAAGTATCACGGGGTCGAATCCTCCTCCTGATCCGCGTTCGTATGCTTTGGGTAGTAAGGGCCTAGCAAGGTTGGTGCTTGTGTGGGGCCCGATTTTCTTAGCGTTCTGGCACCCTCACTTTGCAGGCGTTGAGTGGTCCCTTGATGTTTTGACCCTCTTATGTGGTTTAAGGTGCCTAAGATGGTATGCTTCTTTAAAGTAGCTTTCGATAATGGTCTTGCTTCCCTCATCCCTTCATAAAAGGGGTTTTTGCGGCATTGATGTCTGTCCTTCTCGACTTCCTTGATGGGTACGGGGGTATTTTGGTTTCTTTTTTAGGAATGAGAACCGTGTTAAAGTATGGCTTTGCTCGCTATCTTTTAGTGCGAGAGAACCACTTAGGGCTTCCTCTGTTTTTCGAGCGTCTTGACGCTCCTACAGTGATTCGATCTTCCCTCTTCCCACAGGCTTTGGAAGGAACGCTACTTCTTTGTTAGCGGCCGCAATTGGGAATATAACCCTCTTGACAAGGACGACACCCTGGGCATTCCGGTTGCTTGGACCACCCCCGAGAATCTGCGTGAGTGTAAACTGTTGCAGACATAACTTGTATGAGGTTGTTGGATATCTCTAGTGCATTGTCACACTCTTAGGTGCTCGACTGATCGACCACGAAGATGGCGTCGTAACAATGTGTTGTTGAGTGTTCTCCTCGTCCTCACGGCTGGGCTGGTCAAATGGGATGTTCTAGCCCTTCGAGCTCGAGAGGTCGACCCTTTCTTTGCTGAGGCCTTCGCCTCCTTGCCATGAAAGTCTCTCATGTCGGACTCCTCTCTTTAAACCCCCGGGAATACGGCTCGTTGGTGATGTCTCGGAGCCGGTGTGAAGCGGAGAATACGGACTTTCGGATTGAAGATCGGTAGGCTTTGGTCGGGTTCCGAGAGTGGGCGTCTTCCTCTTACTCCCGGATCTACCACGTGTCCAGAAGCCCGGAAGCGGTATTTGTCGCCTCCATTTGAGGTTCTGAGTCTTAGTTCGTGACCCTGGATTACGGGTCTCTTCTTGAGAACAAGGTCCCTCGGGTAGGGGCGGATTGGCGTGGATGTGATCGTGCCATCCTTTGTCTGGAATCACTTCACGAAGAATGTTAGGCCGTATCTCAGGGCGGGAGGGTGAAGAGGAAGGACTCGGCGGCGAATGGCTACTCCTTGCTTTTCAATCTTAGAGACTGCGGCTGGCGCGGTCTCGTCCATTCTTAGGATTAGACCTCGAAGTTGAAGCGTCTTTACTTTGGTGATGAGCTTTAGCTCTATCCTCAGGGTCGCCTCTGTAAGTTCCGTATCTTGTCGTGTGCGATTTCATTACGGGTTGATGTTGATCTTGTGTTGAATCTTGACTTTCACGTTGGGTGTGGCGGTGGCTACTCATTTGAAAGTTGGCCCAGACCCAGAACTAAATGAAAACCATGCCAAAGCTGCAGGGTTTAGGCGAGGATGGCTTCCTTTTACATGCGGCGGTGAGGCTGCGGATCGGGTCTGACTTATGTCAGGAGGCGGTGAAGCTTAAATTACCATTTGAAGCATACCACGTCGGCACGTGCTTTCGGGCGAGGATAGAAAGATGAGGCGAAGCGACGGGGGCGGGTACAGGCGAGCTTCGGGAGGTTCGAGATGAGGCTGCGGGGGTGCGCAGTGGCTTGCTGGGGCCGAGGACGAGGGCGATGCGCGTGTCAGGCTTCGGATGGTTAGGGATGAGCTCCTTACAGCCCGGGCGGCTGCGGGGTCCCAGGAGGGCTATGTGCGGTCAGATGAGCTGCCGCGATAAGGCGGGCGCTCTTAGACGGGGCTCGTCGTGAGGTCTCCGAGGCTGCAAACTCGGGGGAACGCCTGACTGAGGAATATCGTGGGTTGCGTGGGGACCTTCATCAACAAATAACTCTGGTTGCTCAACGGGATGAAGTTATAGGAAGATTGAGGGATGAGGCCTGTACTCAATGTGGCTTTTAGGTGGCTCTGTCTTCGAGAAGCTACATGCCTATCCCGGCCCTGGACTTCAACTTTAAGATCCCACACGCCGAGAGTTCGAGAACTCAATACCATTTCAGAACCAAACACCCCTCCTGGCCGAGGCCCACCCCTTCTTCACTTCTCCGCTCCTTCCATGCCCGATCACGGCCAGAGATATCACGCCACGATTTTTGTTTTATTTTTCACGGGCCTAGACCTATAGACGATGTGTAGCCTTTTCCCTTAATAAATGTTCTTACCACTTTTGTCATCACCTATGCATTTCTCGGTGACCGCTCGCATGAACTGAATTGAATTTCAGCGCATCGTCTCCAGGCCGAAAGGCCGCCCAGCCGGGAGCAACTCCCGGGTCAGATGGCTATCAGCAAATGAGCTCAAAATTGCTTCTGCCCCGGGCGCCAGGCCCATGCCAGTCGATCAAATGAGTCGATCCGAGACTTTGGGGGCCGCATGGTCCGAGCAAGAGTAGTCGCTCGGGTCAAACTCCGAGTCGCCCGGCGCCCGAGGCCTCATGGGCCGAATAGCCTCGGTTCGATCCTCGACTCTAGGCCAGACTACCGCGCAGAGAATGGTACCAACCAGCCTGCTGGCTCCGCCGTGGGTCTCCGGGCTGAAAGAATGAAATGATCCGACTCTTAGGGTCAGACGGGCTTCATGCAGAGTAGTCAGAGCTCAAGCCAACCGAGCCGCTGGCCTGAAGCTTATGGCTCAGGCTGGGGCCAGTTTTGATGCTGACCACTCTGCAGCTGCATGGCTCAGGCAGAGTAGTCGAAGGTCACAAATCGAAGTCAGCTGGCTCGGCACAGGGTTTTAAAGCATATTCGAGCCGATCTCGACTTTAGGCCGCGACGGCTCAGGCAGTAGTCAGCCTGGCCAACCGAAGCCGGGCCACTCGCTACCAGGCTCAGGGTCAATAGCATGACCGATCTAACTTCAGTTTCACGTCTGTGCGTAGTAGTCGCGTGCTCGCCAAACTGAGTCATTGGCTCCGGCGTTGTGGCCTTGTGGGTCAATAGCCCGAAATGATTCGACTCTAGGATGTACGGCTCGCAAGCAGTAGTCTACCATCAAACAGAGTCATGGCTCGCGCGCATACACAGTCGAATAAATTAACCGATCCGACTTGCGCCAGATGACCTGATGCAGAGTAGTCAAGCAATAAACCGAGTCACAGCCCAGCGGCCGAGGCCTGAGGGGGTCAATACACCGAAATGATCCGACTCTAGCCGCATTACCATACAGAGTAGCGTCGAGCTGGCCAAACTGAGTCATTGGCCCGGCGCCTCGAGGCCTCGTTGGCCGACAATGAGCCGATTCGACTTCAGCCGTACGGCCTCGTGGCAGAGTAGTCAAGCTCGCCAAACCAGCGTCATTGGCCCGGCGCCGTGGGCCTCGCGGTCACGCCAGCCGACCGACCTAGGGCTACATAGCCCGCGCAGAGTAGTCGAGCCGGGTCAAATCGAGGCCGCCGGGTCTGAAGGTTTATGGTCCTCCGGGTCAATAAAATACTTCATCTGGACTCTAGTCGCATGGCCTCAGGCAGTAGTCGAGCTCATCAAACTAAGTCACTGGCCCGGTGTTGCGGGCCTCAGGGTCAATAGCTTGAGCGATTTGACTCTAGCCGCATGGTACGCAGTGGCTCAGCTCGCCAACCGAAAGCCGCAGGGCCCGCGCTGAGTCTCAGAGCCGAACAGTTCGAAATGACCAATTTTGAAGCGGCGCGGTCATGCAGAGTAGTCGGTCATTAAACTACCGCCACAATACCAGGCGCTGAGGCCTGCATGCGGTCACACTCGAGTCGACCGGTCAGAGTTTACGGCCTCGTGCAGAAGCCAAGCTCGCCAAACCAGTTGGCCGGGCTCCGCACCGAGGTGTCGCCTTGCGGGTCGACAACCAGGCGATCCGACTCGAGGTCATGGCTTGGTGGCAGAGTAGTCGAGCTCGCCAACCGAAGACGGGACAAAGAACAATTCGCTTCGATTTTTCGGAAGATGCGCAGTGTCTTTAATGTCGTTCATGGAGAATCGGAAACGCATTTCGCGAATTTCCGAGTGCTTTCGCCTCTTTATGCAGCTGGCTTCACTGTAGGAGTTTATACTTCTGATATTCGCCTTCTCGGTGCAGCAACCGATCCGCTTGAAATTAAGCCGAGGCTTTGATCGCTCTCGCCGGGGATCCACCAAGATTCTCGTTTAGTTTTGGCTGATCTCCGGGTCAGGAGTCATGGTTTCTAGTCTCCCTTTACGGGAGCAGCAGGCATTCCCAGCTTCGTGCTAGGAATGCAATCCTGAGAGTGGCGTATTACTTTATGCCATCCCTATTTTCTATTCTTCTTTCTTCTCTTTCTCTCTTGACTCTTCCTTCCTTTCTTCTTTCATTCTCTTCCTTTCTTCTTTTCTTCCACATCTCATTCTCCATTTTTCATTTCCTTTCGTACAAACCCTTTCCATCCTTTTTTTCTTCTCCTCCTCTTTTGTTTGATTGGCTTGAAGGATGGGCTGATGTTCAGCCTATGTGTGATTATTGTGGGGTCAATCCCTCCCATGTCTACCCGTCTCCATGAAGACATCTTTGTCCCTGCCTCAAAAAATGCGTGAGAGGGCTTTGGAGGTCCCTCCGCTAGCTCGAGCCGATGTAGGCGAGGTGTCTGTGGTCGCCATCCAACGATACAGTTCCACTTTCCGAGGCCTCAGTGTAGGAGCACCTCACGCGTATCCAAGTATATGTTATCGACCGCTAGCTTTACGCGGATGCTAAGTAGCACCCCTTTCGCCACTCGCCGGTCTCCCCGAACCATTCGTGATCAGCTTACTTCGTGAGGAAACTTGATCATCAAGTGTGGTGTTTGCGAGGGAATGACTTTATCGGTGATCGGTGAGAGGGTCCCCGCCAACAACATACTAGCGACGCGTCGGCTAACGAGGAATCTCGCCGCCGCCTGCGCTGGGCTCCCGTAAGGCGCGAAAATACTACTGACAGTCCAAGGGTAATACTTTTTCTCCCGAGAATCCGCAACGCCGACAGTTCCATTCTTCCCTTCCGATGCCCATCTTATCAAAGGTCGGTGGCGTGCAGCAAGGTAAAAGGTGCGAAGATGATGTCGGGCTTGAACTCCCGCTGTTCAAGACTAAATTCGACCGCTTTTGTCACAACCGGCCACTACCAAAGGGTCGTCACGCCGTGTCGCATCCTTCAGCATGAGTCAAAGAACGTTACGGATGTGTCGGCGCCGGGCGCGCTTGACACCGCTTGTATTTTCACTACCTTCACGACTCGATGTCAAGGCAGATGGCCTTCCGAGCCGAAATGATTCCTCCTTCCCGCAATCCTCCTCGAGATCACGCGGATTTCCTGAGTCGCTGTGCGCCGAGTCATTGGTCACGAGATGGTAGCGGCTGCCGAGCCGGAGCTGGCTCCGAGCCCGATTCCGAGGCTAATTTTCGTGGCCATGAAGCGCCTGAGATACCTTACGCCGTATTAACTACTCTATTTCCTTCGGGTTGTGGCGTAATCATCCGTACAAGTGTCTGTAGTCCCTATGGAACCTCGCACACCGGGAAGGTCATTCGTGGCTGGTCACTTCATTTCGAGCCACGCCACCTCAGAATTTGTGTCTGCTTGCACTCGCAGACCCGGACACCGGGAGGTCGTTAAGGTAACCCGGCCGCAGGTGAATAACGTGGTCGCCCCTCGAGTCGAGGTGGGCCTGCACGATCTCCGAGGCTTCGCGCCTGGGGACCGCTCGCCATCTTCTCGAGACCTCCCAATCGCTTTATCTCGTGGGCCCGGGCCCCTTGCCGCTTGTCCGTCCCGCTTTTCTTTATGTAGCGGAGGAGCTCCCTTCTCGATATGAGAGCTTCTTCGGTCATCGATGTATCGCTTTTGTGAGCAAACAACATGCTTGTCATTGAGGATTTTTAGGAATGGAAAACATCAAGTCTTTCGATCGCACTTAATCCAAAGAATGAATGCTGCGGATCGTAAACTTTTAGGCCTGGGTATGTCTACCTTCTCGTAGACTCGTATGGCTAGAACTCCTTGAAGATGTGGACCTCAAAGCCTCCTCGCGAGCCTCTACTGATGGTCAGACCAGACCATTTCTATACGTCCCTACCCAACTATGAGAGACTTAACGCACGGATAGCCTTCAATGAGGAGATCGACGGGCGCTGGTTCGACGAACCGTGCCAAGCGCCGGACCTTTAACAGCGAGAATAAAGCTCAGATCGCACGGTCTCAGACCCATGCAACTACATATGGTTTTGTGGGTACGATGATCGACCGGATTCGACACCATCGAATGCTTCCACTGTGGCATCCCCGAATTTTGGCCTACAGGGGCAAGACTCTCTACGCGGCGACGACTACCGTTGAAAATTGTAATCCATAAGACAGAGCGCCCTCTTACCAATTCCTCCTTCACACTGGGCCGAAGCTCAACTCCGTCCCACGGCTGATCGCTTCTCCTACTTGTCGAGGGTGACGAGTTCCTCATTCGACACGCCCTCCGAGCCGTCTCGCTGCCTCCTCTCCGGGTTAATCATGGCCCATGCCTCCCGCCTACTCGGACTCGCTTCGCCCGCACCAAGGAATGCCTGGATCAGGCCGCCTCTCTGTGAGGAGGAAAGTCAGAACCTTCCCGAGGTCAGTCGTATTCCCGCGATGCCGCATCCGCCGGTGAGTTGCTCTAATCCATCGCGCCGGGTTGGCGAGCGAGCCATTTCCACCTCGCTCGTGTCGGGTCGCACGCTTCTGCAATACACAAGGTCTCATATCCTCATCGCCTCGCGAACTCGTGATCTTCGTGGATTACCGCTGCCCCCGCTTGTGTTCCGTTGATACCTACTGCGAATCGAAGAAATCGGGCCTTTATTTATCGCTGAACCGCTCGTTCCTACGCATACAATCGATGATACTTTTTTCAAACCGCATCAAAGCAGCCAGGCTGGCCGCTGGGCGACTGACCGTTGGCTGGGCCGGTCCGCAGCTCCCCCGGATCATCTGGCCGGCGTAGGATCAGCCGTAATGCCGGTCCTGTGCCTGACGCAGACTTCTACAAAAACAAGAAGAAGAAGTGGTTTGGCGTAGGCTTCGCCCGTGGTCGCTCCGATGCTCAAGTCACTCTTTCCGAGAGAAAAGATTGGCCGCCAGAGGCGAATGTGTTGGCGATCTTCAATCACGTGAAGCTGTCCTGCATTTATGCGATACGCTCTCCCCTACGACGGTGATTAGGATTTTTTCCCATCGGACGATATTTCCCGCTTTTATCTGCAGATAGTGATTTAAGGCGATATCGCTTGTTAGCTTATTTAATTATCTTTCTTCCTCATTATGGATCCGTCAGATCCTGCGGGACAGAGTCATGACGCGACTATCTTATTTTCTCATTGCGTAGATGAATTGACATTTATATAATACAAGACGTGAGATATTTTATTTTTATCGAAGGATTTAGTTTGATTTCATGAATGTAAAGCTTCTCAATTACTCCATAACCGTCCTTCGCCGAGCTGACAAGCCTTCATTTCAAGCAAAGTGCTTGAGTGGCTTAACTGGCCATGCTTTTCGTGGTTAGCGAAAGGGTCATGAGCCCATTTTTCAAACCCTATCATATATAATTCGATAAAAATGGGGCAAATTAATACATAAATAGAATTATTATTATTTTTTTTAAAACATTATTATTATTATTATTTTAATCATACAATAAAGATTTATATTTACAGCTCATTTTCAAATATCTGAATTTTTTAAGACTTCAAACCATAAACTAAAGTGGATTTGGATAATCATTAATAAATAAGTATTATTTTCAAAATCACTTTATTTTAAGTCATTATATCTAACTCAAAGTAACAAAAAGTTTAACGCTTAAAATTTTAAATAGCCAAGGATATATATAAAGAAAGGAAAGGTCTAAGGTTGGATTCCTAAAAGTCTTTGTGCTATAAAAATCACTTATTATAATATATCAAAAAAATTAACTCAAAATAACCCTCAAACTAATTGTATTTATTCTAAAAAAAAAAGTTTGATAATATATTATTTTTGTATTCATAAATATTGAATTTTCAATTAAAAAAATCTAATAACAAAGCTTTTGACTTTTCTTTGTGTTTAACTTCATTAAAGTCAACATCTTGTGAATTTGATAAACCGAGAATGGTAAATGGGCTCAAGGCTACGTTGTTTCGGCTAGACAATTAAGGTGCCCACAACGATATTTATGAATAAAAACAAATTAATAAATTAAAAGGAAAAAGAAAAGGACATTACCTTCCTTCATAAGAACTGTTAAGCTCCATCAATGACTAAAAATGTAACAATCTTTTTATTGAAGTTCTGATTAATTATTTTCCAATTGATTAGTGTTTCATTTCATCCTAATCTAGGTGGGTTTATCTTGGGGTTGGAATTTGGCATATCTGTTGCTGCTCTTAGTGTGCACAAATCACTAACTGCTCATGCACGCTAGTCCAACTCCAACCATATTGCAGAGAAATATAGACATTCCACATGATTCCGATTGATGTTGAAGTATCAATAATGTGTACAAGTCTGAAGAGCAATCCAGCAAGTTGAGAATGCTTAAAGGGAACTTTATATCAAGTGTCTATAGATTGGTGATTATAACCCTTGCTGAAAATAATACTTCTTTATTATAATAAAATACTTAGTTAAGAATGTGTTCGGTTATATCTTTTATTAGAAACCCTAGCGACCCTTATCTCTATTTTCTCTTTCAAGCCCTCGTTCATTAAAGATTTACTTGAGCGATTTTCATATTCTTAACCCGAAATCACTAATTCCACGTTTTCTTTCTTAACTGAAGCTTTTCTTTTTCCAATAAAGTTGCTTCTTATACAACTTATAATACGTGTTTGCCTTTTTTTGTTATCGACCTATCGCATATGTTTTACCGTCAACTTATTGCGACGAAAAGTAGTCAGTACATTTACTAACTTATGATGAAGCCAGATTTAATTGAATCACTGATCAAATCTCGTTCATCAATACGCTACGATTCAGATCTAACGATTTTAACATTTTCGCTTATTAACCTAGCGTTGGGGATCCGCTATGCTGATTACGCAGGTAAAGAAAGATCACGGTGAAAGACCATTACAAAGAACAAAACCCTAAAACCAATTAATACCGAAACGCCGGTCTCGAGCGCTCACGACTTCCTTAAAACAGATTCGTTGCCCCGGTGCTCCTGAGAGAAGTCACTCGGCATCCGCTTCCTAGATACAACGGCGACGTTGTTAATTAACACCTGTGACATCATCTCTGGCATCAGAACTCATTCGAGGCTATCACTAAAACACTACACTCTTTGATAAACTCAAACCAAAAAAAAAAAAACTCTTTTCTGGAGCCATGAAGTTCCCACCTTTATAAAGCAAAGGTGAGCACTTTAACATTTTAAACCAACGCCGCAAGCCATCGCTTGACTCCCGCCTTTCGACTCTCACCGAGCAGTCGATTAAATGAACGCCATTTATTCCAACAATTACGCCTCTAATTCTCATGAGGCAACGACAATGAATGCTCATTCAACAATTCCCCACATCGAACGACATCTGCGACCAAAGATCCTAAGACCGCTGACATTCATTAACTCGGTGATAGAGAGGTAGATGTTATCCTTTGAATCTTCCCTTGTAACATGCTTACTCTACTAACTAAACAAAGAGATACGATGCCCTCGAATCCATTCTATCATCGCAAGGTATTTAATACATATTCCAGTACATTGTGAATCTTCCTAACATATTTCGCCTCACTTTTATGTCCATTTCGCTATGACATACAGCCCTGGTTCGTAAGAGTTTAATAGAATTGCATCTATCTCAATTCCTCCGCTGCCGGCCCCACTTCACTTCTTACATGTGATCTCTTCAGAATTAAGAAAGAGTTTCACGTTACTCTTTCGCTAATGCTGTAGATCATTAAAAGATACCTAACCTTCTACGAAAGATCACCGTTCATCATGCTAATGGACACGATAATATCCCCACAAATATCAGGGATTGCAAGCCTTTACACTGTATTGTCCTTCAACCTGTGATTCGTGATCTCCAACACAGCTGGTATCCATTGCATCGACTTATTCTTTACGGGCTTTAGTTTCATTCCCTTCGATGACTTTTCAACCAACTCTCTCGTTTAACCCTTGGTTAATGATCCGCAATGTTATGTAGATAACCCCAAATAGAGTCGCTGCTTTAATTCGTGATTGTAATTCACGACGGATATGTCTAGACTTTACCATTATACATACCGTTTTTTGCGCTCTACCAATAGCGCATTGACTGTCACAATGTATGAATATTGGATGCACCGCTTGGCCACCTTGAATGTCCTTCTGGGGAAGTGGGCGAGCCATTCTCGCCTCTTCCCACATTTGTCCAAAGGTTATAAACTCATATTCCATTAGCTGATCCGCAATAACCGTGATGTTTTGAGGATTTCCATGATACACAAGATTCTCCTAAACAGAAAAAGACATAACCAATTGGTGGATTTTGAGTCTTTAACATTAGATATCCAATTAGCATCACTATAACCTCAAGTAATAAAGAGGATATCTCTTGTAAGGCAAAGACATAGTCACGAGTGAATCGTGAAGTATTTTAATACTCTCATTATTCCTCGCTAATGCATATTCCGTGGATTGCTCGTGGTACCTACTCGCTTTATTAACTCCGCATAGGCTATGTCCGGTCTTGTACAACCTATTAAGACATTGTGACTCTCTATCACCCTAGAGTATTCTACTTGAGTTAACACTCTCTCCTTTATTCTCGAAAAGCCAGAGTTACATCTACCTGCGCTGCTCGCCATACCGCATTTATCCTTATCAAACTTCCCAAGAATATTGTCAACATAGTGTGACCGACTTAGCACGAGTCCATCTAATGTTCTCGATTTTTATTCCCAAAATAACATCAACAAGCTCCCATGTCTTCATGTCAAATCTTGAATTCAACATGTTCTCCGTAGATGTAATCATCTTATCATCACTACCGATTAATCAGCATGTCATCTACGCGACAAAACATACAATGACATAAATGCATTTTTTCATCATCTTCACATGTATTACTCATTACATTCATTGATTTGAATCCATGTGACAACATAACGTCATTAAATTTCATGCCATTGTTTCGCTTGTTTTAATCCATACAGCGATTTCACCACCCACAGACTTTTCATTTTCTCGTCCTGAGTTAAAACCCTCAAAGTTGCTCCATGTAGATTTCTTCATTCAAATCTTCATTTAAGAAGGCCGCCTTGACATCCATTCGATAAAAATTCTCAAGATCTTTTAGTGCAGCAATCAAGAAGCACCATCCTTATGGAGTTTATTCTCTACAAGAGAATACGTGTCAAAATAATCCGCACTTCGCGTTTATACTTTCGACTACAAGCCTCTCAGCTTTGTATTTGTCTATATTGATCTATCTACTTTCCGCTTCCTCTTAAAATCCACTTGAACTTAGAGGTTTACAAACCCGATGGAAGATATACTTAATTCCCAAGTATGGTTAGCGCAAAGACGAATCAATTTCACTTTTAATCGCTCTTTCCACATGAGACTCTCCGTAGAGTTCACCGCTCTTTATAGGCTCGAGGTTCCCTACGAGCATGTATGTCGAAAAACTGACCAACTGATTTTTCCGCCCTTGCCCTTTTATCGCGCCCGGGTTCTACCTCTCCATCGCATCTTCATCCCGACTATTTTCATGAATAGTCTCCAACACTCTTTCGATGAACTAGGCTTTTCTCGATCCGTATGGAAACACATCCTCAAAGAATGATGCATTCCTTTCGATTCCATTATCGTATTCGTGAATATCCCGTGGATATTAGACTCATAAACAAGAAATCGATAAGCAAAGACCGTTATGTGCATAACCAATGAAGATGCAATCAATAGCGTAGGTCCTATTCTCACCTTTTTGGTGGAGGAACCCATTACTTTAGCCGTACATCCCCACACTCGCAAGTATTTGTAGGATGACTTCATTCCTCTATAACTCATATAGAGTCTTTTCTCGCTTCTTTTAGGTACCTTATTTAGAAGGTAATTAGCAGATAAATGGTTTCTCCTCACATGTTTTCAGGGTAGACCAAAACTTCTATCAAGATTGCATTCATCATTTCTTTTAGAGTGCAATTCTTTTTCCGCTTCAACCACTCCATTAGATTGCGGGCAATAAGGTGTCAGTGGTTCATGTATAATCTCATGTTGAGCACAAAGGTCAACAAATGGCGATTCATACTTCCACCTCGATCACTTCTCACACTTTAATTTTCCTATTGAGTTGATTCTCAACTGCTTTTTTGTAGAGAACAAATTTCTATCGCTCACCCTTACTTTTAAGTAAGTACATAATGTAAGATTTCTTGGTGCTATCATCCACAAAGGTAATAAAATATTTATTACCACCTCTTGTTTGTACGAGCTTCAAATCACATATATCACTATGGATTAAGTCAAGAGGTTCAGTGTGTCTTTCAATACTTTGAAAAGATGACCTGGTTAGTTTTGCCTCAACACAAGTTTCACACTTGTGCTTTGCATCAATTTGGAAAGTTGGTATATGATTTAAGTTGATTAATTCGCAATGTATCATAACTAACACATGTCCTAATCTACCATACCATAAATTAGATGACTCGAGAATATAAGCGAAGAACTAGCTTTATTCGTTTAGACTTAATGATAGTCATTACATTAAGCTTACCACATCACGCCACTCATATACCCTTTCGACATACATTCCGTCTTTGATGGAAACAATTTATGACTCGAACCGCAGGCGAAATCGTGACTATTAGGGGAAGAACCGGACACAAGTTCTTGCGGATTTCGGTACATATAGCTACGTTTATTAGAGTCGACTCTTTCGAAGTCATCTTGAGACCACCTTGCCTTACTTTGATAACCAGGTAATAGCGAGTTCCCCATGAACATTTGCCTTTTCTCCGGTCTCGATTGGTTCAAAGGTAAGAGCATCATCTTATCGGAACATACATGGCGGGTAGCACCGGTGTCAAAATCCACCATTCCTTGGGATTTGATCCCACGAGTTCACACTTAGAGATCAACGCTGCCGGTGGTCGATTTCAGGCAGCGTCGCTTGGAGATGTCGTCAACCACATTGGCTTCCTTGAGTTTGTTTCTCTTCGAAAGTCTGCAATCAAAAGATTTGTGACCTTGCTTCCCACGGTTGAAGCATTTCCTGATGAACTTTTGCTTCTTAAACACTCCCCCTTTTGGTCCCATCTTAGTGCATTTTCCTTTGTTGTTGCCTTTTTTGAACTTGGAACCTTGACCATGTTCCCCTGAAGAATTTGCCTTAGCCTCATTGGGTTGTGTGCCCATTTTCCTCTGGAATCCTTTATTGTCTTCTTCGATGCGAAGTCAATAACTAGATCTTCGATGCTCATCTCCTTTCTTTTATGTTTGAGGTAGTTTTGAAGTCTTTTTCAAGCGAGGAAGCGGTTTCTCGATAATAGATGCCACTTGAAAGTTTCGCTTTCGACATCATTCCCTCGGCATGAATCTCATGGAGGATTACTTGAAGTTCTTGGACTTGGTACGACCACGATCATGGAATCTACCATTTTATAATCGAGGAATCGGCCCACGACGAACTTTTTGGCCCGGCATCCTCGGTTTTATATTTCAGTCTAGTGAATCCCATAGCTCCTTAGGTTTGTTTTTTCTTATCACATATACACATTGGTATAGAGAGGAATCGGTTAAAGCATTCGTGGCGTAGTTCGCGAGAAAGTCGAGGAATGTTTCGAGCATCCAACCCGTGACTTGGATATAAATATCTTCTTTTTGAGCTTGAACTTCTTGTCGAAGAATCTCGCGAGATTGAGGTGGTGAATAGAGCGGCATCTCTTGCACGCCACTTTTGAAGGAAATTAAGTCCCGAATTTCTCACGGTTTCTCCGAGTGAGACGGAGATAGCGCCGTGGTGTAGGCATCATTGGTGCCCCGTAGCCACGGTAAGGGTTGCCACTTGGCGGATGCGTGGGAACGCCATGGTGTACGAACGATATCCGTTTCTACGCAAAATTATAGAAAAGTGGTCGATTTACATTCTTTTACGAGCAATTAGCGAGAATAATTGGAATTAACAAGTAACAAAGTATTCCCATGAAGGCGGTGGGGTAAAAACACAGGCAAGACAACTAGCCTCCATGGAGCCTGTAACTTCTGTTTTGTAGTTTGGAATTCTAAGGCCCAGCGAGAAAGGGAATTAGCCGCAGACTCCTGAAGTGAGAATGATGTTTAACTAAAAGACTTTTCTCCTTATCGTATATTATACGAGAAATATCGCGACAAAGCATGTGGTTTATTGGGATAAGCGCTTGGCTCTTGAACCAGGTCTTGAGTTTCATTACTCTGTATTTTATTTATTTTACGGTGAACACCGGCAAAACCCGAGTTGTTTGTTTGGTGTTTAAATGTCGGCGGTGGTTCTTTCCTCCTTGTGTAAGGAAACCTCGAGGCCCGAATATGGTTTTCCTTTTTCCTTTTTTTTTTTTTTTTTCCTTTTTTTCCTTAAATTTTTTTCGGAGTATATACTTACGAAGGAAAACCAAATGGACTAAAAATTTGTTTTTTTTTCCTTTCTTTTTTTCCAAAACCGTCATTTTTAAGTTTATTAGATGCATTCTGAGATTACAGAGAAAGTAAAAGGCTAGCGAGAAAAGAGCCAATTCACTGAAGAGCAAAAACCGGAGACAATTAATACGAAAATCACAGGAGTCTCGTAGGCGTCACGATCTCGCCAAAACGGTCGTCGTCTCACGGTGCTCGGAGAAGTCCGCCCGTCACATTTCCCGAGGATCTGACGTGAATGACGATGCGCTATAGCACAGACCTTCTTTCCGTGACCCCGAAACTATCCATTTATCGCTAAAAAGCAATATGACTCTTTGATGGCTGGCAAAAAAGCTCTGGCACTACGAGATAAGAGGAAGTCCTCGTGCTGCGTTTAAAGATTGAGACCTTAACGTTAATCGCGTTTAATGGCCAAACCGTTAATTTCCGCGCCCTTTGGAGCTCTCAGTGTTAAATGTGATGAATGTCATTTATTAAACAGTCTAACCTTTGAACCGCCGAGGAGTAAATAGCCGATGAATTAATAGATTTTATTAACAAGCACAGATGTTCGCCATTAATTTTAAATTTTTTAATACTTTTGATTTTTAGTTTTGATTGATTGTATTGTTAATTTGAACCAACAAATTTATCACTTTTTGTAAATCTTCATGCAAACGTGATACATGAATGTAAGCTGGAGAAGGATTGGATGATTAGTGTAAACCGTATTTGCAAGGAAGGCAACCAAGCTGCGGACAATATGGCTAAACTAAGCCTGTTCGTTGGATATCAACTTCACCAGATGAAGGAACCCCAAAGGGTATGGAAAGCTTGATCCTTTGTGATGCTTTGGGTTTGATGTTTCAAAGATGAGTGTCTCTCAGTGGTATCCCCTCCTCCTGTTCAAAAATAAATAAATTTATCTTTTTAAAAAAAATAATAATAATAAAATTCTTATTCTAAGAATCATATATTGGTTTTGTTAATATGACAACTAATCCATATAACGAGGTCACTGTTAGCGTGGGGATTAGGCTAGATTTTCTTCTTTTGTCATCTTTTTTTTTTTTTGTTTTACATCATTTTCATTTCCATCTTTTCTCCTTTAGATCTTCTACGAGTCTTTACTGCTGAACGTGACCTTTAACTTGTCACCAAGTTAGGAGAGGAAAAAGGTGAATTTCATCTTTGACAAGGCTGATGCAAGGCATGGGAATTGAAAATTGTACTAGAAGCTTATGCCCAATGTTTTAAAATGGATCGGATCGAATCAGTCGGACTATGGATCGGTGAGCTTTTCAGTGCGGTTTCAATTTTTTTTGGATCATTGGTTTGGTAACTTTTTCGATTTTTTCTTTTTGAAAACTTTTATAGAAAGTAGTTTTTATCTGTAGTACTGCTTAAAAACTGTAGAAAGGATGACAATAGTTTTTTGTGAGCAAGGGGGCTTTTCTGCTTTAACTGATGCTTTAATAGAGGCCATTCTGAGGAAAATAGAGACATTTGTATTGTATTGGGATACATCATAGATAAATGGTGCATGAATCCCCTCTTCTGGGAATGATTATTAATAACATGAATTCTTGACAACCATAATTTAAAGATTCAGAAAAATAACAATTTTCCTGACACTTCAGTGAAAGCTAAATGTTGAATCAGAATATATAATCAGTTTGGTTTGTAGTTCTGGATTAGAGCAAAGCAATGGTAAACCAGGCAGGGTTATATTGTAGAGCCATGTCCCTATAAAGGCTGAAAGGAGCCATATAAGGACAGTTTCCTTTGTTTCTTCTAATTGACCTTTCCATGAAATATAGCTTTCTATTTATTTTCCCTTCTCATATAAAATAATTAATCTAAAATGAAATAATGCGTTATGTTTAGTTTTATGGATGAACAGTTCAAATATTTTGTAAGAACTGGAATATAAAAAAGTGACCGTTCTTTGGTTCAGAGTACCATGTATTTGTGAGTCAAAAAATATCACAGTAAAACATCCGTGATTCTGGCTTGAATAATAATTCACAGTAAGGGGTCAAGAAACCAAAACCTCTATATTCTAATGGATAAATAATAGGTCATATTATCAGTTGAAAGCAGAATTAATTTAATAAGTTCCATTTTGGAAGACAGACTGTAGCACATGATTGCAAACATGTTTGTATGCTTCATGCTTCTTTTCTTTTTTAAAAATAAGATAATGCTCCCTTACTGACATTATTGCTGCTATCCCAAATACTGAAATTTCTGCCCATTGAAGATTCTGGAGGGCCCTTTTCAACCCTTTTCTTCTTTCCTTTTTCTCCGATATTTTGGTTTTAAGTCTCAATCATTCATCATAAGTTCATAATTTGTTTCACATTTCTGGTCGAAGTCAACACCATCCTTAAGAGAGCGACAGCCTCTTCTCTTCCTTCGCTTATTTTTCTCTCAATCAAGTCCCTGCTTCGCATTCATCTTCCATTGATATTTCATTTGCATAAGTTTCTGCCCATTGAAGATTCTGGACTCTGGAGGACCCTTTTCAACCCTTTTATTCTTTCTTTTTTCTCCGATATTTTGTTTTCAAGTCTCAATCATTCATCATAACTTTAGATTCCATTAATCCTTAAAGATAGAATCTTCAACTCTTTTTCTTTCACATTACTGGTCGAAGTCCACACCCATCCTTAAGAGAGCGACAGCCTCTTCTCTTCCTTCGCTTATTTTCCTCTCAATCATGTCCCTGCGTTGCATTCATCTTCCATTGATATTTCATTTTGCACAAGGTTGAATTCTTCCTGCATAAGTTCAGGTTTGTTAAAATTTGATATTTCATACTTATTTTTGCCCAGAAACTCAATGGATCTTTTCAGCTGTTTGTTCATACTTCAACAATTGTTACATGGTTTCTTGCTTGAGAAAATGCTAGAAACAATCTTTTGAGAACATACTTAGTTTTCCTTTATCTGGCATTCAAGATTATTCCAAAGATCATCTGATTTGAAGGTTAATTTATATGGAAATACATACAACTTAATGTCATATCTGTTATTGTTTACAGGGTAGTAGCCATGGCTGTTTTTAATAGAGGTGCAGATCCATCTAGGCTTGAGGTTTGACTCAAAAACACTTTTCATTTAGAGGAGAAGACCCTTTTTTTTTTTGGCAGATAAATATGTGATACTTAATCTTTTCTATTAACAATCAGGGAAAGTTTAGTGCAATGGCTGTATGCTGGATTCTTGGGCTTGGATCCCTTGTATCATGGAACAGTATGCTGACAATTGGAGATTACTATTACAACTTGTTCCCAGTAAGTGGAGTTTTTTGTTTTTATTTTTAAAATTTTGCTTGTTAATGTTTTGAGAACATAACAATTGGGAATTCTTTTGTGATGAATATGTTTGATTCTGATTGGATCTAGTTTAAGTTTTTTTCTCGTGAATATCAGATTCTAGGCAATGCCATACTATTACAACTTGTTCCCCGTAAGTAGAGTTTTTTGTTTTCTATTTTTGTTTTTATTTTTAACAATTTTCTTGTTAATGTTTTGAGTAACATAACAATTGGGAATTCTTTTGTGATAAATGTTTGATTCTGTTTGGATCTAGTTTAAGGTTTTTTCTTGTGAATATCAGATTCTAGGCAATGCCATTTTGACTTATCAGAGTCCTTGGTTTGAAGAATGACAATATGTGGTGTATAAGTAAAGAGGATGACAGGAATTATGTATGTGACAGATTTCTGTTATGGAATTGTATTCCATTTGATAAGGTTTTGATTCTTTTTTGTAGCGATACCATCCTTCAAGAGTTCTTACTCTGGTTTATCAACCATTTGCTCTTGGAACAATGGCAATACTAGCTTACAATGAGGCAAAGATCGACACGCGAAAGAGGAACATAGCTGGTTATATTCTTTTCTGTGCAAGCACCTTTTCACTCATAGTAGTAAGTATCAGTAATAGTTTGATGCTGTTTTTATGTCCTTGGAGGGCTGCAATTCACCTAACATTAGTTGCAACTTGGCCACAGTTGGATTTAGCCACATCAGGGCGGGGAGGCATAGGGCCTTTTATTGGCATATGTGCCATTGTGGGTGCTTTTGGAGTTGCAGATGCACATGTCCAAGGTGGAATGGTTGGAGATCTATCCTTTATGTGTCCTGATTTCATCCAAGTAAGACTAGATTTTCTTATACAAGTGATCTCATTCTCGGCTTTTCAAGTTGTCATCCTTATGAATGGATAGTCTTGTCATCAACCCTGCAGTCATTCCTAGCTGGCTTAGCTGCATCAGGGGCTCTAACCTCAGCTTTGAGGCTGATGACAAAAGCAGCCTTCGATAAATCTGAGGTGGTGAACGCAAGGGTGCAAGTATGCTTCTTTCTCTAGTTTAATGTTTCATGAATCATTTGGAAATATATTTTTTTTCTTTGTTATGTTCTATTGTTCTGTTTCTGATATTCAAACACCATTCTGTTGAAGTGCTTTAGAAAGTTTTTTACAGTTATGCACTGAGTATTTTTTGCATTATAGTGCAGTGTTGAACACAGAGAATCTCCATTCTTGGAGTTTATATGTATTATCTTGTATGCATTCTTTTTCCCCAAATTGCCAATTGTGAAGCATTATCGCACAAAAGCAGCCTTAGAAGGATCAAAAACTGTTTCAGCTGACCTTGCTGCTGTGGGCATCCAAACACAACAAAGCCAAGAAGTATGAAAAATTGTCTTTAGCCCATAATTAAGTGATGTTTTTGAGATTCTAATTTCAGAAGAGTCTTTGAAATTTTCCAGGTTGATGATGCTAAACAGCAGGAGAGGTTGAGCAACAAACAATTATTCTTCCAAAACATAGATTATGCAGCGGAATTGTTTCTGATATATGTGCTGACACTATCAATTTTTCCCGGTTTCTTGTTTGAAAATACTGGGAAACACCAGCTAGGTACATGGTGAGTGCTTGTTCCATTTTTGACAAAGAATGAAATGGTCCCCTGTGTACCATTTGATATAAGCAGTTCATCTATTTTGTTTTTCTTTGCCTTGGAGTGGAGCTTTTATGGCATGCATCCTTCGATTTTTAAGCATATTTTTGTGGTTACATTGTTCCTAAAAGTTCTTTGGAGATGTTGCCCTTCTTCACCTCAAACTGAAGGCAGCATGCCTAATGTTATATAAATGAATGAAATAAATTGAAGAGTTGGATCTCATATATTTGAAGAGAGAAATTAATGGATGGTTTTTATTGATGATTTCTTTTAGGTACCCTCTTGTTCTCATCGCAATGTACAATTTATTGGATTTTATATCTCGATACATTCCCCTTGTGAAATGCCTGAGGCTGTCAAGAAAAGGTCTTTTGGTGGGAGTTCTTGCTCGCTTTTTATTCATACCTGCATTTTACTTCACGGCAAAATATGGCAATCAGGGATGGATGATAATGCTGACATCCTTCTTGGGAGTAACCAACGGTTATCTTACAGTTTGTGTCCTCACCGATGCACCCAAAGGCTACAAGGTAGTTAAAAATCAAATCCATAGCTTTGAAATATAGAATTTTATTATTTAAATTCTCTGTTTATGAATTTTCATTGGTTTTGTAGGGGCCGGAGCAAAATGCCTTGGGAAATTTGCTTGTACTGTGCCTTCTTGGTGGCATATTTGCTGGTGTAGCTCTTGATTGGCTGTGGCTCATTGGTAAACAAAGTTTCTGAAGATCTAACTTTTTCACATGCCAATGATGGAGAAACTCAAATTCTTCTTTACTTTGATCCATAGTATAGTATAAAAATCAGATAAATTAACATGTTGTATTAGTTCTATCACCCTTTCAGGTATAATGTTACTATTGACTTCCATTCTCTCTTCAAGAACCGGTTTTCATTCCTTGTTATGGCTGTTACAGCTCCATTGTGGTGTATTTTTGAGAAAGAAATCATAATGAATAAGTCACATAGATGATTGGAAGCTAAAAACAGTTAAATTTTAAAAAAACAAAGTCACATGAAGACCTGAACTTTTTATAATATAAGTGGAATGTGAAATCACAGATCCTCATATTTTAGTTTGTTCATTTTATAATTTAGATCAGAATAAAATCATGAGTATACATCAATACTCTTTATTTGTTTTGTGGTAGAATCAGTTTGAGAGTGATGATAGGATAAACATAATACTTTATTTTTAAATTCAATAAAATAATTGTAAACTTTTCAAATTAAATAACATTGGACATTGCAGATATAGGCGAAGATGGATTCAGAATCATCGCCGGAGCATTTCCTTCCTAAATTTTTGGATGACCAATAGCGGCGCCAATGTTTATTTCTGAAAATCGTTATTTACAGTTGTAGTTCAATGGTCAACGTTGGATAAAACATCTCAACTCTCACTTTATTCCATAATATTTGATGCAGTAAAGCTTTGTACAAAAACCCTTTAATGAGAAGACGATTGAGAATTTCTCGAAGCTCTCAAATCCTCAAGCATTTCCAAACCCTTTATAAGGGTATCAACACGTTGCCCTTCTCTCAAGTTTTATAATCTTCCTTGCTTCCTCTCCACTGCAATCTTTAATATAAATTCTCCTGAAATAATTTTTCGCGTGCCGAACAATCTGCTCATTTTCTCTTTCTGGCAAAACTTTCGAGGAAAAAAAACAATAACTGAATCATATTATAGATTTGGCATGAATATTGAAATGATAATTGAATTTATCCGTTGCGAGTTGCCAAAGGCTAATAAAGACAAATTATCCATACCTCTCGTCGAGACTGGCGTGAGAACACGAATTAAGATGGCATTGGAAACCTCGTATGGATGGACCAGTGAGATTTTCAAGTGGATCTGCAAATGTAACACGGGAAGACAAAGCATCTGGAGGAGTTAAGGTTATAATGCAGAATTATTCAACTCAGTTCTTCAGATCATGGGACAAGCTACCAGCACCAAATTGCTTTGAAATGTTTTACATGAAGAGACATGAATTTAATTACTGGATAATGGTTGGAGCCAAGTATGGCTCGAAGGAGATTTCCTGACTTTAGTTGAGATTATCATGCAAGGAAGGCGGGTTAGATCTGTAGAAGCTCAAAAACAGGTGAGTCATATAAAGTTGCTTATACCAGAGCTTGATAAGTTCTTGATCACTCATATCTATAGGGAAGGCAATAGAGTTGCACATACATTTGCTCAAATGGGTCATCAATTGAAGCATCCTCAAGTTTGGAGGTGCGTTCCCAATGAAGGTTTACGCAATATGCTGCGTGAAAATGCAGAGGGTAAGATCATGTACCGTAAAAGATAGGCTGGATTTCTTGATTATTGTATCAGAAATATACCATACTGTTCATACAAATGAGAGTGGAAATGTAAATATGATAGTGTTAGAAATTATTCAATTGAAATTTACTTGTATACATATGCATTATCATTTATGCAAATATAAGTCTGATCTAGGCATAAGTTCCATTTGTTGTCACATATGGCTGCTGTCGGTGATCAAAATATCCATGTTGAGATGGCTTTGGGAAACAACTGAGGAAGACTGTGGAAGGAATTTAGAGCCAATGGATGATGAAATGAAGAAAAATATATTAAGGAATGTAATTTCCATTCACAATAACAATGTTAATTTCACTCTCTTTCGATGAAATGTTGGCTAATTATACTTGGACGGACAAGTTATATGAATTCTGTATGAGCATCTTTTAAAGATAAAGGCCAAAACAATCGTTATAACCCAGAGCGCAAATTTCTGACAGCTGGTTCCGTTTCTGCCGAGGCCCCTGCTCGGAGCCCCAGCCACCTTTACCTACGACCAAGGCCTTACTCCGTCATCTACTACAGGAGGTAGACATTACCACCCACTATGATTACCGATGCATGCTGTAGTTCCTCACACTCCTGGACACCCTCAATATCAAAAAAAAAACAAACTGCTATGGATATATAATATCTTAGGTGCTTTGATATAAGAATATTTTATTCGAGAGAGGGAGAAAAATATCTGTTCTTACACCTGGCGCGGCCCTTTCGTCTCCCCCCTCTTCCATTTCCATCTTTCAATCCCCTTCATCCCAAATTGAATCCCATTTCCCAAATCCAAACAAACCAAAACCCTAAATTTTATTTTATTTTTTAAATTCAAAACTCATTTCAATTGTACACGAGTCGATGGATCCACCCCCATTTCTTGAACCATTGTGGTTTATATCTATCTGCCTTCAACCCAGAAATCTTGATTCTGGTTGCATCTGAACCTTTGCTTGATTGTGGTTCGGATCAGATATTGCAGTTACAATAAACACCGAGAAGGGAGAAATCCGCGTTTTATTTCATTTCTGGGTTTTTTTTCAACAATTCTGAAAATCCCAAGTTTATCGGCGAAGAAAGCCATGGATGAAACTCCTCAAGCTCCCGCCATCTGCAGACAGGCTGTGAATCTGTTCAATTGCATGATGGAGTCCGGCTTCAATCAAGACAAATGCGATGCCCTTCTCAACACGGTATCTTCTACCGATCCAACCACTGTTCTCTATATTTCATCAATTCTTTGAACCTAATAATCTCTTGATCTTCATTATTTATTAATTTTCTTCCTTTTCTTGAGATTCAAGATTCGCTTCTTCTTTTCCTTGATTTAGGAGCAATCAATCGAAGGTTCTTTTACCTATGACAATAATGCTTAACAGATTGCCAGATCAATCATATTAGTTTTGTCCATTGCCCACACATGGCTGTAAACCATAGTGCAGCAAAATATGAACCGGCTTTTCGCTAAAACTTATAACTTATAACCTCGATGAACTGCATTTTTTGTTGTAACTTTGGACTGCTGGAAATCTTCTTCACTTTGAAATACTTCAATGAGAGATCCGTTTCACTACTGTTTCCGGATTACAATTAGAAATGAAAATAAATATTAAAACTCTTACTTAAGAATTTAAATTTCTTTTATTGCAACCCGCTTTCATTTCATTCCCCTTACCCATATTCTATTTCTACAGACCAGACACGTCCTCAAGGTAATGGTGCATGAGCATTAGCCATTTTAATTCTTGTAATTTAGTCATATAATCAACCTAACCGGCCTGGTCACTATGAATGACCTATTATTTAAACTATCATTTAATCTGAGCCTAGTTAAGGTTATTCCAAAAAATTTTTTTGCATATCTTTAGGTTAGGTGCGAGTATATTTGGGGTTGCCAGGCAATATTAATACTTGTAGTTGAAAGCATGTAAAACAACTGTTTGTGATCAATTAAGATATCAAATGGTTTAAATAATGAAATTTATCAAGAATGTAATCCAAGTCTTTGTGTTGTTACTTTGTTGATAATACATCTACAATTATGTCATGTTGCCCATTGTATGATAGCATCAGAGACTAGGTCACATGATCTGTAGTTTATTGAAATCATGAACATTAGACAAATGGATATTTCAGTCGAATTAATAAGGATCCTGTCATATATTTATTATCGGCACTTGGGTGTAGGAAGGTTTTAAGAGATGATTTAGAGGATCTTGAAAATAGACTCCTTGAATTAACAAGGTTCTGGGCATGTTAGGAGGGATTGTTTTGATTATATTTTCTGTTGAGATGCTTGTTGATTTGATGAGTTGACTTTATTAGCTTAAGTACTTGATTTCGATTTTTGTAAGATACTATACAGTGGTTAGTTCATAAGGGTTGAATTATTCTTTCATTATGACTAATTATTTATAGACACCGCATGATTGTTGAGGTAGGAATTAAGACATTGTCTCCTAATTTTCATACCGCATGATTGTTGAGTTTTGGATTAAAATACTATTTTTTTTTTATAAAAAATTATAAAAATAGTTTTGATTTCACTATTTTACAGAAAACAACTGTCTTCAAGAGCGGCATTTTAAAAATATTTATTATAATAATAATAAAATTAAAATGACAGTAATTATTTTAAAAAATATTAATAAGATAAATATAAAAAATAATTTAAAAATAATAATATAAAATAAAAAGAAAATATAATTTAAAATAATTATATTTTAAATTATCTGTTGAAAAACAATGGATTTTTACACTAAGGCTGATTATTTTAATATCAAATAAGATGACTTTTTTTTTAAATATTAATAAGATAAATATTAAAAATAATTTGAAAGAATTATATAGGTTTAAAATGAAAATATACCCTAAAATACCAATCTTAATAAGTAATATCAAATATGAAAAAATTCTGTTTTAATATGAGATAAACTAATTTAAAATTATTCCGTTGAAAAAAAATTAGTTTATTTCATATTAAAACAATTTTTTGATATTTAATATTAATTATTAAAAAATTATTTATTTTAAATTATATTTTCATTTTATTTTATATTATTCTTTTCATATTTATCTTATTAATCTTTTTTTAAAATTATCTTATTTAATATTAAAATAATCGATCTTCATGTAAAAATCCATTGTTTTTCAATGGATAATTTAAAATATAATTTTTTTAAATTATATTTTCCCTTTGTTTTATATTATTTTTTTAAATTGTTTTTCATATTTATCTTATTAATATTTTTTAAAACAATTACTATCATTTTAATTTTATTATTATTATAATAAATATTCTTAAAATGCCGGTCTTAAGGATAGAGACAATTACTTTTTGTAAAATAGTGAAGCCATTGTCCTAAACAACGGCAATGGTTTAAAAAAAAATTTTGATGAAGCCGTTGTTCAAGACAACGACATTATCTTAGTTATCGTCTACGTGGTTCAAACTCATTAAATGTGTAATTTTTTTTTTTTAAATAGTATTTTAATCCTAAACTCTTGAAATGAAGTAATTTGATTATATTCTCTATTTTATTGGTATGCTGATGCATTTATTGAATTACTAAGGATTCAACTATTTGCTTGTGAAGACACTCGTACAAATGACTTACTTTTAGATTTTTGTTGGATTAGATACTGATATGCTAGTCAGAGAAGAAAAAAATTTCATTAAGATTTCTCCGTGTGGAAAAGACAAAAACTTCTATAGAACCTGATGAGATTTAAATCATATTCTATCTAAATATGCAACATAAAAACTAAAAAATAATTTATATTTTGCCTTCAAATGTCACAGTTTTCTTTGTTGCAGATTCTATAGGCAAGTAAATTTTGAGATTTGACCCATGAATTAGAATAATACATTTGAGGATAAGAGGTGTAGTACAACAATATGCATAGCTTTTAGTACAATGTAACTGATTTGACTTTTGAAGGGGAGGACTGAGGAGATGTTGTACAGCATTTATGCATTCAGTACAATGACTACGAACAGGACACGATGGCCTTTGAATAATTGGCTATTGTATAATGGTAGTACATTTGAGTACAAGTTCTTGTACTTCGCTTCAAAAGCCTAGTACCACCCCCCATATATAGGTGGATCTGAGAATCGATAGCAAAAACATTGGAGACACCCAGCCTAGATCGAAGAAAACATATTGAGTGCAGCGTTGATGAAGAGAAGCAGCTGAAGTATTCCATTTCTAAGCTTCTTTGGAGCTCTGGTTGAATGGCTATGGATGATTTCATTGGCGCTGCACTCAATCATGTTTTCTTTTATCTATTATCCCCCTTTTTTTGTGCTATTCTGGTACGTACTGTGTGGCATCAGGATAATATGAAATCTAAACATGTCAGGTTCTCTCTGTTGCTCTGTATCTGTTTACTCTCCTGGATGTGCTTCCTTCCTTTCATTATAAAATCGTGATTTTTGAATATCCCATTCAGAATGGAGCGCAGAGATAGAGATTTATCTGAGAATCTCATCCTCCACTTCCCTGAGTTTGGGGTCAAAAGACTCAAAATGACATTTTTATTAAAATATATATATATATATATTCATTTTAGGCTATTCTTGAAATTATTGTTCAATATAACCCATCTTATCTCATACAAATGCTCAAATTTTTTTAATTTTTTTAATCTTAATTAGAAGTCTTAATTAGCAACTATAACTTCATTTTTTAACTAAAATCGAAGTTAGGAGCTACAACTTCTAAATTAGATTTTTTTTTTTTTTAAAGTCTACGAATCTCTCCTATATTGCATAAGTAGTGTTGAAAATGTCGATATATCGCTGAGCATTTTGAGATTTCGTGTCATTCTCGACACAATATTGGCAAGATAGCCGAACGGGCGAAAATCGTCAAATCACGCATTGATATATCGGGATACATAAGTGGATATATCGTTCATAATACTGTGCGGAAACTCTAACAAACACGGTTGGCCATCGGGGCTTTTTTTAAGATTTTTATAGATATATCGATCATTGTCGATGATATATCATCGATATATTGTCGATATATCGGTCATTATTTGACGGCCACAATTCATTCTGCTTTGATCCAACGACCAGGATTGAATCTAGTAATTCCCTTTGGTTCCAACGGTCATATTTTTTATTTGACGGTGGATTTTGAATATTTGACTTGATCTAACGATCATAATTAATTACTAACGATCAGAATTAATTTCTAACGGTTAGATCAAGATCTAACGGATCCAAAATCAAATCCAACGGCTAAAATTCATTTTTAAAGGGTTTTTGACCCAAAAATGGTTAGTTTGACTCTAAAAATTCTATAAACAGCCCAAAAATCACTAGTTTTTCATATCAAACTCATTTATTCTCTCTCAAACAATTTTTGATTTGTGTGTCTTGAGAATACATTTTGCTAATTCTTGGTGTTCAAGTTTTAATTCAATACATAATTTGTGTAATTTAAGGTATGTTTCCATGTTAATTTTTTTTTTTTACATTTGTGCAATGTAGTAATTAATTTAAGTTTATATTTAGATTAATATTTAATTTAAGTTTATATTTAGATTAAGATTATGAATATGAAATATGAACATATAGTATGTATATTTATTGTTTGTTAATTAATGTAAAAACATATTTTTTTTAACTTATGATAATTAATGTAACTTTATATTTAGATTGAGATTATGAATATGAAATATAAAAATTTGTTAATTAATGTATGAAATATGAACATAAATTATGTATGGAAAATATAATGATTAACTATCCTCATGATCCACAAATGTCATATCAAATTTCATATCAAGCAACAAGGATTTTAAACGGAAGATCCTGTGCGAACTCTCGAATTTCCAATCCACTGAAAATAGAGATGCTTCAAGACATTTACGATTAATGCTCGATCTTTTATAATCAATATCATCGTATTTGTGCATTGTCTTCTACCTCAAGATCAGATCCCTTCTCGCTAAATGTTGCACGGAGCCACATCGATCTTTTTTTTGCTTTTGAAAGATCACGTGTCTTAATATTAACGCGTATAATTGACATTAACGCCATTTTATATTTTTATAAAGTATTTCCATAAATTTCAAAGTATTTTTTTTAATTTATGATATATCGATATTCATATAAAAATATCCACTGATATATCTTCGATATATATGTAAAATCTAAAGATGACCGGAGTATATTCTATCAATGATATTTTTAACTTTGAAAGATAAAAAAGGCTAAATTGGACAATAATTTGACATGAGACCTATAATGATTTTTTTTTTTGACAAAAAGTCCTTTCAAACCCAAACTCATGGAAGTTGAGGAAGGAGTTATGGGTAAAAAAAAGACTTACTTTTGAAGCATATATTACTTTTAGCTTTTTTTATAAACTTATATCAAGCCCCTTTCATGCCACATAGGAGAGAAAGGAAGAGAATGACAAAAAAATTGTTGGTAAAATCGTAGTTAACAAATACTATTTATTTGCATTCAAAGTCATAAGGTATGAATCATATTTCATTTTTTATATTAAAATCGTAGAATGATAAATTACGTATTTCATTTTGTATTAAAACTGGCTTCACTATTTTATTTTATACTACCAGAAATTAAACTACGCTTTCATTTTTTGTGAACATTATATTTTGTAATGAAAATTTTCTAATTAATTTCATCAACTAATTTTGATGATATTATGTAATATAATTTTATTATTTCAAAATTCTTATTTTATTGATAAGTTTATTTTTATTGAATTAATATTAAATTCGTAAAAATATCATTTTTTTTATTATTCAATTTTTTTTTTATTTTCACACTAATTTGTCATTTAATTTATATTACATTTTCAATAAAAAAAAATTTTTAATTGTGAAAACTAACACTATAATTTGTAATTATGACTTTAGTACAAAACTAAAACCGTAGTTGGTAATTATGACTTTAATATAAAAAAATGAAATCATAATCGATAATTATGAAAAATAAAACCGTAATTATCAATTACGATTTTTATACAAAAATGAATTCTTAATTGTCAATTATGGTTTTACTATCGATTATATTTATCATACTCTTCTCTTTTCTCTTATGTGGCATCTAAGGTAGTATGAAGGAGGCTAGATTTGACGTAAATTTATAGGAAAAGCTAAATGTAATATATGTTTAAAAAACAAGCGTATTTTGACAGATATGACAGCTCCCTAATGGACTCAACGGCTCAGCCAGCAAAAACCTGCACCAGCTGATTTTATTATTATTTTTTAATATTTTCCAATTGCAGCTATCACTTTTATGCATTAAAAAAATATACATATAACCATATGTATTGACCAAAATTTACCTTTGGTCCAAAAAGATCACATTTCATATTTTCTTTGTCTTTCACATTATCAAAAGAAGGTCAGGTCAGCCTTTTAAATTTGAAATTTCAGTACTATTTTAAACAAATAACCATTTTTCCAATAACCGGTGGATAGATATGGTATCTGTAAACCTCAAAGTCAAAGATATTCTTTAATGTGGTTCAAGATATATGCTAATAGTAAGATTAAGTACTAGTTGCTTTTTTAAATTAAATTTTTAATTTTTTATCTAAGTTTTGAGATAATAAAATTTTAAATTAAAAATTAAAAATGTATGATTTTTATTTAATTAACATGAAAGGGATCAAAAGAGTTTCAATTATATCATAAAATATATGATTTTTTTATATTTCACTATTTAGTTTTTTCTTAATAAAAAATTCAAAAAAGCGTAAAGAAAAAACCAAAAAGTCAAATGTTTTGGTTTTTTTTATTTAACAAAAAGTTTCAAAAATTCAATAATAAATCATCAAAAAGTTAAAAACACAGTCAAAATGATAAAAGCTATTATAGGGTGGATTGTTTAACAATCCACCATATAATAGCTTAGATATGAGACGCCGTGGACAAGTGATCTTGTGGATTTTAATCTTCATAGTTAATGCCAAGGTTTTCCATTTAGAATTATCTTATGAATAGTTTGTATTGCTTATTCATAATATCCTAAAGTACTTAATCTTCTCATTAAAGCTTCCTTTCCCCTCTTTTTTTTAAATAATTGGACAAAAGATTTCAATTCACATATTGTAATTATAATATTTAATAATTAAATACGAATTCATCCCCTATGGATCTTGCCTTAACTAAAAGATAGGTCACTCAAATTGTTTTCATAAACAAAATTCTATTGGGTAATTTAAATACAAAAAAAATAATAATATTGTTTATTCTCTGTAAGAGTATTAATACTAAAATTAATTTACTTTTCATTTTTTTTATTATTGCTCGAAAGAGGTCTACAAAAAAAAATTATTGTTTCTTTTAAAAAGTGTTTTTAAGGCAAACTTTGAAAAGAAATGTGTAAATATAGGTTTTTTTTCTTACAATTAGAAAAATATTTTTGGAAGCAACTTTCATATATGCAATCAACAACTTTCATAGTTGCATGTTTTGGCTTTGTTCATAAGCTTAGATGGTGGATCTAAGTAACATTGTAGAATAGTGTTGTACAGTATGGAAATGTCACCATCTGAGTACACTTCACTCGTATACCTGAGGGGTTGAATTGGGCTATCATCAATTGTGTTTTCAAATCACCAAGGCTATCCACTACTACCGAAGTTTCATGCATGAAACAAGACTTGAATCTTACAAAAAATGTCACTCTAAATCCATGTGTAAGGAAGTGGTTGGAGTTCATATGTTAATGAAATAAAACCATCATATAGCATTGGGTCAACTAAATTTTCATGGGTATATTATTTTCATTTACACAGCCAAATCTATGAAATTTATTAGTTTTACTTATGATTTTTATCCACAGTCCAATTTCAATCAAAATTTGCGCAGGACTTCAATTTTTTTAAGTATGGGAAAATATAAAATTTATCAAAGTTTCTACGTGGTTGATTCATTTATTATATGAATCTAGTTGAGTATGGGATGATATTCTTCTTTTTAGGCTAACATGGAATGAATCAATAAAAAACCGTATAGAATCTGACCCTTCCATATGTTTTAATTCAATGAAAGGTTGTTGATTTTGGAACAGATTTGCTAAAGTTGGTGTTTTATTGAAAATAAAAACAATTACATTATATGCCATTGAATCAATAAAGAATGTAGATCCAGAATTTTCATCTCTGTTGGAATTAAATAAATATTTCCATGAAATTATGTTTGGCTGTTGGAAATTTGAGAGAAAAACTTGCAAGAGAAGAAAATATTATGGTACGAAAGAAAAATAAAATAATAGAAAGGAAAAGTTTAATGAAAAAGTGAATTAAAATAAAAATAACATTTTTTTTATTTTTATTTACACCTTCAAACTCATTATATTCATTTTAACTAACTAATATGAAGATTTTTTTTATAAGGGAGAGGGGCTACCCCAAGAGAAAACAAATAGAGACTACATCCTTTTTGGCATCTTTATACTTAACATGTCCTAAAGAAGAAGGTTCTCCCGTTCTTTTATGAGGTTTTCTCTATCTTGTGATGATACTATTATAAGAATTCAAAACGAGCTTTGTCATCCTGTCGACAACTTTGTTATCCTCTTTATAGATATTTTTTATGCTTATCAGCTAGTCTTACTCATGCAATCCTTGTATTCCCGAATTACATTAGTAAGAGCATTATTAATCTCCTCTAACCTTTTGATCCACTTGTAGAATGTTAGTGAGTCAAGCTATATTATGAGTCTAATGGCTCTTTTTTCCATGCCATTTTCAGCCCATGAAAAATATTAAATCATGTAAAATGTATAAAATTTTAACTAATTTTAATTATATTTTATTTTCTTTAAAAATTTCCCTTGGAAATAACAAACATGATAGAATAATTTTGCTTAATATGTTATTTATTTTCTTGGTACTTTCCAAAACCAAATACAACCTAAATTTTTTGAAGAATTTCCAAAAATTTATCAGCTAACTAAGGAGACTCACATTTCTTTGCTCCTTCCTATTCTTCCTAAAATTTATCAGCATTGGCCCACTCACACTTATTAATCGTTGCAAAATTTAAATGTGTTAAAGTTGTCCCACCTAACATTGAGTCATGACTCCACCATTGATAGAGCTGGAAACATTATTACTATTATCATTATTTTTATTTTTTATTTTTTAGATATTATCATTATTTTTCTTAGGATCACATTGCATCATTTTCTTTGTTTCCCATGTCTTGCGGTAGTCATAGCCAAACAAAGGTAAAATCCAAGAAAACATGCCATGGATGTGTTTTTTTTTTCACGGTTCATGGATTAGTTAATTCAATGATAAGAGAAAAAAGAGGATAAAAGAGCTTGTGGTTTGCATTCAAGTATCATGCAAAATACAATGAAATGGTCATCTAATGGGTTTAGGGGTTGTTTGATTCTTATTTTCAAGAATAGTTTTTATTTTTTGTTTTGCAACACGAAAAATTTAAAATCTTATTTGATTCCCTCTTTTTTTTTTTCTTTTTTTTTTTTTTTTTGTGTTTTCAAAACCCCTATTATAATAGAACACTAAAAAGATGATGTCGGTGTGAAGTGTGAACCAAACAACCTCTTAAATCCCTTAAGGGATCATGGGTTGAAGAAAGGAAAGTGACAAATTAAAAAATAAGAAGGGCAGCATTTGAAGTTAAGGCAATTTGAGATTTGACCCATTCAATTAATTGGTAGCTTAGTTGTTAGAAACATATGATAAGTCAGCAGTTACCACACAGAAAAGAATGATTAAAGGTTAGGATGTGCAGTACATATATATTTATATATATTCATATCCATTCAGTACAATGACCATTAATAGTACATAGGTACTAAATTATCTTAACATTTTCCCCAGCAATGGCAGTACATTTGAATCCAAGTCCCCCCACTGTACTTCTTTCATGCATAATCTACTGCAAATATGTGATTGATCTAATAGGCAATAGAAGCTAAAAATTGAGAAGAAAAACACACAGTGCAGTTGATGGAACTGAAGTTTAGTTTTCCATTCTTCATCTTCTGAAGTTATCAGACATTATACTACAAATTAATCATGTTTTTTTGTTTTTTTATTTTGGCTTCTCTGGTACTTTCCTATGAATGAAGCATAAATTACACAGGCTCTATTCTTCTTCCTTTTATTTTGGTTATGAAATCTCCATTTATTTTCCAAATAATTTATATTGATCACCACAGATAATTACCAGTGATAATTCACTTTCCTCAAAAAAGGTTAAAAAAAAAACCAGATAAAATCATAGAACAGAACGCCTCTCTTGATCTTCCCAGAGAAAAAGGAAAAAAGGGATAAGGAATTGCCAGTTGTGCATGCCGAAGCTTTCGGGAGAAATTGGACTCGTTTTTCTTGAAAATTACGAAATGGCCCTCATTCATTCACTTCCTCTGCCTTTCTGTTTCTGACAAATACTTGTACTCTCTAAAGCCCTACTTTCAGAGAGGTGCGTGAAGTTTTGCTGGTTTCTTGTTTCTACTTTCGCTTCGGGTGCTTTTTTCTTTTTTCTTTTGTCTGGTTTGTTTCTTGAGAAAATTTTATATTTTCGGGGAAGAAGTTAATGGAGGAGGAGGGAGGCTTGCCGGACCATTTACGGTGTAAACGACCACTTGTCGACAATGGCGCTTTAATCCGGCGGGTTGCGGAGGATAAGAAGCTATGTGAACTTCATTATCTTCAGCGCTACCGGCAGAACAGGGAGAAGGTGCCTGTCTCTGCCTGCTGCAAAGAAATAGTACAAAACTGTGAACCGAGAGTCCGAGTCTCGGGTTCCCGAAATTAGGGTAAAAAGAGTGGCGAAATCGGCGAAGCCGGTAAAGAGAAGAGGTTCTGTTAGGGTGTCGGAGGCCTTGGATAAGGCTTTGCAGTATGGCTGAAGAAAGGTGATTTGCGGTTGGAATTGATATGCAAACTTTGCAGAGGCAGGTGGAGTGAGCCAAAGAGGCGTCGTTTGATTCAGGAATATTTGAGGTGGTGCGGGTGCAGGAATCTGCCCAATGGATTAATGGCCATCTCTCAGGCTCCTTTGCAACAGCATACCGATGACGCTGGTAGCAATCAGACTGATGTTGATTTGCGTTCGGATTCTGTTCCGCAAAGGTGTTTCCGGTCCAAGAACATTGAGCCGCTCCCAATTGGCTCGTTGCAGGTGTTTTTCATCTTTTCAATTTTAACTTCCCTTATGCAGGTCTTATTACTTAGTTGCTTCCTGTTTGTTTAGGTTGTACCATATGGGCGAAATGTTAGAAATCTGAAGATTGTTAGGGGGAAGAAGTGCCATTTCTGTCGAAAACGAAAAGAGTACTTCTGCCTGGATTGCATCAAACAAAGGTTTGTTTACTTCCTCCTAGTTTTCATTCGATTGGTTGGGCATGTAAACCCTGATGAAGTTATGGATTTTGTTCTGCTATGCGTCATAATCTCTCTGCAAATATTTGGTTTTCCTGATCACACTGTCTTCATTCCTTTCTTGTTCGCCAAGCTAACTTAATTTGGATCTTTATTATCCTCCTTTGAGAAGCTGGAGTTGAGTGTCTAAGCTAATCTACAGAATAGTGCAAAAATAGGATATATGATAGAAGACTAGTGATTGATGATTATGAAAGAAAAGCAGGTCATTTGAAGCAAATGGAAGAGTTTAAATAGGAGCCACTATGATAGCACATAGATGATTTTGACCATCATCTCGAATATGAGTTTTCCAATTGATCCATGACCATGCTCTTGAAGAAACTTTTGCATCAAAAGCAAAATTGAGTGGCCTTCTGGTTCTTTATTTTGCTCAATCATGTTAAAAATTTAAGTTGATAAGGTAATCAGAGTAGTTCATAAAAATAGATAAAATAGAATTAGAATAATATTAAACATGTACCAATGCAAAGACGGAGGGATGGTTCCCATGTGCCTTTCTGCTTAAAGAACCTGGAATTTTGCCTATCATATTGTACAATCGCATCAGATGCTTTACCCTCTGGTTTATATTAAAAACGATACAAGGCAACAACTCATGACCATTACTTTGTTTCAGAATAGTCGATAGATGATTCAAAGCCACAAAGAGGTGTATCGGACCAACAAAATTTCAGTATCTCGAACTTACTGCCGTAGTCAAGCTGCTACTTCAAAGATAACGCTCTAGGGTCGAACACAAAGGGATAAGTTTTCTTCGCACAAATGATTTGCAATGATTCAAAATAGTGAATTTCAATTCTACCTGTGCTCGTAAAAACAGGAGTTGACGGCTTGCAACTAAACTAAAATAAGAAAAATGTAAAATAGAACCCCTTAGCGTTTCCGCCACTGCTTGGGTTTTAAGTGCAACCAACATGTCTCCGCATTTTTCTCGCGCTTGTAGTGGATGACAGATGGACTTATTTCCTTCAACCGGATCTTCATTTAGCTTTAAAAAACTAAACCCTGCGACATTTTCCTCAAACATAAGATTTAAATGGACATAAATGTTCAATGAAGTGAGTGACATCTCAAAAACCTACCCCACAATAACTAATTTGAGATAATTAACCGGCATCAAGTGGATCTAATGAAAGTATCCACTCGAACCTTTCAAAAGCTTATTGCCAAATACACATTAAAAGAGAGCATGCTTAAGAGATTTTAACCTATAGTGAGAAGCGCAGGCAACAACTATAAATGCGTATGCAACTGGGAAACCAGGGAGTTACCTCCACAGGCTAAACAACCCTCCTTCAAGGGAGTGAAGAGGTCTAGCCAACCACATCCTCTCGGGAAGCCGTCATCCCTCGAGGAGGCCGGCGCCGAAAAGAGGGAAGAAATGAAAAGAAATGGAAAACGGAGAACTGGACACGCCATCAAAAAACGTCCTGTCTCATACAATAGTATATACAAATGGCTTATATAGCGCCTTACAAACCAAGTGAAATACCATAAAAATCCAGTAAATGAGGCGATTATACCAAGGGTAGAAAGGGTAGAGAAACCAAAACAAATGCAAATGTGGCATGTCAGAAAAGCCAGTGAACGCGCCAGGAGGAACAAAGGCTTCGGAGCCGCGGCACAAAGGTCGGTAGAACCAATTTCGGCAGGGTGTTCCACCCTTCCTTATTTCTTCTCTTCTTCCCCTTCCGTCTCCATCCGCACGTCGAAGGTTTGACCTTAATTCTTCGTGCTTGATCGATCAACAATTTCTGCATACAATTAGCTAGCAAAACTTGCAAAATTAGCCACCATTATTTTAATAAGAGGGACTTTAATGTGCAATCTAAGACTAAAATGATTAGTATACAAAAGCACTCAAAAACCTACAAATAGTGGTTCAAAATAACACTTTGGGCACCTAATCACAATTTAATCGGACATTACATTGCTAGTCCCTTAGCAATGAAAGAAAGAAAGAAAGAAAGAAAGAGCATACAAAACGATAACAAAATTATGTTACAAAAAGGTTGTGAAGAAGTAATGCCTAACCCTCAATGAGAATTACCGAAACTTAGTCTAATAACTATCTCGAGAGAGTGAATGCCATACAAAATGGAGTATCAAAAGAGCTTCCTTCTCGATGACTCAACCAGGAACTTCCACTGTTCTAAGTGTTTACCTGATCACCTCAACAATAAACCGCCAAACCGCACTTCTTCAACCAATATAGTCACACAATCCCAGCATGCTAACTAACCCAACAGATCGACCCACCTCTTATCTGCACTCTTTTTGTGTCAGAGGGCAGCGCTCGAGAATCGACTTCACCAAAGTCCATGTAATCCGGATCCACCACGACCTGAACCACTCAAGGCTTGCGCACCAAGTCATAAGGATCTTCACCACTAACCTTCGTTTCACCTCGACTTCAATGATTTCAAATTCCGGGAAGACCTACAACTGTTAAACTCCACTCACTACACCTATGTATGAGCACACTAAGTTTGGTGGCCCCAACCGGGGCCAAGCCATAGTGGCACAGCTTTAAAGGGCCATAAACCCCTCGGGACTCCGTGCTCTAAGCTTCAAGGCAAAGCTGCAATTTTCTTCTTTTTCTTTTCTTCTTTTTCTTTTGCTTTTCTTTTCTCTTCTTACTTGAAGACACATCGTCTTCTCTATCTACGGGGGTCCTTAACCTATTAAAGGTATCAACGAAACTAGGTGGTAGGTTTTGCAAAGTCTGAGGTAGGCGCTTTTAGCCTATTACAAATGATGTGTACTCGGTGGTGTGGTTAGCTAAAGGTGGAAGAAAAGGCCAAGACAACAAGAATTCAACTAATATCCACTCAACTAGAATGACATCACTCTAACATCAATAGATTAGACAAAGTTTCAATTTTCAACTGCAGCTAAGTAAAACCATAAAAGTGTGTGTAATGAGCTGAAAATTTGAGCCAGAAGTATAATGTTTCACAAAGAAACCAAAGAAGCCATTGAACATAACAAAATGGGCTTGCTCAAAATAGTAATAACAAAACTAATGTCACTTCCTTCGCTAACTTTCCCCCCAACCAAATGTCACATTATCCATAATGGGTCTTGGATTGTAAAGTTAGAGAAGGAAGTGTTACCTTGATGAGATGTGCCTCATTAAGGATAGAGATTAAGAAGTCGATCGACACCCAGACATTATTCACTCCCGTTGCTCTTCATTTCATATAAACAAGTTAGAGAAGAAAGAGAGGAAAGACTCATTGGAGCATTTTGAAAATTACATCTTCCTAATAATTTCAAAAGTGTTCTTCTGGATATATTTGGATTCTACACTCTCTAAGCTTTCAATCTGCATCAAAACACCTAAAACTGGAGTCTATGAAAAAGTTATGAGGGAAACAAAATCAGAGGCAAACAGGCGTGTCATGAAAATTCAGAATCTGTGAAATTTCGCAGTTAAGTAAATTTCGCACACCGCATTTTCAAAAATAAAATAATAAAAACAAATTTTTTATCATATATATATATATATATATATATATATATATATATATATAAATAAATAATAATAATAATAATATATATCACTAAAAGACTAAATAGCTTAACAGAGAAGGCAGCACTATTTATATGGAAATTTAAGTTGCGAATTTTTATATTTTTGCCTTCGGTTTAAAAATTAACTAAAAATCGTAAAATAAAATGTATCAAAATGAGAAAAATTGCAAGAAATTTTGAAATTAAGCTAAAAACAAAGATTAACTACAAATTAGAGAAAATCTAAAAAGAAAATTAAAGAAATCAAAATAAAATAAAATAAACTAAAAATAAGATATCATAAATGAGAAAAGATGAAAAACAAAAAGCTGAGGGAGATCACAGCTTCTCCCAAACTAATTTCGTTTTCGAGGTCATTGAACTGGCTGAAAGCAGGAAACAGCGAGGTTCGGTGCGGGTTCCTGAGTGGCCGCCAATGTTTTTGATGTAAAGTGGGCAAAGCTCGACTGCGGGCCACTAGCTTCTTAAGGTTTCGCAGGCGCCCGCGACGGGTGGCCTTGTATGGTGCGAGGCTCGGGAGTGGGCCGCAGGTGAATCAGGCTAGCAGTGTGGTATACACTGGCTTTTGGGAGGAGGCCGCCGGGCAAAGTGGGTCAGTTTTCGGGCCGGGCAATGGCACTAGGATCCAAATTTATATGATTGGATGGGGCGGTAAGCCTTTGTGCTCTTCCTCGCTTCCTTTCTCGCTCCCTCGTCCCTCTAATCGCGCCTTTAGGAGCCTCTACCTGCCTCGACACTCTCCCGAACTCCGTCGCAGGATGTCACAATTTTCATCAATTTGAACTCATCCAATTCCTTTGGTTCAGAGCCTAATTATGTCAATTTCCTTATCGTCTCGGACATCCACTATCCGCTCTCCATGAAGTTATCCACTTGTCAAATTCAAAGATGACTTGTCTAACAGATGAGGTCAGGTTGCCGCGGGTCAGAGAGTTGAGGCAAATGTGGAGAAGGTGGAGGTGCATAAATCGAGGAACACTATAGACGGGTGTGCACTCATCCATTGGTCTCTATAGTCCCCAGACCTATTCGGGTTTGATTTCCTCAATGGTCGATTTTGCCATGGAAGGCTCCTATAGTCCTCATTGACATGTATGCCTTAGGGTTTCTCTCCTGATTGTATTGCTCTCCCTTTAGGTGTTCCATTTGGTTTATGTTTGAGATCACTGCAGCTTCTGGCTTACCCACTGGAACATGCACTCCTGCTAGAAAACAGGGCAACACCAAGACAACAGAGAAAAAATCCTACAACACTGAATGACAGTGAAATAAAAGAAATTCACCAATACTTGTGATGAGGATCACGTTTTCTCACAAATTTCTCACTTGCACTGCGCACCATCCCCGCAACGACGCCATTTGATTCTGCGCTACAAGAGGTGTATCTAATCAACAAATTATCCTAATCCTACCGCGTAGTCAAGCTACCGCAAGATACGCCTGCACTAACACGTGGATGGGTTTTCTTCAGAATGATTTGCATTGATTCAAAATAGTGAATTTCAATTTGGATTTTCAGGTTTGGTTAAAAACAGGGGAGTTGATGGTTTATAAGCGAAATAAAATAAGAAAAATGTAAAAATGGGAACAACAGTATCGGGCCAGGTTTAGGGTTTTAAGGCAACGATATGTCCCAGGGTATTTTTTCCTGCAGCGTTGGGAGGATGACATATAGTCGTTTCACAGAACCGGATCTTCATTAGCTTTAAAATAAACCTATGATTTTCCTTTTGAAACATAGCATTTAAATGGGCATAAATGTCACTAACAGTGAAAACACATCTCAAAAAACCCTACCCCCACAATAACTAATAGGAAACTGACTAAATGGGCATCGGTGGATCTAATGAAAGTATCCCTTGAACAAACACCAAATGCACATTAAAGAGAGCATGTAAGAGATTTTAACCTATGGTGGCGAGGAGCGTAAACAACCATAAATGCGTGCGTTAAAAGCGGGAGGCAGGTAGGTTACCTCCACACCAATGCTTGACCCTCTTTCTTGAGGAGGAAGAGAGGTCTAACCCGACCATCCTGGTTGTCATCCTCGGAGGAGTGTTTCAGCCGTCGAAAGAAGGAAAGAAAATGAAAGAAAATGGAAGGGGCGGGCCACTAATTTTATTCCTGACAAAAAAGCGTGCATCTCAATGAGTATATACAAATGGCTTATATAGCCTTACAAACCAAGTGAAATACCATAAAATCGAACATAAAGTGAATTTAACCAAGGGTAAGAAAGGAGAAAAACCGAAACAAATGCAAGCGGGGCATAGCGTAAAGCCTTGAAGCGGGCGGCCGGGAGGTGATCTTTAGGTTGTGCATAGTCTTTGCGGGAACCAATTTCGCGAGGTGCTCAATTTTCCTTGTATTTTCTTCTCTTCTTTCCTTCGGTCTCTGTCTGTGCGAGTTTGACTCAGTGCTTCGTCTTGGATCATTGACAATTTGGCAGTAATTAGCTAGCAAGCGCAAAATTAGCCACAAAATACGTCGATAGAATAGTAGGGACAGCAATGTGCAAATCGGGTTAATTAAAATAGTTAGTACACAAAAGCACTCAAAACCTATAATAAATAGAGATTTCAAAATAGCACTTTTGGGCACTAATCAATAGATCAAATATTCCTAATGAAATGAGTATCTTTGTCAATTGCAATATAACATAGTAGCAAACAATACTTATCAAAAAAGAAAGTAGCAAACAGTGAAATATTAGTTTGTCCAGACTCCAGAACTAGTGCTTCACGAAACATTGTGTAAATCTTTTGGAAAAAATAATAGACTTGCACAGAAGCGTAGGACTCACCATAGGAAGATTAAGTTAATAATCTTTGACTTGAAGATGGGGTAGAGCAAGTAATGAACTTGCCTAAATCTATGCCCACTGATTTTCTTTTCTTTATTTAGTAAGCTTTTCATTTATCAAAAAAAAAAAAAAAAAAAGTAAGCTTGATTTAAATGTATGGAGTTGAGGAACCTAGGTATCTTTGGGAGCATGCACGGAGCACCCTCCATGATGGATAAATAAGAGTTTAAATAACTAAGAATTTTAGTAAAAGGTGGGGTACAGTAACCTATGCTCAATGGAAGAGGTGGAAAGGTTCCTTCATCTTCTTCACAACAAGAAGATTATGCCTGTTCAAGAGGATCGACTTTTGTTAAAGGTCTGTGCGTGGCTTCCGGTTAAACATATGTATCGTAAGCTGATGTTTACTCCTCCTTTAGATTTCCCTAGTAGATCCATCTGGAACCCGATTGTTCCCCCTCAAGAGGTTTTAAACTGAGGCTTCATGGGTAAGGTGCTTACGTTGGACCAACTGAAAAGGAGGGAGATTCCCTTAGTAAACAGGTGTTTTTTATGTGAAGAGAATGAGGAAACAATAGACCACTTGCTTATCCATTGTTCGAGAGCCAGGATGTTATGTGATCTTAACGACAATTACGGAAAATTGTGGGTGTTAAAATGCGGTTGAGCAAGCTTCTCCTTGCTTGGCAAAAACACAGTGTCGGCAAAAAATGGAAAAAGAGTTTGGATGGCGGCTCATAACTGTTTATTACGGGCTATTTGTGGTTGGGAAAGAAAGAGAAAAGGAATAGAGATTGGTTTGAAAATGAGGCCCCTCTGCATAGGATAAATCTTTCTTTTTGTTTACCTTGGGGGCGTGGGCTAAGGTGTACAGTGTTGATAACTTAAATTCTTTGGTAGGGTTTTTGTCTTGGATGGGGTATAGGTGAGGAGTGAGCTAGGGGTTTCTTATTGCTCCTCTTGTGTACTTTTTGGGAGCTTTGTGCTCTTTATTCTTCTATATACTGCTTTTTACTGATAAAAAAAAAAAACAATAACCTATGCTCACAGAGTATAAATGGAGCATTGAATTAAGATTGAAGGAAAATACAAAACGAAAAAATAGAGGGGAAAAAATAAAAGAGATGCTCATATTTTATAGTACAAAAAAAAGGAAAACAAAAACTACCCAGGCTAAGGGTAGGCTACATAAGGTGCAAAGTTTTTTTTCCCGATTGCACCTGAAAATTTCTTGCTGGCAATTCTTCTATTCTAAAAATAGATGAAATAGAATTAGAATAATATTAAACATGTATCCATGCATAGACGTAGAGATGGTTCCAATGAGTCTCTCTGCTTAAAGAGCCTGGAATTTTGGGTATCATATTGTGCAATCGCAATATGTTTGCATGTGCTTTACCCACTGGTGAATTTTTTTTTTGATAAGTTTACCCGTTGGTGTATACTAACATGATATAATGCAACAACTCATAACCATTACTTTGTTTTGAATAGTAAATGGTTCAAAAACCCCTAATGAGTGAGTATCTTTTTTTTTTAATCGGTAAAAGGTAGTTTATTGATCAAACCAAAAAAGCCAGGACAACCCTGAAAGTATACATGAAGTATACAGAGGTGGCCGAAGGCCAAAACAAGAAAGGGCTAAAAAAAAAACCTACCAGCCCAAGAAGTGCGCTAAAGAATGCAAAAAAGATGTCTTACAATATATTGATCTCCTCCTGAATCAAACGAAGCCACGAGACACAGAGATCTAAGAAAAGGACTTCAATGCAGCAGGAGAAACAATCATCCTCCAAAAATAACATTGTTCCTCTCTTTCCATATCGTCCATAACAAGCCTGAGAATGACCTTCCAAAGTTTTGAATTCTTTTTTCTTAAGGGGAGACGAATCCAGCCAAGCATCAGGTCTTTCACCTAGAGAGGACAGACCCAATCTCCTCCATGAATTAACACAAGGGCAGTTCATAAACTCCAAATCATGGGGCAGTGGATAAAGAGGTGCTCCATAACTTCTTCCGCCTTTTCGCAGAAGGGGCATTTACTAGCAAGAGAGAAACCCCTTTTCTTCAGATGGTCCGAAGTAAGAACCTTTCCCCACCAAGCCTCCCAAGCGAAAAAACCAACTTTTGTGGGAACACACGGGTTCCACGTAAATTAATTGGCACCATCTACTGGCGTCCTCCTTCCAACAAATGGAAGCTACTCTTTATAGTGAAGTAACCATCCTTGGTCCCCTTCCAAAAAAGCCTATCAGTGAGTATCTTCATCAAATCACAATATAACATAGTAGTAAACAATGACCTATTAGTCTCTTTGGACTCCAGAATTAGTGCTTCTTGAAATCCACCTGTGTAAATCTTTTTGGAGCAAATGATAGACTTGCCTGAAACCTAAGACTCACCGTAACTTCTTTTCTCAATGGTGAGTAGGAAGTGTAATAATCACCTTACTAGAAGATGGGATTCGAGCAAGTAATAAACTTGCCTGAAATCTAAGACTTACCACAAATTTTGTTTTCTTTGTAGGCAAATTGAAGTTTAAATTGGTAAGCTTTTGATTTAAAAGTATCGGTGGGGGTACCTAGGTATGGGGGGAGCATAGATGGAGCACCCTTCATGATGGACAATAAGAGTTTAAATTAATAAGCACTTGAGAGGTAAAAGCACTAGGTACATTAACCTAGGGACACACATACATGGAGCATCAAATCAAGATAAAAGGAAAAATAAAATGAAAAAATGAGAGGACAAAAAATAAAAGAGATGCTCATATCTTATAGCCCCAAAAAAACCTTACCCATGATAAGCAATTATTCCCTACTAGGAGGCTACATTATAATTGTGAAAGGCATGCCTAAAACCCAGGCGCCACCACTCTCGCCATTGGCTCCTCGCCTCAGGGGAGGCGTGGGGACTTCACAAAGGCGTGAGAGGCCCTAAGAAAGGCTACGACTCAAGTGTGTCTTGCTCCTTACGTAATTTTTTTTTTTTAAATTATATATAGTGTGGTATATAATTTTTATTTATATTAGATAGGGTGCACCTCACTTAGGTAAGGTGAGATAGTAATATATATATATATATATGAGTGAGTGGTAAGGTAGGTAGGTAGGTAGGTAGGTTGTGCCTCACTTTGCTTAAAAATTATATATAGTGATATATGTAATTTTTATTATATCAAGTAAGGTGTGCCTCACTTAAAAAAGCCCACGCCTCAAGTGCGCCTTGCTCTTCAAGGCCTCCAAGGGGCTTTTGCGCCTTGTGCCTCAAATAACTATGGGCTACATAAAGATTTCATAAAACCTTTTTTTGTCTTTTAATTGCAGTGGAAGTCACTTGTAACTTTGACAATTCTTCTATCCTAGTCCACTAGCACAAGGATATTTGTAGCAGTCATACATGAATAATTCACCTGACCCATAAAAATGTGCCTTTACTTATCCCATGTTTGCACCTGACCCTGTCATGGTTTTTTTGAATATTTCTGGAGATAATTAAAGGGAAAGTTTCTTGGGGTATGGAAATTTAATCATTAGATGTACATAATGGTTTATTTGAAAGCATAAAATAACTTTTTTTCAAATGACTGTTCAGGTATTCTGATGTGCAAGATGTTAAGATGGCATGCTCAGTTTGTCGTGGAATTTGCAGCTGCAAGGTCTGCTTGATTAATCAATCCAAAGACATTGAATGTAAGGTCTGACATCTGAGTTGCTGGCTGAACTGTGAAATAGGCATGCCCATTTCATCATAGATGCTGACACTTCAATTTACGTACAAACCTGCTTTCAGGATATTTTGAGGGATCAAAGTAAGGTTGAAAAAATTCTACAATTACATTACTTGATCTGTATGCTTCTTCCTGTACTAGAACAAATCAATCAAGACCAGAGAATTGAGCTCGAAATAGAGGCAAAAATCAGAGGTTGTGAATTTCCAGGACAGTTCTGGTTTGATATTTTACATAATCATTCTGCTCAGTGGTATTCTGCACATAAACTTTGGAGATTTAGATTCATAGTCCCCATCCAGGTCTTATTCATTGATATATTTTTTGTGCCACAGGACATTACCTCTGAAGTTCCTGATTCGCAAGTGGAATTTGGCCATTATAAGCAAAAGTGTGTCTGTTCATGTTCTCTAGTTCCATACCATTTTTGATTAACAAAGTTTTGTTAATTTTTTCACATTCCTTGTATTTTGCATGATTGGACTTCTGGACCATAATAACCAAAACTTCCATTCAATAGTTTCCACACAGAAGCTGCCCATGTTGTTCCTATAATCTTTGCTTAACTTGTTGTTGGGAATTTTGCGAAGGGCCTTTCTGGTGGTAACCGTCTATATTTCCAAAGATCATAATAGATGAGCTTATTTGTATGATAAATAACCCTACAAGAGATAAACGATTAACAAGTGCTGGCAATACATGTCTTACTTCTTCCACATCCTTCCATCAATGGAAGGCTTGTAATGATGATGGCAGTATATCTTGTCCGCCCAGGGAATTTGGTGGTTGTGGTGATGGCCATCTTGTTTTGAGATGTGTTTTCCCATTAAATTGGACTAAACAACTAGAAGTTAGTGCAGAAGAAATAGTTTACCTTTCCATAAGATTCCAAGAAATTGTAGATGTTTCTTCACCATGCTCTTTCTGTATTGCAATGGATCAAGAAACTGAAAAAATCAAGGAGTTGCAGGGAGCAGCCAATAGAGAAGATTCTAATGACAACTTTTTATATTGTCCTACTGTACAGGGCCTTCATGATGATAATCTTGAACACTTTCACAACCATTGGGATAGAGGTCATCCTGTAATAGTCCGTAATGTTCTTTGTGGTATGTCAGATTTGAGTTGGGATCCAATTTTTATGTTCTGCACTTACCTGGAAAGGAGCAGCACCAAATCTGAGAATGATAAGAAGCTCATTAAAGCCTCAGTTGCTTAGTTAGTGTGAGGTCAGTACTATCCATTGGGTTCCATGTTGTCAAAATGCAGTTTATTTTTTTGTTGAACTGTCAACTGATAATGTGATCTTTTTTTTATTTTCTCTCTGTCTATTTATCTATTGCACTCTCTAAATGTGGTTTCAGAGATTAACTCAATTTAATATTGCTAATCTCTCTCTAATGTAGGATAAACGAGAAAGAAACAAGTTCTATGGATAAATAGACAACGCTAACTCCCTAGTAACAATTGAATTCTAATGATAATGTAGGAATTTTGCTCACAAACTCTATTACTAAATTATAATAAACTTAGAATAAAATAGCATATAAAATGTCGATTATGCAGACATACAGCTTGCAAGTTAGTAAGAGACAAACAAGTTTGCTTTGATATATATGTACATAAACAATTCTGTAATTCTAGCTGTGTAATAGGAAACTAGATTTTTTATAGTATAAAGAAATTTTAAATCAAAGAACTTTATTGCTAAATAATATTAAATCTAGAATAACAATAACATGGATTACACAGATGGCTTGTGCATTCATTTCCACAGTTTATTCTTTTTTCCTTTCCTCCTTTCTGGATTTTGTTCAATGCATAGAACATGCTTGCATGAGTGATCTGTGTGTTATATATTCAAACATCTATGTGAAGAATTCCCAGAAAGGAAAGAGATACTGAAGAAAACAAACTATTCACTTATTACTTCAAGTTAGCTCAGATCCAAAACCAAAGCCCTCTTTCAATGATAGATTACACATACAATGAGTACTAGTAGTTAGCCATCAATGGATGTACTTCAACTCTTGAACCATGCCCTTATTTTGCCATTATGTGGTTATGTATTTTACACTATTTCGTTATTTGGTATATTTATTTGTGATGTATGGACTATCCTCTCTGTCTCTCCGTTGAGAAGTGTTGTTCTTGTACAAACTAGCTGTTATTTTATATTGCAGGTAGAAATTGGTATTAAGCAGTTCTTTATGGGGTCTCTGGAGGGACGAAAGCATACAAATGCATGGCAAGAGAAGCTGAAATTGAAGAGCTGGCTTTCGTCCCATTTATTCCAAGAACAGTTTCCTGCTCATTATGATGAAATCATACATTCTCTACCCCTTCAAGAATACATGAATCCTAAGTCTGGGATTCTAAACCTGGCTTCAATGAAGTTGCCTCATGAATATCCAAAGCCCGACCTTGGTCCATGTATCTACATCTCATATGGCAGTTGTGAGGAGCTAGTACTTGCTGATTCTGTGACAAGACTGTCTTATGAGTCCTATGATGTGGTGGGTCTGGTTTTTTATTCCACGTCGCAGTTCTCTTTTTCTCTTTACTTTCTTGCTTAGTTTTGGATTCATGCACTTCGTCTTTAAATTATTTGCATTTTAAAACTCCTTTCTTCATGATGTTTGGAAAAGTGAAAAATCTGGCTACAGTTTAGGATGATATGCACATGGTGACCACATAGGACATACTGATAAAAAAGTATTTTGGTTAAAATTATATTCTTGGACCAACACTATGCTTCTGTATGTCAGACCTTAGACCAACATCCTATTCCCTTCTGTGTGCCCCTTGCACACAAGGCATGACACAACTGCAATGTTAGGTTACCATGTTTACCATGCTTTCATTTTAATCCATGGAACAGGATTTGTTCAATTGGTTCAAGCACCACATAGCAAGTAGCGTAGATCTTTTGGAAGGTGTAGTCATTCAACTTATGAAGTCTAAACCCAACTATTTCAGTTATGCAAGGTCATGGTCATTTTATGTTAAAGTGATAGGCATAGCTATTATTAGTTGATAAGGAATGCAACTTGGACTGTTCTATTTCAACAGGGAATTGGCATCAGCTGAAAATAAGAGCATAGTATGTGGTGGTTGTATCAGGTGTTTGAAAAATTGAAATGCAAGGGAGTTAGAGAGAAGGCATTTCTTCCTCTTTTCGATCCTTTTTGCCAGCAGAGGATATAGGGAATATTGTTGTGGCTAGGCCATAAGACCAAAGGAATTTCTTCGTGGGGGAGGAGCTTACTCGATAGGCAATGAGGTGAGATTTTTGGTTTAATAAGTGGTGTGGCAATGAACCTTTAAGGCATTTGTTCCCTTCTCTATTTGATTCGTCATCCTTACAAGTGTTTAAGTGGTGGATGTTTGCAGTCCATCTCATGAGGTTGTTAAGTTTCTTGCTTCTAGAAGGCTCAATGATAGGTAGGTGAAATAGATGAAGGTGGAAATAGATGAAAGGCCTTCACGAGATTGCAAGGATAGAGGGTGAGTAACAAATGAGTAGGGATTAATTGGTGTTGGAGGGGAGAAGAATGGTTTTCTGTTAAGGTCTGCACCATTAAAGCTGGAGGTGATTTGTTTTCCTTGTTGTACCCAGTTGAATTCCTAGCCGCTTAAGATGAGCTGCTTTGCTTGGGAGGCAACTTAGGGGAGGTCTCTGGATCATCTAAAGAGAGAAAATAATGGGCAAAGGGGGTTGTTGTCATGAAGAGGAAGAATTGGTTGGCCACATTCTCCTACATTGTGCCAAAGGTTGGGTTATATTGCATTTTGTTTCTCCTTTTTTGGACTGTATTGGGTTTTGGCCTCCCCTCATCAATGAGGGGATTGTTATCAAGTTGGCATATGTCCTTTGTGGGCAAGAAGAGGATAAAGGTTTGGTGAGTTGTCTTCGGGCCTCTTTGGGCAATTTTGAAAGGAAGAAATAATAGGCCTGTGATTATATGTGCAATCTAATCAGGGAACAACAGCCTCCTCTTTATACTCTTCGGGGCACGACTCATTTGTTTATAGTTCCAAGAGCTCGCTCTGCTGTAGATTTGGCCAGTAAGTTTTGAGGCGTTGTATTTAGTTTGATCCTGTTTCTGTTTGTTCGCTTGTTGCACTTGTACAATTTCTCTGTATAGTTTCAGCTGGCTTTGGTGTCTTTCGATACACAATTCTTTCTACTCCATCAGTGCACCTGCAAACTGAGTAGAAGATATATGATTCTTTGAAGATATATATATATATACATATATATATATATATATCATTTGTATTGCTAATTTACAGTATTTTTTCTTTAATAATATTTAAACACTAATTACTTGTATTTGATCAATATTAATCCAATCTGGATCTAATCACTTAATTACGATATGATTCTATGAACCAGCCTGTCATATCAGATTCGGATCAAATTCAGATCCATTGATGGGCCTAAACCCTCACTTTCATTAATTACTACTTTTGGATTACTTTATAGAGAAAGAGAATTGGAAGCAAAAATCATTTTCAAGGAAACCAAAACCCACTCTTGTAGAGATTTTGGTTCCTCTTTTCCACATTTCTATGCTCTTTCCTATTCTATATCGAAACAAACCCATAAATCTTTAATTATAATTAGTCTTTGTAGGTATCAGCAAGCCTTTGAATGTTCATCGTTACTACTAAATTTCCAACAATTTCATTGAAATCAGTGATTTTAAAATTATATGATATATTTTAGAATAATGAGTCCTTGGGTTTTATAATTGTATCCCTAAATGTTTGAGAGATTCCAATTTCCTTTTTGGATGTTATCGCTACCATTTGCATGAATCCTATTGACAAAGAACTGATATCTATCCAGTTGAAACCTCACCTCTTTATTTTTATTTCATGATGTTATTATGACCTTTAATGACTTTGTTTGTAGGATGTAAATCAAGGAAAAGATAGAATCAGATTTTTAATAAAATACTAGATGATTTGAGACATACTAGCTATAAGTTCTTGATGGATTCCACCTGGTGAGCAGAGCAGGCCACCAGTTCACTGGCTATTCAGATAGTTGACTTTTATAAAGATAATTATAATTTTTTCAGATAAACGTGCTATTATGTTTATGAGAATATATAATTTTTAAATATGCTCAAGTTCCAGTAAGTGTAAGATTGCAATATTTTATGGGTATGATTAGAACATGAAAGCTGGCCTGGGGTTCTCACACAACAGTTCTGATGCAAACTGGTCCCAGTGAGAAAACTCATATTTTCTACTGGTTGACCCTTCAGCAGCTGCTTGACTTGTGATGTAAATTATGTTCACCTTACTGCATTTTTCTTATCATTTTCGGCTTTACTAGATTTCCTTTATTTTTATTGTTCATGAGCTGCATAAATGTCCTCAGATGCAACTTATTTAATTTAGGAGTAATGCAACCTCATGCCCTTGCAGATCATGATATATCTTTAGATGCACATCAGAGTTAGTAACACTCAGGTAGGATGCTTGAATTTGACCAAAGCATATAGCCTTCATTGCCTGCCAGGAGAAGCATGGAGTTGTTGCTTATTTTACTATTGGTAATGCTCTACCCATAAGATGAAGGGTACTGGCAAAAAAATCTTGGAATGCTCTCATATTTGTATCCTTCTTGTTTAGATGACACAAGATTCAAACCTGAACTTGATGCTGTGTGTTTATACCATAAGCCCCATTCCACATCTCACATGTTGCTGGTTTCGCCCAGGTAAATATTTGCGCTATGCTACAGATTCAATTTCCACTGAAAAACTTTCTCAGATAAGGAAAATAATGAAAAAACACAAGACTCAAGATCATAGTGAGCCCACAAGGATTGCGCAATAACGGTGCCGCAGTCAGGTGAAGAGAGCATCATCACGTTTATTCAAACATGGATGAGTCTGTAGGTTACTGGATAGAACAAGAGAAAGACCACTGCTCTGTGATGGAGTGTCTACAGTACCAGGGTTTTCTGCTACCAGACATGAAGCATGTGATGTCAGTCTCCAAGAAGGAAATATTGCCAATGGTGAGGAACTTAATTTGAAATCTGAGTCTGAAGCTGCTATATCTTCTTGTGGAGTATCTAAGAACTGTACAAAATCAGGAAATCAGAAATTCTGTCAGGAACACATAAATAGCTCAAATTTTTTGGGAAGAAAATTAGTGGCCAATTCTTGTGGTGCCCAATGGGATGTCTTTCGCAGACAAGATGTTCCAAAGCTTCTAGAATACCTCAGAGAACATTCTAATGAGTTTGACCAGATTTATGGATTGTCAAAGAATGTAAGATAATTCCATTAAAATACACCACTTTTCTTTAAGAAAGGTAGGACCAGCTGGCATGATTCCTATTTCCGTTGCAGGTTGTTCATCCAATCCTTGACAAGAGTTTCTTCCTGATGTTTCTCAAAATGCGCTAAAGGAGAAGTTCAGCAAAGTGGCTGCTAGCATTTCATTCAAGAAATGGTAAACAAACTGAAATTAACCTGCTCAGCACCATCGAAATTGAATCCATGGACTTTTGAGCAACACCTAGGAGAAGCTGTCATGATTCCTGCTGGATGCCCATATCAGGAACCCAAGGTAACGAAAATGAACTTATTGACATGCTCCTTGCACATGTATCTGTCTAATAAAGTTTTTCTTTTCTGGTCTCGTTTATCTTCTTTTTTATTATTATTATTATCATTAAATTGTGTTCAAGCTTACATTCTTCATTCAGGATAAAACCATACTTCTATGATTAGATCTCTCCATTAGTCGCTCACCATTTTTCTCCATAATTTCTTAAAGTTTCTAAATTTCCTCACCCATACTTGCATTTTGTATTTGCTTCCCCAGATCATATATGAAAATTGTGTTCAACTGTTTCAGTCAATGATATTTACATCCATAACTCGTGACGATCTGTATATAATCTGAACTATAAATGATATAACCACTTTCTTCAAGTTCTTTTTCCTTGGTCTGAGCATGTATATTGATTTGCATGAATAGGTTGTTCACCAGAGTTTCTTGAGTTGAATGAGGATTTTTTTTTTTTTATTTATTGATACACTTCTATAATTTCTAGCATTTGGTACTTTGACATGCAGTCTTGCGTAAATGTGGTTCTGGACTTCATTTCACCTGAAAATGTCTCTGAATCCATCCGCATGATTGATGAACTCCGCCTACTTCCACAAGATCATAAAGCCAAAGAAGACAACGTAGAGGTAATACAGTTTTAATGATCTGTCTTCTCAGAATAATATATTTACATTTCTCCACACAAAACTAATCAGTATTAGCAAAATGACATTCTTTTTTGTGAGCCAGGTGAAGAAAATGACCTTATACTCTATTAATGCAATCAAAGAATCAAAAATCTACATGTGCAGAGGCATGACTTTTAAAGAGAGACTTTTCACTAAACGTCTGGTCTTTGGTCCTGACAATTAGTCTTATTAATTGGTGAATTTAACTGGATTTATTCAGCAGGCACAGATATTGCCATTTACAAGTTATAATAAATATTTACTTAGGCTGTGTTTGGTTGCATAAAATTGAGGAAAATTACAAGGGAAAGAAAATGAGAAGAAAAGAAAAGGCAATGAGAATTAAAAAAGAAGTGAAGAGAATCCGATAATTTACTGTTTGCTACTTTTAATCTACCAAATATAAATGTTAAATAATTTAGAATATATCAGTTTAATTGAAGGAGGAGAAAATCTTCAGAATTTTCACAGATACCAAATATGAAGAAATCACTCTTTAAGTTTTTTTTCTTAATAATATAAGAAAATTTCTTTACAAAATTTTAATAGGACAATTATATTATGAGAAAAATAATTTTCTTTAGCATTTGTCTTTTCTTAATACATTCCAGGAAGCAAACATAACAAACTTAATTTCTATTAAGCTTGTCAAACACACACACACACACACACACACTGGTGTGTAATATGGTTTCCACCATTTAGATTTCTATTAGCTTATATGGAGAGTTAAACTCACCCCACTGCGTGAACTAACTCGGATGAAGGTCCTTCAGATTCAGGACTGCTCCACCACCTCTTATGATCTCAGGCTCTGGAAGCAGCCTACTTGAATTTGAATTATGGAACAAGCCCCCTCAAAACCTAAAGGGAGTATGGTGTAATATGAGATAGAAAAAAGGAGTTTTATATGTGATTACTTGAACCCACCAGGTAGTGGAACCTTCTGATTTGGTCATAAAAGCAATCTTGTTAGGGCAATTTAGTAATTTTACTAATTTCTTTGATCAGTTCAGTTTCTGGTCAGTTTAACCTTAGTCAAGTCTTTTGCTTATAAAATGGATTCCTTTAAATTCTAAAGTGAATTTGAAACTATCATTAGGTAAAGTCCCAAGCCTTGATAATTGTCTTGCAATGCTCATAAGGGGATGCAACTAAGCTTCAGACACTTAATACTTACACTCTCTAGTGCATAGTAAACCAAAAAATGTAATTATGCCTATTGTTTTTGTTCAAGGGTACAGTAATTGAGTGAATATTTGTCTTGTATACAAGTTATCTGTTAGCTTAATAAATATACTGTCTTCACATGATGAAATGTGATTTGAACTGAAAGGCCACACATTGGGAATAATTAATCCAGAATTAATTACAGTAATAACTTGAATTGGTAGATCGTATTCTTTATCTATTTATTAACACGATGCATAAACTGCATGCTGAAGTTTTGCTTTGGTTGTCCATTCTTTCTCTTTAGCCTCATTTGAGTCACCATCTATTACAATGGTAAAAACCCAATCATGACTATTTCTGGTAATGTAAATTTTTGTAATATTAAAAATGCCCACAATCATCATTATAATCTGTTCACACGCGACGGAGTAAATGGTGGGTGCCTTTCTACGATGGAGCTGAATATTACTGAGATGTTAGAAAAGGGTACTGAGGTGGGATGCCTACTCATGTGGCCAATGTTTCACAGCCATTGCTTTCACTGCGATATCGTGTTGCTACAGCTTGTTATTAATAATCATTTGCATAAATGAATGATGTAAAGAATGATATAAAGACATAATTGCCAAAATGTTTTAAGGTGGGTGTGGTGCACTAATGTTAGTGGAACCTGGAAGTAATCTTCCGATATGTTTTATCTTTCGTTGGTTACGCTAAACGTGATAAAAATAAAGAATAAAATAAGGGGTTAAATATCTGGGTCCTGTACTATATTCACCCCAATGGCCCAGGCGATGTCGATGTCAGAGTCATACATGGCAGTGTTTCTATGTCTGAGTCAGATACAAAATCACACGACACTCTTTGACTTGTCGTGAGACCAGATTGCACCTGATGTGAGAGACTGACAAAGTGTGTTGGCATGCCTGAGTCTGACAAGACACAAATTGGTACGTCAGAGGCTGGACGTACGCGCGCATCGTTGGCCCGAAGTCAGACGAAGCTGTTCAAAGACCCAGGTCTATGTCGTGAGCGGCAAGAGCGAAATAATTTATTTGATTTAAAATTATAAAATTTACTTTCTTTCAAACCAAAGTGAATAACAAAATAACGAAGAATATCAAGTATCAGCTGATACTTTACGACTAAAACTATTTAAAATCACAAACATCGCCATTATCTCATCATCCCCTCACACGAGCCTTCCACCCGCCCAGGCTATTACGCTCTTTTTTTTCCCTCCGCTTTCCTCTTCATATTAAAGTATGCCATTGAAGTCTTGGCGTTCGACTTGACTTCATCAATATCTTCCTGCTATTTTGTTTCTTCTTCACTGTGTTTTTAGATTCACGCTTCTAGTTTCACCATTACGGCTTCCACCCTCTTACTGCCTTATTCCGATCAATGATTCGCCATTTTTGTGCCTCGACAATTAGTTTTTCTTGATTTTGTTTCGTTGATGTAATTAGGTTTTTGTTGTTGGTGGTGTTTTTTTTGCTTGTTCTGGGCTGTGTGGATTGCAAAGGTTTTCGTGTTTAAGTAGTTGTTTGTTCGTGGTTTACGTCATTTGGTTTTATTTTTTTTGCAGAATCAGAGTTTCGGACCATTTTTGACCATGGTTGGATTAGCATTAGTTAGAATGATTTTTTTGCTTTTATTTAAGTTTTAGTTTTTGAATATGTGTGTTGGAATTGGTATAGGGTAATGTTGTGGGAGGACTCTAGCTTCGTTGTGATTGGTGGGAAAGGTGAGAAGGAAGGATAAAGGGAAAAAGATATTAGAACTGTATTTCCTTTGGAATGATTTGGGATCAAGAAGGATAGGTGTAGGTCACATTTGCTTCTACTTTTTTTTCCTTTTTTTCTTTCTTTTTTCCTTTTTTTTTTTTTGAAGAATTGATGTCAAGGTGATTATACAAGAGAACGATAATGTTTCTAGATGAATTGAGGAAAAAAAATCAAATGAAGATTAAATTTTGGATCTTGGGTTTTACTTTGAATGGTTGGCTTGGAAGGTTTAAGAGTGGTGTGTTCACTTTCTTAGTGGTTAGAAAGTAGTAATTATAGGATTTGGAAATTTTGTTTCGTTTACCCATCGCCTCTGCTTAATTGCCATGGGCAAATGAACAGAGCTCAAAAGTTTTGAAATAATGATAGATTCATCTTTTGGAGCTCATAAAAGGATTTGGGGTCATAGGAGACCCTAGGAACAATTAGGGTTAATGGAGTTCCATATGCTCATTTTCCAAACAATTAAAATACATACTAGATTCACAAGTGGCAGAAAGGCTGATAAAAAGAATGTGCAGGTTAGAGGGAGCATTGTTTGTTGCCATTCATTACCTAAAATGTTTCACCGCAAATCTGCTTGCTTTAAAAGTGGATTGTGCAAATGCTAAACAAAGCCTGCAAAGTCAACAATTGATATTTGACTCGACTATGCATGACTTTAAGTACTTGAATAAACTTTATTATGGTTAACATCAAACTTTGATTTGTGTCAACAGATCTTTCATGGAATAGGTGAGGGTTCATGTTCTCAGATCAAATTTTGTCAAAAAAATATGTGCAAAAAGATATAAATGATTTTCAAAATGCCATGGAATGCAGTATATAATATCTTTCCTTTATGATGTGCTGATCAGCCGGAATTATTTGTAGTACTTTAATAAATTTCAAGAGAGTGGTTACATGGATTGAGAAAAATAGACAGGGGGTAGGCTGATTTCAGTCTTTATCTAGTTGTCTGGTGAGTGGCGCGCTCATTGCTATCCTTTCACTTGTATCATAAGAAAATGAGTGGATCGTCCGCGGTTACTAAATGCAAAGAGTGTTCAAAACCGTTGATTGAATTTGATGATCTTCCTGCTTTTAGCTTGGCTTTCTGGTGCAAAATTTGCAAACTTGGAAAAAGGGGTTGGCAAAAAAGAGCGCCAGAGCTTTTATCATGCTTAGTTTGAACTCTTATTTATATATGCTCTTTCAGATGCATACCTTTATCCTGGGTTTGCCTCTTTTAACACTTTATTTTACAATTTAATAAATCCGATTATAGGATTTTTTTCTAAAATTTCTTAGATTATGATTGTGTTGATTGCTTTGGTCCATTGTGGATTTCCTGTGTGTTTGTATATGTTTGTTTACCAATTATAATATTATTAGAAATTCGTACTTCTTTTTCATATATGTCAAGCTACCCACAACTAGAAGTCCCTATTATTGCCATAAATGATAGATTAAGGTTTATCTGGTCTATTAAACGCTTTCCCAAATACGAATAAAGTGGAACTATCACTATCACGTTTTTATCCAATAGTGAGAGTATGGTTTCATTTGATTTATTTTTAAAGTACTCATTAATAGTTTTAGAACACATGGCGTTTCTTAAAACGCCGCTTAAAATTTAGTATTTTCGATATTTTCAGTTTTTCAAAAAAAAAAAATGGCATTAGAACAAAACATGCCCTATTTTCTGTAAAGCTACAGTTTTGAGAACTTTTAAGAAGTGGTTCAGTTGGTGTTGCTAAAGGTATTCTTGGTCAAAACAAGGCCTTTTCTTTTTGTTTTCTTTTTTAAAGGAGAGAGTTAATATAATGAATTAGAGTTAATTGGTTTTAACTCAATTGAAATTGAGTGACAATTTGAACTGGGCTATCTTTTTTATTTTTACAAGGCATCGCTTTCTTTACGATAAAGTCAGGTAGCAACACAAAATGATTCAACAGAAGCAAACAAGGTGATTTAATGTAGTATCCAGTTAATATAGTTTTAAATGGTAAGATAATGACCTCTCATATTATTGAATCTATTTGGTCATTTTGTATTGTGTCAATTATATATGTTTCAACACCCAAGATAGGCATTACAGTTCTTGATATTGAACTGGTGTTATGGCGTCGTTATGCGTGAAACAAAGTTGCTGTCATGCCTGAACGACCCCGCTGAATGCACGCTTTGAACAATCGAGTGATATATATTCAACATGTCCATTGACGTCGTGTTGTTCAACCCACTCTCAATTGTAAGTATCCCCTAAAAAGTAAACAGGTTCCAACTTTTCCGTTATGATGACGCAGCGTTTACCGAATGTCGCAACGATTACACAACCAGCGCATCGAGGAAATCGAATCTGTGGTACCAGTCGCCCAGCCAAGCCGCGAATCAATCCGTGCGCCATATATCACGGCCACACTCTATAATGTCAGCAGAATTTGACTATGGTTGCGCCCCAAGATACTCCCAAGATTTGATACCCGGAATATATGGAGATGATGAAGATCGCGCCGCTGTAAGAAGCTAATGATGAAGATGTCGATTATGACGAATCTAACGGAGACGCGGATGTTCATTGATGACATGTATCATCCTTCCGATTTTCAACCGTTTCAGAATGAGGCTTATATATGTCTCGCCTCGCAATATCTTGTGATACCTAATAACCTGGGGAGTGTTTGTAACCTGCATCATCAACCCCTGTCATTATCACTACCACCACACCTCAATTTGAACATGTTGTAAACTAGGCACTTTACTTCGGGCGGTCGACTTCGCAAAGTAAATATACTACCGTTATTCGAAAGGAGAATTCAGAGTTACAAGTTTTAATTCTAAATCTAATCGGTAAGAGGCCTTTTTTTTTTAAAAGATTTACTCAACTAAAGCACACCAAGAGTTTGTCGCTTTTGCATCCTCAAAAATTGCTCGCTTTAAGATGTAAGAAGGTCAAGAATGCCACCGCCCGCGAAAGCTTCATGTCATGGCTGCGAAAAGATACTCGCTGGTCGTTATCAACAAGAGCGTCGGATATCGTATCAACCTCGTTTAACCGCGGACCATCATCAAATTAGACTAAACTTACTACGCTTCGCATAAAGGCAATAATTACGCGGCGTAATCAGTATCACGGTAACTCTATCACAAGCGTGATGGAGAAATGGAGATATGAAATATCATATAAAAAGCGCCATGGAAGCATAAAAGACTTGTATTTATTCGTGACTTTCCTACCATATACGTAGTCGGCTAACGTCGCCATGCAGCAAGTAAACCTTACGCTGTAATTGAAACATGTGATTAATACGCCAAACACCGAGATATTCTAATGCTTTGTTCGGGTCATTTTCGTCATCTAACGGCGTTCAAACGATTGTCGCCCCAGCATCAAGTATCATCGAACGTACATACTTATCGGGCACAGCGCACGTTATTTGGACAAGCATGGGTGTGATGTAAAAATCATTCGTTTCCATCGACATTTGCTATTACGTAATGCGAATATTGATAGTCGGGGATGGTTCTTAGCATGTATCAAAAAACGTAGAAGAATCTGAACTATCGATCGCGCTATATCCGAATATATATATGTATTTATAATGTTAAATGAGCGATCCTCATCTTGGTCGGTCAGACCATTTCGTTTATCAGCAAAGATCGCATGCGCGTATCTCGTAAGCAATTTATGACTCGTCAAAGATAACTTCAAGAATTTGGAATGCAAAGTGTGAAGCTTATGAAAAGGCAAATGTAAATTCAATAAGAATATGGCTACAATTAGAGAACAACAGCAAGACGACAATGGTTAAGAGGTGCAACTTTTCGCTTAGCGCACTTTCAAGGATAGAGGTCGAAGATATGGAGCAAGGATAACCAACATGTCGGCTGGGTATTTAACAAGATTTTAAAGGAGCTCGTAGTTTACCATTCACCGCATTAGCGCCAGCCGACCTTCTTCCGCCATGGCATTATAAAGAAGCGCCCAGGCGCTAAGACTGACGACATTCGAATATGAGTCAATCATATTACGTGCCCGATCCAGGTCGTTGTTATGTCAGTCGATAAACGGATTTTTACCATCACGATAAAATGTTCGCCGTCGTCAAGGAGTTGGTCGGTCGCATCAATTTAACTCATACACGTGCAAATAATAATGCAAAGACGCATCGAACGGCAGATCAGCGTAATCATATCATGCCAGCACGGCGTCACGATCACGCCGATTTTTCGTTATTTGGCTCAAGCGCTACTACACCACGCGCAATCATTTGGCGATACACGGTCAACTGGTTTCAATCAATAATCGTCGAAGATGACCTCGTTGTCGTCCGCAATCGAATTTCCGTCGGAACCGATAGCACGACGCCAACCAACCCGCCGAAGAAATGGAACGCGGAGATGTAAAACCACGATCATTACGGTTAAAACGCGTCGCCAACCGACATCTCGTAAGAATATAAATCAATTTAGCGATAGACGAAGAACCACTTTTTCTTCTTTTTCTGATGGGCAATCTATTCCCGCAATCGGCGTTGGCTTCGTAATAAATTTATGCAGACGTACTGACGCGGAAATACTGTAAACGACGGGCAAACGAGACACCAACCGTGCAGGGCGCATTTAATCACGCCAGAACAGCACTTCGCACGACCATGTCGATCATTCATCGGTCGGCTAATTATAATCATCTTCGCTATCCCGCGGCGTAGATATGGTTTGTGGCGACCGTTAGACATCCTCGATCCACATGCCTCGGCAACGCGACAAAACACGTACCACCAGCAGACGTTTACGAGCAAGCATTGCATTCATTACCATCGGGTAATGAAGATTTCAAACAACCAGGAATCAGATAGTATAATCACTGGAATAAACGGTTTCTTCACTGGCGTCAGCACCACCTGTCTTGCATGAAAGCCTATGCATATGTATATTTTGATACACGGCGATTCATCCAACGATCTGCGGATCGGCGGCGATACCGTCAATGAACACTCACGATCTATCAACACCATCACTGGTCCTACCAGATATACGACACACACGCTTCATGTGCAGCCGTCTTAGAGATGATTGATATCCATAAATCTTAACTTCGGTACAAACTGAATTTAAGGAAACGATAATTTTGCTAAAAAACCATCTATTCTAGATCTTACCATTTAAACGGATTTTACCGTTGAACGTTTCGCCAATCAATAAGATGGGCACTTAACTTGATGCGCCGGATCAACGCTTTTTCGCGATCGCGTTTAAAGGATAAATGATCAGCGCACCAAAATTCACGATATAATATCGCGATCATGCCAAGTGGCAAATATGGAAATGATTGAAACGGACTACCGGTGTCTTTAACGCCAAACCCGGAAACAATCCTGATATAACGTTAATGATCGATCGTCGCGCAACCACAAAATGACGATAACCTTCCTCATTGGCCAAACAAAACGTTAAATACAGGGAGCACATCCAAGAGCTACTATTGAGTTTAGTGAAAGGTCTCATTTCTTTTGGGGTAACACGCCGATCCACCTGCTCTCTTCGGATGTGTTATAACGCCGCAGAGGGCCGCTGTGCACGATTTAGAGTTTTCCAAATCTCATATGATGCGCCCTACTTGTTTATTCTCAAGTAATTTTTTACTTAATGTCGAATGAGCGAGCTTATATTGTCGATTTATCCCAAAACTTCAAATCAATTGTTAAAATTTTTTAATTTTTTATCGTCCTGCGATACCCGTAGAATTAGTGCCTGCAGAAATTATGAATTAAAATGCATGCTTGATATGCGAAAGTATATCTGAATACGCTAAATGCGTATTCATGCGTTTAATCGACATGATTTAGGATTTTTCGAATAGTGAGGGTTTCACTAGTCTCAAACAATGTTCAAAATATATTTTGTGCAATACGTGGTTTGGTCAAGTGATTTAAATTAAATTGCTCGTGGTTTGACTGGGCCAACGGCTGTTAATTTGATGCCACACCCAGAACTACATAATAACATCGCGTTGAACCATCGCTTTTAAATTGTACGTTTATGTATTTCATACTTAATTGGGACTATATCGATCACATACATGCATTCATATAACCCGAACACCCGGCATCATAAGGAGCCGGTTATTTATATTTCAGCCTAAAAGAAACTGCCTGATACTGGTTTCAAAATATTAATTACTCCGAGGGCAGTCCAAATTAAAATATAAATCATCAACACTTCAACTGGAGATAAGACCAGTGGTGAAGTCCATGGTTAATATCAACGTTTAAGACTTGACTAACTGATATTCAATTCCGAGGGTAATCCACAACAACAATATAACAATCGCTTCCGGAGACGCCTAACTGAGAGATATATATACATCTGAGGGTTGTCTAATTAACAAAACAATAATTCTCATACGGCATGAAAGTGATGTGAGAGTTAGTGAGAATCTGATCTGAGTCATTGGGTGTAGATGATTCAAGAGTAGATCACATCGCTTAACATGCTTTATTTTCGAATATCAGACCGCACTTAAAGTGAGAGTAAAATTCACTTGAAAGTGATTCAATTACCTGTAAGATTAATAATCCAATATATATTATTTTACAGTACAGATGGTACAGAATGCCTCACCCCGTTAGTGATTTGAGGGACGAAGAAAAAGTTCTGTCAGCCTTGCTGATGATAAAGACATCAAATGTCAATTTGAATGAGATAATGGAGGGGAAGAGAAAACATTTAACCCTGTAAATCACGTGTATATAAATGATCCATATTAGTATGTATTATGAATATCGTTTCAGGGGCCCAGCAATACATTACCATGACCAGATATATCTGATGAGACTGATGAGATCATGACCGTCGGGATGCGATACGCAGCTTCAGATTGGGCAGAGTCTCCATTGAAGAGACCCCGCCCACTGTGAGATCCCGGCCACCAAGATTCACGAGTGCTCGCGGTCGACGGCAGCTAACTGACCTCCTGGTCAGCGCCACAAACAGAGATCGCAGCCTGTGCATACGCCACCTAGGCTCGGTGTGGATCGGGCCAGGCCACAGTCTCTGAGGTAAAGCACATCACCACTAGGTGTGTCCTACGCAGCTTCAGGCATGATTACCTAGCACCCGGAGAAACTAATCATGTTTTGATCGTGATCACGTGATTATGATCATAGTTATAACATGTTTACGATCATTGGTCATATTCTGGGATTTACGTTAGTGACAGTAACTCATGACAAATAAACCAAAATGTTGGAACACTAAGATTAGTGTGCGAAACGTCGCTGAGTAAAAATTTTAAGAAAACGGTTCAGAATTGAAGTCTGATTAAAGACATTGAAATGTTCGCTTTCAGATAAGAACGAGTGGTTTAAAACCTGGAAAATTATTCCAGCCATTAAGAAAAATAATGCAAAAATTTCACAGCGAATTTCATGAAAGGGCGAAGGCTACTACGAATGAAAACAGAATGATGATGAAACTGATTTAAGGTCACTACACTGGCACCGAAGAAATGGAAGAAAATCGGGAACGAACTTACAATTATTATGTCCTGTCGAAAAAAACATATATAGGCATATATTTTTAGTGTTTTCCCCAGACTGAAGAAATGAAAAACAACAAATGACAAAATTTTCAAAATAAAATTTTCAAAATTAATTTTTGCTGATCAAATGATTTAATAAAATGAAACGATTACCTTGAATACTATAAATGCAAGGACTTGATATATGTGCACCGATTGTATGATTAGTGTCCTGGCCAGGTTTATGCCTTCCATATACCGCACGCATTACTAACCGCCATTTTAATCAGGTAGATGGCTAGTAAGAGGACGAGGGCTTAGGGCGCCCCAGGTATCGGTCGCAATCACCGCGACATCTGTTCACCGGATTGATCGCAGCCCTCACTGAGGTCAGGTCAGCTCACGCTATCGTGATAGCCAGCACATAAAGAAAGAGTCGAGGACCCCAGAACCTCCGTGAGATTTAGAGCACCACCTCCCAGACATTCATTAGAGAAGACCCACAGGTGACTAACGCTATGCAGATCGAGAACGATTGTGAGGCTACAAGCCAGATCACCTCCAATAATAGATTAGTTCCGGTCATGATTCACCAGAGTACAGTCCCGCACAGAGACAACAGACTTGCAGATTTAGAGGCTGATAATATACAGCCTTTGAGATCGTCATGGTGGTGTTCTCTCTCCACATATGTTAAGGCTCATGAGTTCCTGTGAGTCAGCTAAAGATCATCAGTGATGATCACACAGATCTCACAGATATTCACTGGCTCAATATCACAATAACACCAGCCGGCGTTGAGAGATTTGAGAACGGACCACGGTCCATTCGTGCAAGGATCAGAGGATCTGCCCATGATACGGATCCATGGTCGGAACGCACTCCACCACAGAGAGAGACTGAGATGTTCTATACACCTTATAGTAAGATGGTATAATAACAACACTTTCTTCCGCCTGAAAGATAGAGATCATCTGCGGTCTAGAAAACAATCCACGCGACAATGAGAGTCGTCATTACAGACGGAGGGCAACACTCACGTTGAATGGACACATGAGACGCTGATCGCCTCAATCCGTGATCCAGTAATGAAGACGTTATCACCCCAAATGGAATATGATTTAGAGATACGTGACGCTCCTCCATTAAAGACTTATTGGTGCCGTAGAGAGGCTACCTCAGCTGAGCCACAGTAACTTATTTCACAGCAGTCCTAGAGGCCGTATATGTAGAGGCAGAGGATCGAGCCCACAGCAAGATATCAGTGGTCCATGAGCAGTCTACGCCGCCACACCGCAGTAAACGTCAAAGATCACCATTATATTGGTGATACGCTTTGCTATCTCACGGCGGGCTAGAGTATATCGATCTGCGTCGTGATCAACACGCCAGACGTACCAGATCGAGTCGTTTAAATACCGGTCTCGCAGGTTTGTACGTGAGCTTCCCAGAATAGTGGCGCAACAGACGATAGCGCCCAGGTCGGCGGAAACGAGATCTCGCACCTGAACAACGGATCCGGCGAACGCCGACGATGTCAGACCGGTACGCCAACCCCGGGATGGAATTCGTCATACCGCTGGCGGTCGCATCGATCGGGAGAGTAGAGGGTTGTCGCTTCACAGACTTCGCGATCGCGTTTCGCGGAGACATGACGATGATCGCCCGCACGCATGTTTGAGTCCGTGCGCCGTACGCTAGCGTGGGTCGCTGCCAGCCTCACCTGAGGACCAGACCCAGACTTAAAGATCTACCTCGAAAGAGTGCGAGTACGCGGATGTTTTTTCCGTATGAGCTACCCGGATTACCTACGAGGGTAGTAGACTTTGTAGATCGAGTTACAACTGGCGCTGGTCGCCCATCCGCGACCGCACGATAATCAAACAAAGCGTCGCAGAACAGTCCAATACGCGATTTATTATGATGGCGGACCGGTCGGTGATCGCGAGCATCACCACAACACAACACTATCGGGCGGCGAATGACGTGGACCTCTCCTGGTCGCGCATCGATCACCTTCGCCAAATGGGTCCGGTTATATCCAGCAATCCCCGCAATCTATCACCAGTGATCGACACGACCATCAATGAGATGGTTAAATGTTCAAAAGGATAGAACTTTCGAGACCGCCACATCGCCGAGGTTGGTGACAAACATCCCGACAACGCTAGGACGGCTGGGCACTTTTTGTTACTTGCGACTTCGAATCACGGTAGAATGCACCGGCAAGATCATGGATCTCGCCAGAGGATATCTCAACCCTATTTAGATAAGTTCACGCAATTTCGCGACGATGATCTTATCTCATCCGCCGAGCGGAGCCTGAGTATCACCGCGGAGATCGCCGGCAGCCGCCGGCGAGACCATCACCAGATTCTGCCCGGCAGCAGCCCCGCTGTCAGAGACATACCGGTGTCAAGATCGAGGCGCCACTCTGCCCGGTGAGAAGGTCGATAAAGGATGAGTCGGGGAGAGGCCTGTCGCCAGATGCTAGCCGGGATCGACGGGGCAATGGCATCTGAATTGGCGACTTTCAGATAGCAAAAGACTTGATTACCAGCCGCATCTATGATGTCAGTTCGGCGGGATGACCGATGCGAGGAGGCATTCCAGAGTCAAGAGACTATCACTTCTCCTGATCTCATAGTTCGACAGTACAGGTACACGCATCAAGATTCGCACGCACGGACGTGTGTTTTGATGCAACCCGAGGGCAGCCATGGTTCCCGCCACCGTTAATCACGAGCGCACTACCCCACACACGACATGGAGTCAAGGTCGTGAGTCTTCGCCAGCGATCGGTTACCACGGCACAGGAGGAGTTCAGTACCCCGCACAGTCACATCATCCAATGATCGGCCCGGTATGATGATCCGAGATTCGAGCACCACCTCACATCCAGATTCTATCATTATCGTCCTGAGCCACAGGAGCGCTGGTTGGTCGGCTAGTATAGCTTCTGAGGCGAATGCCAGACGTGGACAATACATAAGACAAATGAAAGCGCACTGGCAATTTGGGAGTTTAGTGGCTGCACCGCCTTCGAGTGAGCACGAGTCCCAATGGCAAGACGTAAAATGAGGTCCATCGTGACCCAGCACAATGCACGCATTGTACACCGTCTAAGATGTGATGGTAGTCTCTGAGGAGGTGGACGTATGGTTCTCAAACGAATCATTCAGAGAGAGATTCTCGTGGAGTTTCCACCGCTTCTCGATTATCGTGCATCCAGGGCATAAAGATGTACCGTGATCTTGTCACTTACTATTGTATAGGATGAAGAGACATCGTAGGGACTTTTGTCTTCACGAGGTCTCATGTCGCCAGGTTAAGGTCGAGAGCACCGTATGCCGCCAGGCTATCACGAACGAGGGCCGAGCGGATGGAGCATCGTCACTTACCTCATAATCCACTGGGCCACGGACGACGGCTACGACGCCAGTGATGGGTGATAGTGGACCGCCACGGCCTGCACGATTTAGTCGCGCGACGACTACCGAGACTCGCCATATACATTCGAGAGATAGTCCCGGCCACATGGAGTACCGATCCATGAAGGGTTCAGAACCGATGGTTTACACGCGACTCTCAAAGAGTCGTGGCTGAAGGGCACACCTACCGACGATGAGTATACTTCACCTAGATGGTGATACCATCAAGAGAACCATGTGCGAGATTACGTCATGGCGATGCCCCAGATCAAGGTAGTTTGGAAGACGGCTTCAGTGGAATTTCGCTTACAACACCAAGTATCGGGCAGATGATAAACTGAGAGCATTGTAATGGGAGGCCATGATCACCAAGGTTATGTTTGACTGGTGGGAGAGAGTTTCATCACTGGCCGCGATCTCGATTAGAGACACCTCCGAAGTGCGAAATTGATAGAGCAATGTCGTTTTCTCATATCACTGAGTTTCGGTGGTAGCTGCGCGACAAAGCACGTCACTCCCTGAAAGCCCGAGGTCGGGGATCACGCCTTCAAGGTGATGCCTAAGAGAGGAGTGGGTCGTTCCTGGCAAGCGCCGAAGCTATCGAGATCATCAGCTCGAGATACTCGAGAGGGCAGCACCGCTAAGGCATCGATCATGCCACCGCCCAGCACACCGTGTCCACGAGGTATTTGCTCGCCCATGTTCCTGGCTACTTCCGGGATCCACTATGTTTACATTTAGATAAATGCGGATCGTTTTGCGACGCAAGACCGCGGAGGCTGGCGTTGGTGCCAGCGCACGGCGAGCCGCCGAGGAGTCTACGTGGGAGCCGAGACATATGGCGCCACATATCCTCGCCAGGCAATGAGTTCGCCGCTAATAATTAAATGACGAAGCCATACGATAGAGCCACGCTACACGACGGTAGACAGACGTCAGATAATGATGTTAGTGGAGTAAGACGCCCAAAATTTCGGATCTAAATTCCTTTTAAGGAAGGGCAGAAAAGGATCTGGCAGTTCAATTTCTGAAATGGCAAAATCATACTTCGATTACATAAAATTGTAATTTCTGCTAAAAACTTGTAATGATTTTCTGGGATCTCAGATGTTTAAATGATTTACCATTGAATCGCCTCGGGCGAATCTAGTTAGCACGTGAATTTGGCCAAATTCGAGACAATAATTTACACGCTTTTTCGAGATCGCGCTCGTGTCAGAAAAACGATTTTCGCGATTTAAAATCACATATAACACATCGCAAAACAGCGTAATGTAGCAGAACGACAAAACGGACTACGAGAAGGCTTCGAACGTCAAACTGAAATAATGGACGAATTACCATTATGCAGATTTGATTTAAGTCACAAAATGACAAATAAGGTATGTGATCTCTTCTCTTCATGTCAAAAACAAAACGCGAATACAGGAAAGACATCCACAGTTTACTTCGCTTATTAGCAGAGAATGTCTCACTTCTAAAAGCAAGATCCACCACACAAATTTCTCGACAGAAGCGTTTCTGCTCTACTCCTGAGAGGCCGTTGCGGTATCGATTTAGGAGTTTTCTCTCAACTCCGAGAGGTAGGGTTTCTCCCTACTCGGGTTTTATTTCCTCTTAAGTACTTTACGAATGTTTGAGCCGAGCGAGGCCGAGAGGCCGTTTAACCTGGCCCCAAAACCCCGGACCGAATTGCTGGTACCTTAGAATTTTTTTATCATTCCAGCTGATTCCAAATTTAGTGTTTTTTGTGAAATTGGCATTAAAATGTATGCTTATAAAAGGCTCGAATGTCATGAGCGCGTTCGCAAAGAACTGATGATCAAAGTATTTTTTCAGAATAGTAATCCCAGGGTTTCACCATTCTTCAAAAGTTATGTTCGCAATATATTTTGTATGGGTTTCGGGTCAAGGATTTAAATTAATTTGTTCGCTTTTATCATTAAACCCAATCGGAGCTAATTTTGATATATGAAATGAGAATTTACACGATACGATGTGTGAATCGAACAAGCCAAATATATGCGTTTGCATGGCACGGCACTGGGGATCAGATTTCCACTACACGATTCCATACGACCTAACTGCAGCATTATGGCAGAGCATGGTACGTAGATGAGTCTGTAAGAAAATGGTTCCGCTAGTTGTTCAAAAATATTAATCATCTGAGGTAGTCCAAATTAAAATATCAATCGTCGAGACTACCAATCGATATGTTATCGAGGTGAATCGCCAACAATATCAATCGTCTGAGATTTTGACTAATTATTATTCATCTGAGGATAATCCACAACAGTTAATATATCAATCGCCGGTATCACCATAATCGATATATATATATATACATCTGAGTATCGGGTCTAATTAACAAAACAATAATTTCATACGAGGCTTCAGGCGAGAGACTTCGCTATGACCGACCTGTAGTTATCGTGACATTCAAGTAGATCATGCATTTCTTAATCAAGGTTTATTTAACATCAGACCGCGCACTTAAAGAGAGTGGAAACACTAAATATCTTCCACCATCGAAAGATTAAATACCACCCTGGCGGATATTATTTTACGTATGTGAGCGTAAGGAAAATGCCGCCCAGTGGATCGAGGATTTGAAGAAAGCCGTCAGGCTTGGTTGATGATATATACATATATCAAATGTCTGCTAATTTTAATATATGTATCAGTATAAGAGTGAAAATATTAAATCCTTGTAACTATTTCGGTATATAGGTGGATTCATAGTTGGGGTATGTATTATGAGTACCGCCAGGCCCAAGTGGCCGTATTACTCATGTGATCGATATATTAGATATATCGATATATTGCAATCGCTCGGGGACAAGTATATGGAAGTTGATTTGGCAGCCCCCGTACAGCGAGACTCGCCTTGATTTCGTGAGAATGTCGAGTCACCCGACATCTTACCAGTGTTTCGCGGCTGACGGCAGAATTAACTGCGACCGTGTTCGGGCGTCACAGATGATGACCACGCTAGCAAAGATGCTGCTATCATCCTCGGGCCTCTGATGACCACATACCAAGAGTCACCCGACATGTGTCTGATGTGGGCGTAGCCGCGGCGGGAGTCGCCTGTCACCCCACTCGCCGACGCTCCCGAGGATCCGCCATTCCACCTGGTTATGTGATCTGGCTTATCCACCCCAACACCGATGCGTATGAGGTCGCTTTTGTGAGCGAGTGCTCGTGGGCGTTTCCATCTTAGCCGTTGATGGATCCGGTTTCATGACAAGAAGGGAGCGCACCATCCAGGCTTTCTTCCACTACTGACAGATTTCACACACCGCAACTTATAGTCGGGTAGTGTAGTGACAACACATACATATCGCGAAGCATGCCAGACAGCCGACTGTAATGCCGAGAAGAGCGCTGCATTACACCACAGCATGATTTTTGCCATACACATCCGGCATAACACATCAATAGTTGCTTACTTCGCTTAATTTTATATCAAATTATGGTCTTCGGGAGAGACTCACGCGCACCCGATTTTAGGTAATCCACATGATATCAAAGACCACCAAAATGGGCCATGTCATACGGTGATCAGGCGTCATGCCGTCATGGTTCCAAATCGAGGCTATCGACGCATGGATTACCAGCTGAGTACGCGGGCCGAGCCTAGAAACCAAAGCCGCTTCCATCAGTGTAGGCAGAGTACCTTCGATATATGCATAACCCATCCGGTGTACTCCTCCTATATCGAGATCAGCTGGATGAACAAACTCTTGATCAGGTAATGATATATGATATATGTAAAAGTATATGGTTTTATAGTAATTTCATTCATATTCACATAAAAGTTTTTGATGTTAAGTGTAAATGTGTAGGTCTTATGGCAATCATATGTCGAAGAGTTGGTTGACTAGCTTCTAGATATTTGCTTAGCTGATCTGGAGATCTAGAGGACGATGTCACCGCTTATATGTTTCGAGACTATCGGCGGTACCGCCCGCCAGAGCCAGCCTCGAGCCAGCCACGCTACACCAGAGATACTCCATCTTCCTTTTTTATGAGCAATACCTAAGAGCAGAGTGAATGCACGTGATTCATGTTATAGAGATCACATTGACGTGCTCCATACATTGCCTTGCATGGGATGCTTAGCTGGCAGATCATCACACACCCTGGGCGGTGGGTATGATGAACTTCCATGATCCATATATAGTGGTATCGTCATTTACCACGCTTTGCGACACCACCACTCCATAGGGCAGATAGCGCAGGTTCCATACTACGCTCTGCATTACTCAAAGCCTTGGTAAGTTAGAGTCTCAGGTTTCAAAGTAATCACGGTTTATAATCTTTAGTCGGTTCATTCGATCTCCTGGCTACGGCCGACATAAATGAACGCCGCTTATGCTACCATCTGGTGTACGACGCATTATCATTGCTGGGATCGCAGTTACACCGTAGATCGGCCAGCAGCACCAGATCACGGCCACGATCGTGAGTGCCCACCGCACGACCATCCATTCCTCCGATGCTATCCACCCAAGACGTATGCGCCCATTCGATAAGAGAGGGCTTAAGGAGAAATTGACCTACGAGGTCATATCAAACGGTGAGGGCTACCGTGGTACAACTGAGCTCACATCGCTTTACCTAATACCCCCCCACTAGTTACTAACGATCAACTTGAGATTTTACACCCCCACGCACTTGCACATCACTTTCCATACCCCGCATTATCTCATTATACTCATATCCAATGCCTGTTCGTACCCTCCATACCAAAAGATATATATCACCTTATCATCCCACCCTTTATCATCCCTGACGCTCTTCACCGTGATACCATCGCGACCTTTATCAGCTGATGTACCGCCAGCGACCTCGCTTCCATATACGCCAAGATTTCATCCATCGCCTTTCCTACCACAACATCAAATTACGCTCGAGATTGGCCGCACAAGACCCTATAGATCAATCGCTGCGTATTATAAAGGCCATCCCAATAGAAAATATAAAATATGTCACCTCGCTGGGAATCATTGATATATGTGATACTTTTTTATAAATTGATATTGTGGCATAAATTTCTTTTAGTGTTATTTGCGCTTTGACGCCTTATGCAATTTTGGCGTCATAATCACACGCAAAATCCACTAATATTCCAATGAATTTGTGCTACCTTGATGTCGTTATAAAATTTTAAAATATATTTTAGTTATTTTTAAATAAAATAATCTTTATAATACTTACAAATTATTTACTACGATAATATAACAAATATATTCGAATCCATTAGTCACGTAATTTATTAACAGAAGATTTAAATAAGTCATGTTAAAACAATAATAACAATCGAATTATTCCACCGCTGCCGCTACCAATTGTCTCCATATCGACATCAGTTCAATCACACCGAATAATAACAGATTTCCAAATTTGTTCTAATCGCCGTCATTCACGATAGTTTGTCGCGCCATCATATAACTGTGATTTGACAAACTATAATTCCACCACCGTCATTCATGATGTTAAGATTACACACTTTGATAAATTAATTTGATTTCCAAACTTATTTCATAATTTTTTTTTTCAAATAAATTACTTCAGTCTAAAACTCGAGCAGCAAGGTAGTCATGGGAAGGGGCCAACATGATAGATATCAAATAGCGGACAATAGTAGTTAGTGTGTTGACAATTGCAAAAGATGCTTATAATAAATACCAACATTCTGCTAAATAAGAACGTAGCCCAGCAGAGATCTCAAGGTTTGTGTTTTGCCAAAATCATCGTGCAATTCTTATCTCATCCCGTAAGACAAATATCAAATGCTTCAAAATGGCAGGGACTTGAACAAATATGCCAGCATCCAGTTAGGGGCCCCCACTGGCATTTGCCCTGCTCTGTTCCTCTGCGAACACAATCATGGGAAATATGATATGAAACATGAGGCAGTTGTAAAAAATCCAAAAGATGCTAATTGTAGAAATTTACCATGAAAACAAGATAATGTTTTTTTTTTTTTTTTTTTTGAGGAAATGAAAACAAGATAGCAGCAGAATCTTTTTGCATAATATATAACGCCTGGTAATTTTCCTTTCAATTAAAATACTAACTGCACAGGTGAAGAACAAGAAAATTACAAGAATTAAGCACTTTATTACTTTCCTTTGTTGTCCCTTCACTGTTTTAGGTTTGCGAGTCATAAGACTTGTGTAAACGGCAAAATTGTGTGCCAAAAATTACAAAATCAATGGAGAGAACCCCCTTGAGGAATTTAAGGCAGGAACATTGTATGAGCCGCTGAAAACCAGCAAAATATGCCTATGACACTCAAATGCCATTTCAGAATTGACGTATATTTTTGCAAATTTAACAGTCAAACTACTTAATAATAAAAGATGTAAATAGAATATTCATAAATATGAGTTCATCTATGGTGTACGATAGCGACTTTGCCCAGTCAGATCTGAGTAGCAGTGTTTGAAGCGTCTGCATCACATTGTACCCTGGATCAAGCTTCCGCTGCCAACCCAGTAAAACCAAAATAAGGCTTGAATGGCATAAGGCTGTTGTTCATTATCACAACAATAAACATATCAATCATATTATCCACAAAATTAGTGGGCAAAAGCGCCAAATTGCCTTCATCAACACCAAACATGCAATAAGCCAAATGTGTTCATATGATATGAAACTTGATTTTCAGCATATGTTAATTTCTAACATGGTGTTTAAAGTCATTATACAAGCACGCCCAACATGAACATTTCTATCACTTCACTCTCAACCAGAATAACATTCATAAAAGTGAGCATTATTTACTACCAGCAAACGCTTTTGCTTGCTATGCACATTCATTTCATACACATCCTCTATCGCTATGATCTGTTAATTCATAGTTTTTGAGGCGCAAGTCACGCTTGAGGCACGAGTTTTTTTTTAGAGAGACACAACCATACCAAATATATATTTTATGATTCTTAGATGTTGTTAGTTCTAATTTTACATGACTTTCGCATTTTTGGCTATTTTAGTTGATTTTTTTGCTTCTCCTCTTCTGCAGATTAACAGAGTTGAGGTTAGGTTTTTTTGGAGTTAAACATCGCAGTGGGCTGAGGCACGAAACCTGGAAATCGCCATTTTGGAAGGTTGAAAATATCTGGTCTGACCAAAAATGGCTGGCCATTTTGGTCGAAAATGCTCGAGGCAAGACGCTGCCGCAGGGAGTGGTGGAGCCTGGGCTTATAAGTGCGCTTGAGGTGCGCCTTTGATAACCTATGGGAAACACAGAACCCTCATTTTGAGAGCTAAACAAATCCTCAGTGTTTCACAGCTCTAGTCAGATCATGGTTCACAAATATCCTTTACTTATCTATGCTTTTAATCAGGAAGAAATAAATAAGGGTTTTAGATTGATAATCATAGAATACAGTTTACAAATTAGTCATTGATGGGCTTTTTCTTGGATAAAAGTAAAATATTTTAATAACACCTAACAAAAAGGATGCACAAAAGTAAAGGACAGTGCTATCTGCTAAAAAAAAAGTGATATCTCCTATGAACAGAGTCTTAACTTGGTTATTGGGTAAGCTTATGACGAAGTTGACTGAGTTCTTGGTGTACTTGTTGTCAGGCTGGGTTCTGAATGAAGATGGATTGGTTGGACCAACTACCATTTATCCTTTCCAAGTGATTCTTGAAGTGCATATTAATCAGCTTTTTTCTCTTGAAGGCTTCTGGGAGGGAAACAACTCTCCTGTTAATTGTTTTTCCAGTTATGAGGTTCTGATCACATCTTATGAGAAGGTGCTTTTAATGGATTTCGGCCTGGTCACATGGGTCCAAGAAATTTCTGCCTAGAAGGCAAGTCTGAGGAAAATGAGGGGCGCGTGATATCCATGTGAAAGGTCATTCCAATTTATACCAGGAGAAGAACAAAACAAATGAGGCTGTAGAAGCTTGAACCCTAAAGAGCTGCAGATGTCTTACTTTCTTATTTGTACAATTTTTGGGATTTCCTCACCAGTTGTTTCAGAAGGTAATATACATCCCAAACAAAGATTCACTGATAAGCAAAAATCAATTATATAAGAATAGTGCCTAAATAAATGGTGCAACAAAAATACACATATGTGCAGATTTGAATCAAACAAGCAATTGAGACTTAAGTGTCTGGTGCAGTAATCTCAAAAAACTAGGGTGAAGATTTAAGAGACTTTAGGCCAATAAACTTGGCGGAGAGCCTCTATAAACTAATAGCAAAGGTGCAAGCTAATAGGCTCGCAGCACAAGTGGCGTGTCCTCAACCCAGAATGCTTTGTAGATGACAAATCTTTGATGCCTCCCTAATAGCCAATAAAGTGATAGATTCAATTCAAAAGAAAAAGAAAGAGTGACGATGCCTTATGCTTCCTACAGTGTCTGTAGTCAATCCACCAGGATGTTTCTGGCCTTCCACAAAGCATGCCTCACTGATGATTTGAGGCAAGAGATTGTATTCTCCTCATTCTCTAGAGGTTGCACTACCAAATGGTATTACTTCTTAACATTGGGCATGAGATTTGATAAACTTCATTCAGTTCATGTTAATGATTGAATATTCCTTTCCATTGACATAAAGATCATCCCTATGGCCCTCTTGGGAAGTCTGGGTCTGGCGATAGGGGCCAAAGGATGGGAGATGCCCTGCTATATTATTCTAAGCTATATGCTGGATATCGAAAAGGCTTATGTCAATTTGAATTGGGATTTTCTTATACAAGTCTTGGGAGAAAATACAGATTTGACATGAATGGTGCTTTTTCAGCTTCCTTCCAATTTGTTCTTCAATGGTAATTTGATAGAACCAGCAATTTCAAACACTCAGGTAAACCAATTTTGCTTCAGTTTATTTCCTTTTCCAGTAACTTCAAAAAGAAAAGAGGAAATTCAAGGGCGTAGGCACCCCTTCCACAATTACAAGGATCACTAATCCTCTCACTCATGCCTCAACCCACACAAACCAACGCGCGAGGCCCCCCCACCCAACAAACTGATTCTCCCATATTACAAAAAGACCACACTAACCCTCAAAGGTCATGCAAACAACAAGGCACTAAATACAAGATAAACCATAACAATAGCTAATATCACGAGGCACTAACCATAACAATGCTGTCATTGGCATGGAAGTTTTCTCCATCCTCGAAGACAAGGCTGCTTCAAGGGGTTTCCTTCAGGTTTAAGTCATAACAGAGAGATGGTGAAGAGCTGCAAATTACCACTCGCTGATGATACACTAGTGCTTTGAGTGACTAAAGGATCAGCTTAGCTTTATCTCAACTAGATTCACAGGTTTGAAGAAATCCTCGGCTGGCAATCAATCAGATATATCAACTGCCTACTATGATGTGGTGAATTTAGATGTCTTGGCTTCTGAACTAGGGTGCAGGATAGGAGTTATGCCCTCCACTTATCTTGGCCTTCCCCTAGGTACGAGGCGAAATTCCCTATAGGTCTAGGATGGGGTAAAGGAAAGATTTAGAAAGAAACTAGACTTCTATGGGGGTGAGTGGGTAACCTGACAAAAATTGTACTAGAATTGGGAAATAAAATTTAACAAAAGGAGGAGGACAAGACTCATGAACTCAATGTCCTTCTGCAAGTGGACTGACTCCCAAAGACTCAAGTTAAATGAACAGGCTAAGATTGGAGGATGGTTCTTAATGGAGCCAAGGGGTAGTTTCTGGGTGGGCCTGTGGAAGGATATTAGAAAAAGAAGCTCAACAATCAAAATAAAATTGCAAACCATGTTGAGCTGCCAGCCAAATGGATGAAATTGGGAAGATAGGTGTGTGTAGAACCATAGTTCCTTTCCCCAATGTTGTATGTTGTAGCTACTTCAAAAGGAGCCATAGTGGGAGAGGTTTGGGAAACCACAAGGGGAGAAGAGGAGGGTAAAACCTGAGATTTATTAGACTTTTCAATGATTGGGAGATGGAAGAAAACTCATGATCAATCACCACATGATAAACTCCTTTCTGTGGCAATGATAGAACTTTTTCAAGTAGTGACAAGAAAGGTAAGACACAATAAAGCAAACTACAGACACTTAACAAGGAAGATGACATGTTCAACAAACCCTTATGAATGCCAGACGCCTAAGAGGTGCAAGCCACATGAGGTTTACGGGGAATAATCATGAATCATTTAAAAAGGGTTTTCTTAACTATAATTAGTGGCCTTGGCAAGAAGACGAAAACTATATCACCTTATTGTTTCACTCGTTTCATTAAAGTATTGGTTGCCTTTTTCCTTATAATGAATCAATCCGCCTTTTCTGTGCCATGACTGATGGTGGGCCAGACAACTTTCCATTTAGAAGAGCAAACAATCAATGGAAGGCGGCACTCTAGTCTTTTCTCGGCAATCTAGAAGGAAAGAAATAGGGTATCTTGATAATTAGACAATTTTCTGCATAGGCTAGTACTCTCTTCATCACCTACTCTCACTTCTTTAAAATACCATGAGGGATTACTTATTGTAAACTTACAATGCATTTAGTACTTGAACTTTATGTTTTTTAGGGTGGCTGAATATCTTCCACTTTTTTGTTCTCTTTCCTTTTACATCTTATACTCTAGGTTTGGCTATGTTTGGTCTTTTGCTTTTTTGGGTCTCTATTTTGTCACTATATTGTTAGTTTAGATTACTCAAAATAGTGCATATGTAATTATTTACATGTCACCTGTGCTGTTTTCCTCTTTCTTCTTCTTACATAAGATCGTATTTCTAAATTACCATGAATTCTGTTGACTTTAAAATCCAGTTATTAAAGCAGTAAACCACATCCCTCTATTTGTTTATAACTGAGATGAGGCAATAGTCTAGACTCATTGACAGGTATGTCCAGAGTGGCTTGCTGGGATACAACTTCAAGAACAGGTGGGGCAAGGGGAAGCTGGTCTCCCATCATTACCGATTATAACTTTAATCTTTAAAGGACTTTACAGTGAGATGGCCTATGTAAGCTAGACAATTGGTGTTTAATATCTGCCAAGGATAAACCTGGAAAAAAGTGTCTTGCTTCCAATGGGAGAAGTGGCTGATGTTTAGGGATTGGGCCGTGGAGTTGAGATGCGTAGACTGTTTCAACTTATTCAAGGCTCCTTTGTGGGCCTCATAAATATATACAGCCCGGGATGAGGTGGAGGAAAAGTATCACAGTATACAGCTTTATGAAATAAATATATTTCCAGTGTGAACATCTCACTCCCCACTTATACTACATACGCCCACACAGCACGTTCTTTCATGCCAAGAGTGGTAAAACAGAGGTTTTTATGAGGCAACCTGAAAGAGATTTCCATAGGCACTGGGAGATAAACTTACCTTTTTTTTTTTTTTTTGATAAGTTGAGAAAAAAAATGCTTCGCAGATGAGAACAGTTTGTATGAAGAAAAGGGTGGTTTAGATAAAAAGCCTTTCGTGGTAAACAAAGCTTCCTGCAGCAGGGATGAGATTTTGCAAACTGAAACCAATTTAAAACTGATCATTTCTCATCAAGTATGAGCGGCAAGGATAGCTGGTAAATAAGGCTGGAGAAAAATACTATCAAAAAATGAAAGCTTGAAGTGATATTTCAAGACAAAAAGAAAGGGAAGCTTCCTGCTGGAAACTCCTGTAGTAGTTTTGTCATTGGTAATGGGAGAAGGGGTGTTTTTGGAAGATAACTGGGTGGTTTAAACCCTTATATGTGACTTTACCTTTTCTGTACTTATTGGCCACCTCCAAAGGTTATGGCAGCAACATGGAGTACATTAGGTTATTGGGGACCAGAACCCCGTTTTGGCAACTTCAGTGATTAAGAGCTGGACTTCAAGGTAATTTTGTGGTATCCAGATTTAATGTCACATATGAGATAGAATATTTGAAACCTGGTCTAGGAGGCTACTTCAAAGTAAATTCTCTGTAGATTTGAGATGAAGTTCTTCCAAGAAAACCGATTGAACCTCATATTCCTTCAAAAGAAAAGCTTTATTTGCTCGGGAAGCGTGGTGTAAGACTCGACGTCGAACAGCCGGTGGTCCACAATAGATCCCACGTGAACGTGAGAAGAGAAAATAGCTATAAATCACATCTATTGATAGCAAACAAGATGAGTTATGTACATTTTATTGCACTGTTTGAGTCCCATGGACCATAAACAACCAGAGAAACGACAATGAGTTTGAGCGTCTTGTTAGAGCTACAAGAGTAATCTGTTATAAATGCAAATCCATTATCTTTCGACGTCAGAGGAATAGAACATAATGCATGATAATGAAATTACAGCCTGAGTTTCTTGAAAGCCCTGAGCATACTCCTTTATCCTATCCAGTTTACTGATTCTGATCTGCGACAACAACCGATTTTTTGTTATCTTCGTGGTCAATAGGTCTGATTTAAACGCAGATCAATATTTCCAATTTTGTTTCGGTCAGATTAGCCAAAGACACCCAACATCAAGATCCCTTTTCACCATATCTTTTTGATCACTTTTTTCGATCGTCGAGTTACGCATTAATTGATCAAAACGAGCAACGAGAATAAGAGAGAAAGACAAAACGTGCCTCTTCCACCGGACGTATCACCAACAAACTATCACAAAATGATTACGTGCACTTTGAACTGGTTTAAAACAGATCATAAATGGTTTGAACCCCATTTCCAACTATTAAGAGTTTAATCATGGAGGTTGCTGTTCATAGATTTGAAGCTAATTTTTGTAATAATCTTTAATATCTTTGTTTACGCCCATGTCCCCTCATTGTAGTTTCATCCAGGTCCTCCCTTCTATTTTCAAAGAAGCCTTGCTCATGATTCATGTTTGTTATATCTATCCAAAAAAAAGATTGAGGGTCTTTGGTTTTTGCTGAAATGGTTTTACCGCTTGGTGGCTGCCAAATGTCCTGTATATTTTGGCTGTGTTTTGCAGCCTCTTAATATTTCTGGCTGAAAAGTGTCTCTCATAATATAGAACTAAAATGGTGTCTGACGCCACACGTAGGATTTTTGTGGCCTTACCTTTTTTCGCTATTTGATAAATGTGTATTTTTCCATTAGTAAGAAGGCTGATTATAATTTGGCGCTTCGTTCATAGAGCCAGAGGAAGCATAGAGGGCACCAAGAGAGAAACATGGGTGAAGTTGGAGCAGCCAATATAGCATATGGAAGCACATGACATTGATTTTATTTTATTTTAATGATAAAGAAAGGGAGATATTCCAAATGTACAAACATGGTGGGTCTGTGAGTATATAAGAAGTATACAGAGCCAAGATGTAACAAAAAGAGGCACAAAAAAACAAAAAAACAAACCAGATCACAAACAAAGTTAGAATACACAAGAGTGCCTCCACATCTGAAACCAAGTCAGTCAAGAAGAAGATTCAAGAACAGACTTTGTTCAGTCCCCGAAAAGCCTTTGTCTTCTAACACCTAATCTCTATTCCTCTCCTTCTAGATTTGCCCATATCAAACAAAGAGGAACCACCCCAAATAAAATCCTTTTCAGTCAGACGCGTGTCAACCAAAGATCGTTCTTCACCAAAATGGGGTAAACCACTTCCATCAGCGAGAAAACAGAATCACATAAAAATGACCTTTGACAACGGATACAAAGCCCAAAGTCTATCTGCCCTTCCGCCAAGGGGCACCCGCGCCAAGGAGAATCCTCCTTAACATCCGGTCGCATCTGTCCCATCAAACTTCCTACAGCAAAACTGCCTTGTGGAACAATAGTGGTTCCACGTAAAGATTTGTATAGGCATCGATCGCCGTCTTTCCACTCAACGTCAGTCAAACAAGATTATTGTATTACCATTAGATGATACATTTCAAATCACGGTATGAATCATCTGACCTCCACCTCAAACGCAAAGAAAAAGTCTTCCAAAGCTAAAGTTCCATCCTCCAAACCCAGTTCACCATGGTCCAATATCTTGCCCTTTAAAACATATCACATATGGAGAGAGGGAGTGAAGGAGCAATGTGTGTGAGTCAAGACCATATTATATTGATTATTCATCTTAATATTTCAGGTTTAGTCTTTATTCTCATTAGCCCAGTTCATGGTTTATTATACTCTAGATGGGAGAAGCACTGTCCCCTTCAGAGTTTATCCATCACAATATGATCCTCAGCTTTTATTATTATAATTTTACTGTATAATTTGCAGTGCACTGTAAATCAGGCCTTCCTCCATGTGCTTTAATTGGCTTCCACACACATGCACTGGCAAATACATATACACAGTTCAAAGAAGAAAGAAATTACCTCAAGAACCAATGTTGTTACCATTACAGTGCATACGTTGCCGTCTATATTGACTCTATGACGCCTAACTTTTTCAAGTAATTGCTGCATGCACTCAGCAGGATGGACTGAATCACCTTCTTCTGCTGTACCCAGAAAAGTAAATGACTTCCACTTGTTAAAAAAGAAAGAAATGTTGGCGCTACATGCTATAATAATAAACTGAGAACAACCATCCACCTGCTTAATAGTCCTTTTGATAAGGAAAAAAATCATGAACTGCAAAATAGACTGCAAAGAGAATATTATTCTTCTCATCACAGACGCCATCAACTTAGTAAAGAACGTGATTTTTTCTTTCTGAAAAAACCTAGGCTCCAAGCTAATTCATCAAATGATATGATGAAAAACAACAATATATGATACAGACAGCCATCACATATATTTCCTAACAAGTTAAGCGCTAAAATGAACTTTATGTTTTTTCATTCATAAAAACCACAGGGTGCATTTGGTTTTAAAAAGGACATTGGATGCAAACTACCTTCCAAAAAGATTTCAAAAAATACTTTAATTTATAAAATTTAAGACCTAACATTTAAAATTCAATAAATGAAGCTATATAAATTTCAATATATAGTTAGAAATTTTAAAAATAAAAGTGATTAAAAAGGTTTTGGTGGCCGTCACAGAAGGGATGATAAAGTTGGGAGGTTCAGGTTCAATTCTAAACAGACAAAAATGAAATAAATAACTCATCAAAAAGAAAATAATAAAGGAAAAGTGAAGTCTATATATGCAAGCCTAGCAAGTGAGGCAATATAACTAGGGAAAGGTTGCACCTTGAGCCTAAGCACAACTAAATATGTTCTAAAACTATGACTTGAACTAAATCATAATTCTAGAAATGAATCCCATAATATGATCGAGATATAAGATTCCTACTAGTTAAAATCAGGACCTTGAGATTTTGGGAGCAAAGTTCTTTTCTCAATGTACTACTGGTTTGATCCAAATTGCTAGGATAATGAAAATTTACATATTAACCATTCAACTAATACATTTATAAATAAAATGATACACCAAGAACAGAAGGGATTTGTTCACTCTCATTTCATTTTCATTTCAAAATACCAATTCTTCCTTGAGTAAAAAATCTGCCATATTTTGATGGGAATCTCATATCCAAGTTTCAAAGCTATCCCAAATTGGAGAGATGAGGTGATCATTCCTCTTGAGGCTAGGAATAATGGAATTATTTTCAAGGAATGGATAAACTGAGTGGAGAGATCACATGGAGACTTCTCAACCAGCTATGTACTAAGGTGTTGGGGCTGCTCTTTACTCTGCTCATTCAGCAACACTGATACTGTGGTCCAACCAAAGATTGGTTTTTGCTTGGGAAGTTACTTAAAAATTTGACTTTGATCAGCTTCAAAAGAGTTTTTCTCTAAAAGAAAATGTTTTGTCAAAAAGAAGAGGAGACAGCCAACCACATTCTCCTACATTGTATTCAACAAAAGTGTTTTGAATTTGTTCCTCTTCTTATGTCCCTCGCTAACCTTTTTCAAAGTGGATACTCTTGTAGGCTGAAGAGGCTCTATGGTGAGAAAAGGATGGAGACTGTGTGGTGCTGGCCTTGCATTTTGGGCCAAAGCACGCTTCGCTCACACACTCTTCTGGCACAAATAAAGTGAAGGCTAAGAACAATAATGTGTTCAGAAATGAAGTGTTGTTCATGTTTTCAATTTTTGTCCTTTAGAATATCCGGTTTGAGTGACTGTTGTTTTTAGAGGATGGTCCAACGAGCCGCCCATTTTTGATTGGATGGGTGTTGATTGGGTTTTTCATCTGTGGATTTTTTGTAAGGGTAAGGTTGGTCTTCGGTACCTTTTGGGCCACTACTTTAGCGTCTCTCTTTTATATATTTATTCCATTGGCTAAAAACCACATCATAATTTAGACTTATTAGACATTCCCCGGTTAAGATGTCGGGCAAACCAAGTCATAATCCTGTGATAAAGAATGCAAACACTTAGACTTTTTTTTATTTTTTTTTGATGAGCTGGCAAACATACCCATATAACCAAATTGGAAAATCATGCAAGAGGTTCCTGCACTCATGCATGAGAGAACAAGTTGATTTTTTTTTCTCTATTTTTGTCAATAGACCCTTGAAAATATTTTTTGACACCTACATTAGAGCTCTTCAAAACACGGCTCAGATCCCATGGACATGTGAATAGAGGCAATTATGCCTATGTTCATAAATTTGTATATCAAGCATAAATCTTACCCAGAATCTGTGCCAAAGGAGTACAATATGCTTAAGTGGTTGTCAACAGGTTAAAGAACCAGAAAAAAAAATGCCACGAGGATCATCAGTTCTCTGGTTAATAGAGCATCATATCCCCATGCCTTATATTTCCTTTCTTTTTTTCTTTGAAAGGGGGAGGTAATAAGCCAACATACTTCAGCACATTTTAAATTTAACTCATGAATATGATCTTTATGTTTCTAGAGCACATTGAGTTAATCCTCTTCAGAATCCCTAACTAATCAAGATGAAACTTGAAAGAATCCAAAGAGAATTTTATGGTGAAGAGGTTTGAAAGGACAACCACACTGTCAACTAAAGATTGTGAGTTCATAGATAGGGGTGGTTTGGGAATCCAAAAACTTTCCTCTCAATAAGGCTCTCTTGGGAAAATGGTGTTGGAGGTTTGGGGCAGAGGCAGAAGGCCTCTGGAAACCATTATCGACAAAATACGGGGCAGAAAGAGGTTGGCTTACAAAGGCTGAGAGCAGCTTTGGGGGTGGGGTTTATGGAAAGAAATATGGCAGAATCCTTCTCTATAAATACACAAACTAATTTATTTAGTGATAGCTTACAATCAAATTTGGGAGGATGAGTGGTGCAGAGAACCCTTCAGTATGTTATATAATGTTTAGTCTTGAAAGAACCACTCGAATATGGTCTGAGGGCTTGTGAGAGAGCCATGGATGTACTGGGATCTCCCGTCGGTACAGCCACATTTGGGAATTGGCATCTGTAAAACTTTAATCTGGATCAAGGATAAAAAAGATAAACCCAGATGATAAAGCTTGAAAGTTTACAAAGATGTTGTTTCAAGAAAACTAAGCTTCATTTTTTTCGAGGGAGATATGATGCCCCTTCCCAAAAAGGTTATTTGAAGAAACGGGGTTCCTTCCAAAATGGGCTTTTACTGGAAGTCATGTGAAGATATTAACAATGGATCAACTCAAGAGGAGGGGCCTTCCTGTGCCAGATGCCTGTGGTAAAAGATGAAGAAAATGATTGAAAGACGAGTTGTTACATCGTCACATGTGGAATTTATCCTTGTTGACGTCTATTGTTTCAGCCCCATGGCTAATCAAGAACCGTTTCGGCTAGAAACAATTTCCCCTCAATAAAAAAGTGAAAGAAAGGCTTTGGCGGTCGCCCTTTTTGTCTGTCGGGGTAATCCAAGAAAGCAATAGAGTCATGTTTAGCAAAGAGTTTCCCCAATATACTTGGTAGCGTTGGTCTGGTCTTTTGTCTTCAGGGCGCTGTAAATTACCCTTTGTAGCTAACCTATAGCCTTATCACACGTTAATCTTTCGAGGGCAGTGGGCCTTTGAGCCACCGCTAGTTTGGCTCGGGTGGTGTATACTCCCTTAGGGTCGGGCTTTTTATTCTTTAATAGATTTCTACTACTAAAAGCCAAAACATGCGCCGACACAGCATCACTTCATCAGGTTCCTGACATGCCAATTATCAATTGGAACAAATTTCCTTCGATCATGTTGATTTTCTCGTATGAAGGAAGAATACTATGTAATTTTTATTATCAAAAATAATGTTAAAACAAACACTACATCGCATGAATTCTACGCCAATCGCATTTCAACTCACGAATGCAAACTTTAATTTTTGATAAGAACTCAACTGACAATTAATTTATTAATGATTTCATCAAAAAAGCACGCTATCCAACATGCCTATTTACCTTATGTCTCTCGCTTTATCCATCAAAAAAGATTTGAAAGATCCGCAGACTTTTGCAGAGGGAGCGCTAGACAAGAGACCGCACTTGGTAAGCTGGAAAGTGGTGTGTATAGATAAAAGGAAAGGCTAAGAAAGCCAAAAGCCACTTACTCTAACAGAGCCTCAGGTAAAATGGTTTAGATTTGCTTAAGATCCAGCACTGAGAGTTGCTGATCTCACCAGTATATGAAGAGTCCTACCTGGAGACCTAGGGAGGCCAAGGGCCTTTTAGTAAGGGTCTTTGAAGGAGATACCAAAGAATGACTGAAGTTAGTGAGAATGAGTTCAAAACTTGTTAATGGTACAAGAATCGATTCTGGTTTGATCAAAGGGAATTCTGCACTAAACCAAGCTTTTCCAACCTCTAGTTGGAAAACAACCAGAAAACAATGTTTGAGGTGTGGATCACGAATGGTCGCGTTGGAACCCGAGGTTTGCTTGCTTAATGACTGAACTCATATGGTTGTAACTTTGGAAACTATTCAGAAGAAAAGGTCAATGTCGGAGTCGACAAAATGTCTTGGAAAAGAGGAAAAGGCGATATTTTTTCGGTCAAGGAAGCCTATAAAGTTGTTGCAATCAAGAAGAGACATTATTTTCCCTACTCAGGGGGTTTGGGTTTCTTGTGCCCCAACCAAGACAACTTTTTTTGCTCAGCTACCAAGGTCCTCACACTTGATGTTTCCAAAATAAGGCGTAGCTGCAGTCACAGGTGTTTTCTGCATGAATGTGATAAAGAGACGGTCCACCATATTCTCCTGCACTGCTCTGTTGCTAGGTCCCTATGGGATCTCTTTTTCTCTCTAGTTGGTATCAAATGGGTGTTCCCCCAGTCAGTTAAGGAGGCGCTCATTAGTTGGAAGGGGCCTTTTAAGGACGAAAAGAGAAAAACTTGGCATTCAATCCCACTGTGTATTTTTTGGTCTATTTGGAGGGAAAGAAATCATATTGTGTTTAGAGAAGGGAGCATAGATGTTCAGAGATTAAAGAATTTTTTTTGTGTATAATTTGTGGAGTTGGTACATATTGTATCTAGGTGGTGAGACCATTACCCTCTTAGGTTTTTTGGAGTGGTTGGCTTCCAATTAAGGGCTGGTTTGTTTTTTGGTTTCAGCCTCTTTTGTGTGATGGGAGCTGCCTGAATCTCTTGCATTGCTGCTTGGTATTATATGCTTTGGCTATTTAACAAAAAACAAAATCACAAATATTGAAGCGGCGATAAAACATGGAGTTTTCTAGCTTATCAAAAAATAGTCTTATATTCATGAAATGACGCCACATGTGGGCACATGAACTCTGCACTTTTTTAACAGTACCCATCGTAATCTGAAGTATAACTTCTTATTTACCAAAACTAAGGTAAAAAGAATATTAATAATAAAAACAACAACAACAACAACAATAATAATAATACTAAATTTAAAAATGATAATAATAGAAATAACCTTAATAAAGTACCGATTTGGGTAATTTGTTGTTTAGATAATCTGAGGCGATTCTGCAGCAGAGTGCGCGCTCTATCCGTCGAAAGCAAATACCTTAAAGAATCTTAACAAATTTTAATGATCACTCTTAGAAACTAGTTAACATGCCTAATATCAAGGAAACTACAGAGGTTTAGCCTCAATAATGCCCCAGAAGACTTGCCTGATAATTCGAACAAGGATATTTCCAGGTAGATGCAGCACTAGCATGAATAAAGCTATCCATAATCTGATAGTTGATACATCATGATGATTTTGAGGTCAAAGCATAGTTGTTTCATTCATCAAATTAAGTAATGTACAAACTCTTTCAACTCATCTTCATAAAAAGGAAATAAAATGAATAATCAAGAAATCAAATATCATCCAAAGGCTAAGTGATTCAAATTAAACATTGTTCATAGAGACTTGATGGGCATCAGTGAAATGTTTTCTTAAAAACACATGATAAGAAATAGAAATAATCTTTCATGTTAAATGTGCATGGATTATATCATATTATTGCACCAACAGCTTCCTCCTCGCTTTCCAACTGAAATGATTGCATACAAAGATTTTCTCTTGGAAGAGTAGAAGTCTAATATTCACACCCATCCAGGATTCTCAAAGTCAAAAAAAATCCCAAAAAATGCTATGACATGAGAAAATGAAAGAAAGTGAACGCTTACACTTCATCTAACATAAATTACATTTCAAGGAAAAAATAAATAACATCTGGAATCCTGTTAGAGGAATAGTTTGTTGCAATCCTTCACTAGGCATATGACATAGCCACTGGCTAGAAGTAAGATAACAATAGACTCCTCAGGCAGCATATAAATTTCAAACTGGAGTACAGCAGTCAACTAAAATTGGCTCTAACTGTAAGTGAGAAGTTAGGCAACAAAAGTGTATTGATAGAAACAGCTATAATGATCCAGATCCTGCAGACCTGTGGTAGCTACAAGTATTACCTGGGGCTGAAAATTTCCATTTGGATGAATGTAAATCTAGAGATTGATGAAGGCACTGCTTTTCTTGCCAGTTACACCTTGATCTTCCTTGAGAAAATGAGAATAGCCTGGAGGGCCAAGCAAAGGAGAATGATGACTCCAGTCAAATCTCAGTGATTTGAAGACTTGTGAGATATGTTCAGCAACATCTAAAACTAACATGAGTTATAAAAGAATATACTGAAAGATGTGATCAGCCCATTCATAATACCTTCGATGAATAGCACCAATTCATAGAAATATCTAGCTGTAATTAAAAAAGATATCCTGCGTTACTTTATCTAATTAAGATTCAGAAGTTGGAAACAAAATAAGAAACCAAGTAATTACTAACAGCCAATGCAAATGAAAAGATGCAAAGAAACCACAAGTATTAACTCGCAAATGTAAAGTACATTACCAGAAGCATCTTTCAGAGAGCATGATTCACGTGGAGTGGCGCCATTTCGAATTCGTCATTTCTTCGTTATCAACATAGTGTGCAACACTCTCACCTTGCTCATACGTCTCAACCAAGACAGCAGGATGCACAAGCGGATACACAGGTTTAGGAAAAGAAACATCTTTCCATCGACGGAAATTATAAATAAAGCGTTCAAATGAGTATTTCTTGTGCGTCAACTCGAGACATCATAAATCGCAAATTGTTGTGCCATTTTCATCCAATCTCAACCACTGCACAGGAATGAAATTGGAATTTTACACCTAAATAATAATCAGAAAATCCCGAATTATTCACCAACACCAGGATGCCTGACTTTACCGCAACTCATGTTTTAGGCTGACTGTTGACCAGGACCGGCTCTGAGAGTTCACTGCACCTGATAATACTTCCAGATGCTACAGTAGTCTCCCAAAATCCCTGTAACTTGCAAAGATTGCGCCCAAATGCTTTTTTCATTAGCTTTAGTGGCAAAGCTATGTTCGAGCTAGGTATAGCTCAGCTGATTTGTTGTGATAGATCTCTAGCAGAGATTCCGCAGATGCCCATTAGCCCCACTTATGAAGGCTGACCTGTTCTAGTAAAAATGCGAACAACTCCTAAATACAGATTCTTTAACCAACATCAAGAATAATCCAATAAATGGAGCCATTACTATGCAGGGCAAACAGAATTCGCCAGATAGTGCCTCTAGGAACACACTACACCTTCAATTAATAGAAAAACTTAGTAACATAAGCATGCGCCCATCTTGTGCATCACATATACAGGAAAGATTCTGATGGGTAGTAATCAGATATTCCGTTTCTGTACAATAAGTTTCAATGTGAATTGCAAACATACCAGGAACCACCAGTGAGCTGGTTAAAGCCAGTTTTAACTGCTTGGCTGTAATCCTGCCTAAGGGGGAAAATGTTTTTCCATTGCAAGAGCATATTTCATAAAGCCTTTTCCAAGCGACTTGGGCATGATGTGCCGCCACATTACTTGCTGAGACAGAAGAGAAATTCTTTGAATATCTACGATTGCAAATACTGTTCCTGGTTCCATAACCTGTGAATGGAAGACTCCCCTTTCTAGAGAAGACATAATGCGAGTATAATCTGTACTGTGGAAAATGTAATCCAGCTGGAACAAGCACCCGACACTTCCCTACTTCTGAAGGCTCTATTATTAATTAATCAGAACTCTTAATTTTTCCGAAATGTCAAAAGTCTGCAATCCAATCACCATGAAAATTTTTTGAAAAATTGTCGGCATGGTAAACAAATTTTTCCATAAACAATACTGAATAAAGCGATTAAGTAATCCACCAGAAAAAACTCAGGCTCATCAAGGTTACAAAACATCCATCACAAAAGAACCACTGAAGAAATAAAAAGCTGTTTATGTGCATCCTTACGATGATTCATATCATGTGTATCAACAGCCTTAACCCTAATCTCCTCAGATGGGAGACTAAACCAACTCCAAAGCAGTGCCCTCCCGCGATCCATCACCAATCATTCCATGATGATTCACAAGATCCTAAATGTTTAGACACGACTTTGTGGTACTTGAATCTTGATTAGTCCTGGAGGCTCATTGAGACGCAAAAAAGACAAAGAAGAAATGCAGCGAATCTATGAGAAACAACATTCCACTTTCCATCCTCCTATCAAAATACTAAGAAAACAGGTAGAAGATAAACATGTAGTTAATCATATAGCGGAAAGACGTAATTCCGTGAAGGACTAAAGAATTTTCGAAGATAACCAATTATCCGATATTAAAATTCATCCCAGAAATCAAGAAGGAAGTTTCAACAATGAAGAATCAGAAACCCTAAAAACCAAGATCGAACAAGAGTAAAACCATAGAAAAACGTGAGAAAAGGAGGAAAGAGGTAGAGGACCTGAACACTGGCGAAAGGTATGAGAGATCATGATTTGAATATGTAAGAGTATAGTGCATCATAGACGCCAGCATTTTCTCAGGGCGGTGGCACACAGCATGGTAGTCTCTGCTCAACTTTGGGCCCGCTTTGATCTGCTGCGGTAATAGCACCCATCGTCAGTCTCTGTAAGTCCTCTTCACGCTGCTTATTTTGTTTATTCACGCCCAGAAATAGAGGAAGGGCAGAGGGAGAGGGAGATGCAATTCGATCCGTATATATAGAGTGATACCATTCTGACTCGGGGTCAGGCGGTCAAGCTTACTATGCTCCATCTTTTCTTTTTCTTTTTTGTTTTTCAAATTCTTATTAATTCGATTTATTATTTTCTTTGTAATAATTTTTTTTTCCTTAATAAATAATTAATCTTTATTGTCAAAAAAAATGAATAAATAATAATTTAATATTTTTCTACATTTATATATTTTAACATCGATTTGTTATAAAGACTGGAGACTATTATCTCTCACATATTTATAACTTGAGTAATTGTTAATACTTAGCATTAATAATATAATATTATTATTATTATTATTATTTAAAAGTCGTCCATGATTATTGGGGAATATGATTATACTCCTATTTTAATGCCAATGGTATCATAAAATAAAGTCATGACGTTATTAAAATTGATTTTAATTAAAGTTAAATTTTCATATATAAATAAATAAACATATATGTATATATATGAAATAAATATTGGTATTTAAAATCTCAATGTCCATAGAGTTTTGAATTTTAGATTGACCAAGTAAGAGTTGATTCAGCACGTCTAGAATTATATTATATAGTTTGTGGTGTATATTGATGGAATTCATTGACTGATTTGGACGGGACTAGGAAGGAGGGATGGAAAAAGAAAAATTGAAGAAAAACTCTACACCACAAGTTGGATGGAATAAATATAAAATGGTGTTGAACCAACATAATGAGTTGTATCATGCCACAATTTACATGTCTATGTCACGTTGGCTCAACCCAATCAAATTTTTATTAAATATCCTGAAATTATAATTTTAAAAGTTTTATTTCATTGACGATTATAAAACATAAGGCGGAGTTATCGATATCCATATTATGATTATCGAGTTAATCTTTAATACTCTTTGTTCGTTATTCTATTTTCTGATCTTTCATTTTATAATATTTTTCTGTTATCGGCGAATATTTTTTTAGCTATTATTGTCCAAAATCATCCATTCACTTTCTTTTTTTTTATTGTTAATAAAGTTGGTTTTTCCTGCCACATCCTTATATCATCAACTCGCCATCACCACTATAACTCGTCCTGCAAAAATGAATCGCTGACACAGATCGACAGCGACTCTGAGTCGAACCTCGATCAACACTTCACGCACCGAACCTCATGATGATCTGTTCAGTCAATCCGCCTCCCATATCGCACGCACCATTATTATTTTTAAGAAAAGACGCGCAGTTTAGTTCGATTTGTCTTCCGGTAGTCTTCATTTTGGCATACCGGCCATCTCATCAAGAAAGAACCCCGATCGAATATAAAATTTCTTATCTTCGCCAATATTTAATATTCTTATTATTTCATCGTCGAACTCAGAAAAACTTAATTTTTCCCAAAAATAACGAACACCAAAACGAAATCTTCCGATCTCGACGATTTGTAAAACTGATATCGTCGCCAACTGTTCACGCAATTACCATCTTTAAAGTCGCCAATTCGGCGATACCTATAATATTTACTAAGAATTTCGCGATATCGTCACGATTTTCAGATCAGATTTTACTGAAAATCAAGTCGAAACGATTTAAAGTTAAAGCCTTCATTGCATTAACTGAATCAAATGTCGCGTTCTCGAAGAACGAACCCAAACAGATAACGATATGTTTCAGCCAAAACGATATCTTTTTCCATAAGAGCAACAGCAATCGCGTTGTGTCACGCGATCAGCACGTGGAACCGATGATTCAGAAGACCGGCAGTGATCGACGATTATATCGAACGCCAACGAAACTGACGATCGACGCATCGCCGGCAGTGAATCCACTGACGCGCGATCCACCATCCGCTGACAGTCTCCACCCCGGTTTGAGTAAACATGATTTTTCGTGTACAGCGGGTGCGGTCGCGAAAACTTCCTTGTGATCCGACTTTGCAAAACTTTGAAGCCCGTCAAGTTTCTGATGCTCGACACGCACAGTTCCTGATCGGCTTATGGCTTTTGCTACAGTACCAGTCAACTCTGATTCATCAATGATATACCTACATTTCTTACTGCACGGTGGGCCTGGTTTGATTTATCAGGACGATCCACCGGCCACAGAACGACGATAGATTTTCCGGCAGGCCGATCACGGTGACCAACCACCCCTTGCCGGGGCATCAACATGCAGATCGTGACCTAAGGTAAACACCACCTCGAGCCTTGCAAATATAAGTTTACCTTCGAGTATAAACATACCAGATCACCTGCGATAATGACACCAGAGCAATGGGTATAGCCTAGGATATGCAACAGAAGGTAGTGCCCGGTTAGGATTACTCTGCTGAACTGATACCAAACATGCTGTGTGACGTGAGCTGGGCGCAAATGATTACCTGGGAGCCTGCAGGTGTAGTTATAAGTTTAGTCCCGATACCGCGCCACAGATAGGCATCACCTGCGCTTATAAATACCTGCACTTAAATGTTGATAAGGTTAGCATAATACTACCTGTGCGGCTCGGTGGACCAAATGCGCCGTTATTATGTGTAAGAACATCACCACTCGTGGCCTCATGTTAGAGTTAGGTATGTTACTGCTCCGATAATCACTGACATGATTTAGAACACTCCATGCAGCTGGTGTTTTACGCAGATCGTGGGTTATACATGCGATCGCTGAACACGCAATTGTTATGTGTTTCCGCAGATCGCAGCTATGATTATACGATAGGAAAAATGATGCCTGGAGGGTTTTGTTTATATAAAAACCTGAAGAAGAAAATGAATAAAATAAAATGAAAAAAAGTTTTGAAAAAAAAAATGAAAATTTTGTTGTTAAAAATGATTTAATAAAATGGAATTAAGGTCTCAGACACGGAATGCATGGGTATCAGGTATGAAACGCTTTCCTGAGGCGAATAATGTCTGGGTCAGGTTTGGTTTTGAGATATCGTGATTGAAATGAACTCGCCATTTGAACCCGGGATGGTTGTTTGCGGCTGACGAGGGCGTCCACGAGTTACCGGTCGTACGGCCAATTTCGCAGCCTTTGGCTGAAATGCAGAGATTAGAGCGCTGACATTCACATGCAATAGTGAACTGTGGGTCAAACGCATACAAAGTACAATCAATCCCTCCAAAGAGTAAAAGAGGGTGAGGTAGATATGCGAGACATCCAGATAGGGTGTCGTACTAAGATAAGGGGAAGATTCATCTTCTTCCAAATCTGAGAAAGAAGCGTAAGACTTATTTCGCAAGGATATCCAGATACACCAAGGCCGTGGACGGGACATGTAGTCAGCAGGCAGTGATGGGCGACATGCCCGAGCCCAGACACTTTCACTTTGATCATTCATGGAGGCGAATCCTGCCAAGCATGACACCACCCCAATCACTACTCACTGTTAGGCTGCGCCCAAGACACGCGTGTGCCATTGTCAAAGAAATACATACGAGGAGGGATCAGCCCCAGAGATGTGTGTGATCCCGAGGTCGTAGACCCATTCACTCCACACTGAGACGTGAGATACAAATTTTGTTTCTCCATACCCTAGTGTGGGTCAGAGGGACCAGTATCAGTCTGAGGGTGCCTCACAAGCACTCCAGATGGACGGCCACATAAAGCCGTGGTCAGAGCGTAGTCGAGGTCACCGGCACTCATGCGCCAAGAGCGGGCCAGTCAAGTGCATGACGGTTACCATTGCCACACCGCATAAGAGGCAGATCATTCTAGGAGGCGTAGATTCATGGTACGTAGACTGAGCGCTCAGACAGCCGATATGCAGGGGAGCTGTACTCTTTATTTGGCTACCAGCAGAATAACTGATGCACCACCCATTCACTTGTCAGATTCAGGTATAGCTCAAAGTGATACGGCGCCTTTGTATAGATGATGGGAAATTCTTCCTTGTGATAGGGTGAGTTGGTCGATATGGTAGACATATCGTGTTTTGATGTCATTCTTGACATGGATGAGCTGACAACCATCGCTGCCGCGATCGTGGATCCCAAACTGCTATCATACCAAGGTCTCGGAGTTGTAGAAGGTAGCATATGCATGTGAGTGATGGGCAGCGTGAATTTCGACGAAAATTCAAGCATGGGAGAAACTTAGACCAATTTTTCTCAAAAGGGTAAAACGGTAATTTCGCTTGAAAATCGAAATTCTCTAGATCTCGCGATGACGAACGATTGGCGCCAAGTAAATTCGGCCTCGCAAATTCAGTGAACCGTAAAGTTTCGCGAATTATGAGACAAATGTAATATTTTACACTCGGGTGATAAGTCGTCAAATATATTTAGACGGCATTTTTGTTTGGTAACTTCGAAATAAAATGACGCAGCGAAAAGCCCTTTAAAATAATTGAACTGAAAGAAGAAAATTTTCTAGAAGAAACTTAATTCGAATGAGATAATATAAGTTATGTATTCAAAATGATAATAATAATGATAATAATAATAATAATATTATAATAATACACAAAATAGTCAAAAATCATAAAAAGGAGAGGCCATTTCGTTGAGATGTCAAATGAGGAGAGGAGAGATATTTAATTTTTTTCTTTAGTTACTTTTTTTCGGGATTTGATAAAACTCCAGATCGTCGGATTGCCGCACGTAAAGCGCAAAATCGATCTACGCTGGATGAGAAATACGCGCTTTACACCAAAGTTGGAGTTTTGACAAACTATGAGGTAGGGGTTTTATCCCACTTGTTTTACCCTTGTTTAAGGGTGTTTGAATGCCATGGTTCGAGGCCGTGAGGTCGCTTGATTTATCCCAAACTTTGAACCTGGCTGAAATTTTTTGGAGAATCTTTTTATTTATCTAGCATCCATCGGTAGTGGGCTGTTTGGAGGCGTTGTTATTTAATAATTACTAAATAAATCTGTTTTAAAAGAAGTCATTCGAAATGATCGTCAATTATAAGAAATATAATTGTGTGTATAGGTCATTGAGGGTAAATTGTGATTTACTCACTGCATGGAATAACTATGTGATAGCCATCAGTGAGTATTTAAACGCAATCTGTTCAAGCAGCTAATTGGGGTGCTGCCGGATCCACATTGTTGACCACGTGAAAGTGGAACAGCAAACTGAGAATGCCTGATAATCATTATATTGGCACAACACTGATAATTACGAAAGATAATGATTTACATAATCCTAAACCCGTAGACAGTGTTAATGACATGAATTTTCAAAATCAAACATTGCTGCTGAATAATTTCATTACGTGATTTATCTCTGCGAACTGGGTCTTATGATCATGCACACAGACTATTTCGTAATTGCGAATTCACGACCGTTTCTTAAAAAGTCATCAAACCAACTACTTCTGAGGGTAAATTCCAGAAGGTTTTACCTCATGACTTTAGGGCTTATTTTCAAGAACAACAAGTTTCGAGCCAAAATGATATTTTTCTCTCACAACATAGCTTAAGGCTAGTGAGGGTTCTTTATGACCTCGAGACATGGAACTAAGATTTAGACATCCGCAAGATCATCGATTTACTCGAAAGGTGTGTTTAAATCGAAGATTGCATATAACTTAGGTGAGATAACCCATTTAGTATGATTCCACACTCAGGCCGATAAATGCATTCCGCCGAGGGAACACATTTTTCTGTGCAATAGGTGTTCGAGAAGATCGCCTTGCAGACCACTTTGTGTTGAAAGCCCAGCTGTGGCTTCGATGTTTCGACATAAATATGTATGAATCAGATTCTTACTATATTTTGTTAAGAGTAATGAAACAACCCTGGACTATTTGAAGATAATGGCATATTTTTTATGAAAGACACATGGGCCTCATGCAATAGCTTACTCAGCCATTTGATATGCAGATGTATGGATTTTCCCAGAGTTTACTGGTAGTCAACTATCCCTGAAGGCTGGTCGCCACACTTATATATATTTGGGCCCAAGTGGTCATTAGAAATTAAGAGACCATGACAACATCATTTCATGTGATTTATCGCTTTTATTCATTTATCCATAATGAACTTGCCAGCAAAGCGGGAGGACTCGCCGAACAGTGGATCTCAAACTTTAGACGGGCCACCCCGAGGCTGGTCTCGGGAAGGCGCCCCGCCTCAAGCATACAGGATTTTGACTCACGCCTAGGTAATATCCTGATACTACAGGGTCGCCGTCACATCACACCATGGCCTTCCTGGCCTTGAGTAGTAACAAAGGACTGGTACCATGATGCCTCTTCTCACCGGGAATTTTTTCTTTTAAATCAGAAAACACCAAACAAATCTCAAGTGTGGAGAGTCGAAAGTGGTTGGAAAATTAATGCGCATATCAATCGGTCGGAAGTGAAGCACGCCATCACAAAGCCAAGAGCACATTTCCTGGCGCATGTCTAAGTGATGATGATGTTCGACAAAGACATTTAATGTGCCTAATGATGTTTTGAGCATCCCTATAGAGCAAGGGTTAAGTCTCAATGCAAAGATCTTTTACTATTCACAAAGCCTCTCATCGCTGGCGCTTCTTTTATCCTATGCTTCTACAAACCAATGCTTCAAAGTGATCATCGGAGTCCCGTTGACACCCTTCAATTTTCCGATGAATTTTTACAAACTTCATTCTCACTGGCCCGCCGCCGTGGTCTCCGTTTATGGGGTGTCTTAAAGTTTTTACCTCTTCCAGGTGCGCTCCATCGCTCATCGGTTCTAGTACGTTATGTTTGCCAGGATATTCAGTCAGTCATTCCATCTTACCAGAAAGCTTCGTTCTGGGTTCTTTTTGCTATTTCAATGCCAAACCTCCAAAGTGGATTTCTTTATCTCTAGTGGCTTCGACGCCACCGCTGGGCTGGTCCTCAATCTAATCCTTTTTTTTTTTTTTGCTTATAGTATGGCAAGAGGTCAAGAAGAAACTTCCACCAATCAGGCTGGACGTAGGAGGATGAATCCTCTGAATCGTCACGTTGAAGCAATTTCGCCGCCTCATGTTCAGAGGAGTTAAGATCTTTGTCAACCCCCGCCGACGCTAGGTCCGAGCTGCCGACGGACGCCGCCTCAACTGGCAGCGAGGGCAGATAACACCGTCTACTTCAAACCCGAGCAAATGCCGCTAGACTTCTCGCTTCCCCATCTCGTCGTTAGTGAAGCAGTTCCTGCACTTCACCTGGGCACCTCTCGCTTCTCATTCCCCAAACGCTCTTGATCTCGATGGGTTCCAGCAGGGCCGCACTTCCTTCTTTACACTGCCGGATATCTCACTAGTTGAGATTTCTGTTTTATTTACACTTCGTTTCTGGATTTGTGGCTAACAGAATGTCCCTAAATTATATCCTAACAATTTATAACACGTTGCATAATAAAAGTAAACGCATATTTTCCTTAATAAATAATGCGAAAATAAAATAAGAAAAAAACCCTAATTAATACAAAGCAGTAAATTGTTAATGATAATCAAATGACATAAGAATTAAAAGGTCAGGCGTCAAAGTAGGAATCAATGCTTTCAAAAGACAGTCATTACTTTTTGCAATTGGGGCAAAGTAATGGCAGTGCCGCAACACCAACTAAATCGAAGTAAAGGATAATAATAAATCGAATGTAATGATTCAGTGGGAAGCTTAGAAAATCTCGGGATCTTTAACGACGTAATGGCGCGCCGCTAAATTCGCCTCGCTTAAATCTAGTGACCTTTAAAGTTTATCACCAAGCATATTGAATATTTACTATTCTTCTGTTATAAGTCGCCAAACACTCACAGATTTTTTAATGAAAATCTTGAAAGTCAAGAACGACTGAACCAAGTTCATTTAAAATAAAGAACCTAAAAGAATAAAATTCTTCGAGGTAGAAACTAATCAAATGAGACAATATGAGCTTGCGTATCCAACACAGCACAATAATAAGAATAATAATAATAATAATAATAATACAATAATAATGAAAATGTGAATTAAAAGTAAGATAAAAATCAAGTTGGTATCAAAGAGGGATAAGAGACGGAAAGAGAGCGTGAGGAGAGAGATTCAGAGATAAACTTCGACCGCCGAGATCTGACCGCGATTTTTGCCCAGCAGCAAAACGGCTTCACGCGGCAGAAGCATACATTAAACCCAAGAGCAGATGGAATTTTCCACTATAGTTATTTCCAATGTTTTAAACTGACCAAGATCGAATCCGGAAGTTACCTGCTCACGCTCATCGTCGACCGGTCGGCCGAACCGCCATTTAACCGCGACGCCATAAATGTATAATTTATATATTATTAAAATTAAAAATATAGTATAAAAAGGGTAAATTTTATAAAAATTTTGACAAAAGATCCGCTCAATTTCTACATTTATAAAAATTTACTCCTATAAATCATTAAAGAGATCATATTTTTATGCTGAAGCTTAATTTCCATAATATAAATCGATATAATATTTATCATAACCTTATTATTCTGAACTGGTAATAAAGCATCAATATCTATGAACTGATTACATCATTCATAATAGAAATGATCATCAGTACTTTGATATATTACTTCCAAATGATAAAATGTCAACATTAGAGCTTTATATTAATGTCTATGCATAAAATATAGACATGATGCCTTAATATTTTAAATTAGACAAGAAAGCCAAACGTGGATACGGTACGAAAGTTCTTCAACCACCCTTCGGTATTATGCTACACCATCGCTATGCATCTGCCAAAACAAGGAATATGTATCAATAAGAGAAATAATTTATAAAGGAAAATAAGAATATTAACACTCAAATGATGTTTATAATCTCATTAAATAATTTAAGTAAATGAATTTGAGCTCTTCAACTTCTAGGAAGATACCCCTTCTCATACAAAGATTTTCTACTTCTTCAAGATTCTGAAGTTCTCCTAACAATCTCACCAATTTATCCAAAATCCTGGTTTAACAATACATGCATAATCAATAGATCATAGCTTTTCTCATATAATCAAAAAATAAACATGAAACTATTCATAACTCATCCGCAACAAAATTGGTATTCAAAATAAC
>JAEQBH010002051.1:0-71378 GCA_016808115.1 Tetrastigma voinierianum
TTTTAAGTTATTAATAAAATCGAGGTTGTGGATATGGTATTTTGTCACGTGGTCTTTATTTTGTATGGTTGTAAGATAGTAAAATATTTATAACAATTAAGTCTAGCTGATAAGCAAGAAGTGTTAAGAAGAAGAATCCTCCTTATTATGGCGCTAAGAAATTGGGACACGTCTCCATTCAAAGTTAAAGGTTAGTAAATGAAGGGGGTATAAGTTCACGGACTTTACCAACTTTGAGACATGTTTGGATTGTATTAAAAGAAAGTAAACCAACAAGTCTAAAAAGGGTGCAACAAGGAGTAAACATTTGTTACAAATCATTCATATGGACATTTGCGTTGTCCTGACATGGACGGGAGTGATCCAAAATACTTCATCACCTTCATTGATGACTAGTCACGTTATATGTATCTCTATATGCATCGTTCTAAGGACGAAGAGTTGGAAGCCTTTAAGGTATTTAAGGTTGAGGTAGAGAAACAATGCGGGAAGCAAGTAAAGATAGTGAAATTCGGATAGAGGTGGAGTACTATGGTAAGATTTTGCGAGTGGACAAGCACCAAGTCCATTTGTTATGTTTCTTCAAGAGCATGGGATTATTGCGATACACTATTCATGGGGTTCTCAGGATTTAGAGATGGTGTAGGCGGAAAGAAGAAATCAAACTTTATTGGATTTATGGTAAAGGAGTATGAAGGAAGTATGAGTTCTGACCATCGTTTCTTTTGAAATTTTGAGGCACTAAAGACGGTAGTGTATATATTAAACTGGGTTCCAACCAAGGTTGTCTAAAAGACACCATTTGGGTTATTTAAAGGTTGGAAACCCAGTTTACTAACACTATATGTGTATGGGGATGCACATCCCGAAGTGAGGATTTATAATCCTGAAAAGAAAAGATTGACGAGCTATAAGTGAGTATTTATTGGCTGTGCGGAAGAAGTCCAAAGGTTATAAGATTTCTATTATCCTCTCACACTACTAGAATTGTGGAATCAAGAGTAAAGTTTCTCAAGAATGACTTAGTCAATGCAGTGAGTCAATTTCACTGACACCTTGTTGGAAAGAGATGCCTATCAAGGTGAACCACGATCTAGTCTTAAATTAAATACATCATACATACCCGTGAGGTGAAAGCGGGTATAAAACTGACCAATCATCGAGGTTCCACATACTTTTGAACCTATAGATCAGCTATCAGGAACCATAAAATGTTAGACAGCGGAGTTGAGTAGACAGGTTTGGCAAGTTCCATATGAAGAAACAACATTAAGGAGATCTACTAGGGTCAGAAATTCAGTTACTCCTAGTGATTATGTCGTGGACTTGCAAGAATTAGATTATAACATAGGAGTCGAAAATGATCCTGAAACGTTTTCACAAGCCATAAGTTCTAAAGAATTTGAATTATTGTATGAAGCCATGAAAGATGAGATGAATTCTATGGCCTCTAATAGAGTTTAGAGTCTCGTTGAGTTGCCTTACGATGTAAAAGTCATTGAATGTAAATGGGTGTTTAAGACTAAAAAGGACTCACAAGGCAACATTAAGAGATATAAGGCAAGACTCGTGGTCAAAGGATTCACTCAAAGGAAAGTAATCAACTACACAAAGACCTTTTCTTCGATATCCAATAAAGATTCTCTTCAAGTAATCATGGCTTTAGTATCTCATTTTGACTTGGAGTTACATCAGATGGATGTGAAAACTGTCATTCTTAATGGTGGACTAGAGGAAGAGGTTTACATGAAACAACTTGAAGGATTCTCCTCTAGTGCCAATAAACACTTAGTTTGCGAAGCAATAGAGATTGTATACGGTTTTTGAAGCAAGTGTCAGACGATTGGTATCTAAAGTTCCATGAAATTAAATCTCTTCTTTCGGTTTTGAAAGAATGTCATGGTTAATTGTATATACCCGCAGTTAAGCGAGTAAGATATGTTATCTTGTTTTATACGTGGATGATATTTTGCTAGCAACTAATAATTATGTAGGAACATTATATGAGGTGAAACAATTCATCTCAAAGAACTTTGATATGAAGGATATGAATGAGGCATCTTATGTCATTGGCATAAAGATCCATAAAGAAATATCTCAAGGCATTTTGAGTTTGTCTCAAAAACCTATATCAACAAAGTCTTAGAGAGATTTCAAATGAAAAATTGTTCACCAAGTCCAGCTCCCATAGTAAAGGGTGACAGGTTTAGTTTAGACTAGTGCTTAAGGAATGATCATGAATGGGAAAAGATGAGAGACACTCCATATGCTTCGGTTGTTGGAAGTCTCATGTATGCATAGGTTTGTACCAGATCTGGCATTACCTATGCTGTTGGAGTATTAGGTAGATATTAAAGTAATTTGAAATTGGTTTCTTTGGAAGGTGCAAAGAAGGTAATGCACTACCTGAGTACAAAACACTTCATGTTGTCATTATAAAGCGAGGCGGTTACTTGGAGGTGTTGGCTACTCACGACGTTGACAGGCTATCGTGGACTCCATAAAGTCCACATCGGGGTTATTTTATCTTTATGAGTGGGTGTGTCTTGGAGGAGCATGAAGTAGACCTTGACAACCACTTCCACTATGGAGGTCGAGTTCGTTTCTTATTTTGAGGCCACTTTATATGGTGTTTGGCTCAAGAGTTTCATTACTGGCCTGAGAATAATTGATTCAATCCAAAGGCCACTGAGATTATATTGTGACAACTCAACTGCTATTTTTCTAGCTATGAATGAAAAAAATTAAATTCGAGTAAACACATTGACATAAAGTACTTAGCAACCAGGGAACTTGTTAAAGGAGCATAAAGTGGTCATTAGACACATCATTTGTGCACCTTTCCCGGCTTGACCCATTTAGGCGGGTCTGAGCGAAGTCAGGTTGCTCCTAATGTCACTTTCAATCACCTTATCAAATCATTTACTCAGCACGTCGTAGCGTTACACTTTAATTGGCATAAAATCCTTTTACAAATATAGAAAGAATTTTAAAGGGGTAAACCCATTTCATTTCATTCATGCAAAAATACGATTACTATAAAGGCATATCAAGCCTTTTCAAATGATTTACAAATAGATATTCGAGTTGAAATTGTTTTTACAAAATATCAATGTTCAAAAAGAGATATGGGGTGAATGCATATGTCGGAACATACTCCACAATTCTTTCTTTATGACTCAACGCTCCTTGATCTCACTTTTCGCTCTTGTTCAATTGGTACATGCGCATAGATAAAACTACACGCTAAGCATTTTCATGCTTAGTGGTTCTATACAATTCCATTCTCGGTTTCAGTTTAAATCAAATCATGCAATTTTACTAAACAAACTTTCAGATCTTTTTGGATGATCAATGTCGATATAAATACATATACTTATTTCATATACAATCATTTATGGTTCATTAATTGATCAGAATATACTTCCATATGCAATAGTCCATTGATAATCAAATCATACATTTCACAATACTCTTTTCATTTCAATTCGCAATCATGCTTTTCAATTCCAATTTGTCACAATCTCAATCAATTCAGTTCGATTACGCCCATATCGATTTAACCTATATTTTGATACTCGAGGATATAGAATCAAACCGCGATCCTTAGATTAGTGTGATGTGGTATAAAAGCGGTTTTATAACATATTCCCAGTCAAGCCCGAGCCCTAGCGGTCATTAAAAACATCAATTAGTGAACACTACCAATACGGTCCGTGGCTGCTTGATCGGGTGACACATCATCTGATCGTTCACCCAGTCATCTTTATTTGACCTATTGGTATACCGATCTATCCTTCATCTGAACTAAATGGTTAACATTCAATTAAGGCGTTCAAATCTTTTATAGCAACATACATTACAATATGTATATTTTATAAGCGATTCATTTTCAATACTCATCAATTTTCATTTGCAAACATTTGCAGATCCAATTAAAACAATTTCAATATGTTTTCTTATACATTTTAAGACAAATGGTTGAAACCGAAGCAGGGGAATAGGAGAAGATGGGCAAGCCCAAAATGATGGTTTTGATTATGATCTTCGGAATCACCGACTTCAATCTGAGCTTTTCTCCTCGTCAGCCTCTATTCAAATACAATGACAATCACATATTAGTAGGTTATTCTAGGAGTTTTTGGTCAGGGTTTATGTCTACCCGATACCCCTTCATTTGAAAAATTTTCTAGGGACACATGAGCCATAATTTGCTCATGTTTCCTTCAAGAAAATTTTATATGTATGAGTATATTTTTAGTAGGAATTGGAATCATCTCATTTGGATCACCCAAACTCAAGTTACGGCATTTTAATACCAAACTAGTCAGTATACCTAGCTCACTTAGTTACCTACTATTATTCTCAATTTCAGGGTCTTAACTTCATAATTTGATAATGGTTCCTTCTACTCATTTGAATTCATGGTTCTAAGGTTTCTTCTCAACTAGAATCAGCCAATTTGGACCACAAAACTCAGTTATTGCATTTTACATCAGTATACTCCAATTTGCAGTAGAAACAAAATTTGTTTCTTGCACATAGCTCTACTTTGACAAATTTACTGAAACTTTTGGGGTTACAATTTACATACACTTCCCTTCAAGTAAATTATTCCCCTAAGAAGTTTATTTTACCGAATTTTGAATCCACTTGCAATTTAGATGAGTGAAACTGAACTTATGGTCAAAACACTATAATAATACCAAAAACAGAGCATAACTCGTGAGCTACTCGAGCTCACCTTTAAGCACGTATTTGGGAGCCTTGGAGCTAAAATTTGCTCCTGGTCCCTTCTATACATTTGTAGACCTATCTCTTATGGTTATTTACCTATTATAATCACTTCATTGGGATGATTATAACTTAATCTATAGCTAAAACAAGAACAGGGATCCTGACAAAATTTTGATAGCATTTCCTTTGAAAACCCAACATTTTTCCTTTTTACAAACACTCCTCCAAACCAATCCAAACCAATCTAAATAATGCAAAACAATCTCAAACTGAACTAAAACCATCCAAGAACACTTTTATACTACATTTGGGGTTTCATTAAACCCAAACACAAATAGAAGAGGTTAGGAGTTTGAGTTTTTCTTACATAAATCCCTTTCCAATCTTCAATGTCAAACTTTCTTCTTAAACTCTTTCTTTAATGGAGCAGAATCACAACCTCCTCACTTTGCAAGCCCTAGCTTTCCTTCCTCTCTCTCTCAAACCGTTTGCTCAAAATGAGCTTCCAAGACCACTTTTGGTCTTAAATATCCCATGTCACATAAGGCCTTGTTTGGTCTTCTTTAAAATCCATTTTGGGTTTAAGTTCTATAAATTCTTAGCTTACTTACTATTTGTCTCTATTTGCCTTAAATTTTCATTAATCGCACTTAGGTAATTCTTAACTCCCAACCATTGACCTTAGGTCGCATTTATGATTTCAATTTTTTGTCCTTTTCATTTAGGTTTATTTAGGGTTCAATTAATTTTCTCATTTTAGCATTTAATATTTGAAGTTGGCTGTATATAATAATTTGTCGGCGTTGTTGCGATTAGGAAAATCACAAAGTGACTCAATTTATACCCGGAATATATAATAAAATTTAAAAAAAATTCTAGGGTATTTTTTTTGAGTGTTACATAAGCACTGAGTTAATGGTTTGCGAATCATACATTAAAGCGTCTAGATAAAAATTTCAAAGAATAATAACCAATATGGGACTTGAGTCCATTTGTAATCTCATTTCATATGTACATATTTAGTTTTCTTATGAAACTCTTACTCAATTGATGTTTCTCTTAAAGTTGTGCACATTCAATTTATTGTGATTAGAAAAGTATCATTAAGTTATGACCCAGAATAAACATAGGGTTTATTCATAAAGATTAAAAGTCGTTATTTAAAGGGACAAATATACTGTGATACATGGTAGATAATACTAAGCTATTAGGAGCTTATGCCATGATTCTATATTGTTTCTTATTAAGTTGGATGTTGAATTTATGGACCAAGTGAGAGAATGTTGATTAAGTCTTCCAACAACTAGGAGGATTAAGTCCTTCTATTAGTGGCCTATTTTTTGTGGCCCGTTAATTTCACGTTAGGGAGTGGAATAAGTGGTAAGACCACTCTAAGATACTTATTTGTATAAGTGATGACTCATATATGTATGGTAATTTATCTTATAGGTCTCTAATTTACCACATTCCGATATTAAATCCAACACCATGAGGAGAAGAGAGTGTCACAGTGTCAGAAGATCAGCTAGATTCATTGTTTGAACTTCGCTGTGTGGATTGGAGAGTCTGATTAATGAACACATTTAATTTAATTTATATGTGAGATTTATCTTGTTTTTTTATTTATATATTTTAAATCTCATAATTAAACGAATCAATAGCAAATTTTTGAAAAAAAAAAAATCCAATGGGAGTGCAACGATCACTAGCTATATAGTTACTTACTTTGGGATTTTAAGAAAAGATTACTTTCATTTATATATAACTAATAAGATCTTTTCAAAAAAAAAAAAAACTAATAAGATTATAATATTATTAAATAATAATCATAATAATAATAAATTTATCTAATAAGCTAATGAGGGCTGGCTTGGGTTGAGGTTGAAAGGGAATGAAGAAAGTTATATTCGAGTGCCGAGAATAATATATTACTCATTTATAATACAAAAGTATAAATAACTAATAAATTGTAAATTTACATTACGATATCCAAGATGTATTCCAAACATTTTATAATACATGGATTTAAAAGCTAACAAAATCTTACTAAATCCATGTATAATAAATCCATATATTATAAAATGTTTGGAATACATCTTGAATATGATATAAACTACAATTACAATAGTTCTTATAATATTTGTCTAAATAAGCTAATGAGGCTGGCTTGGGTTAAGGGTTGAAAGGGAATAAGGAAAGGATTATATTCCAGTCTTCACAAGAATAATATACTATAATTTTATAATGCAAAAAAAGTATAAATAACTAATAAAGGTTGTAAATTTTATTACGATAATCCAGATGTATTCAAACATTTTTATAATACATGGGTTAAAAACTAACGAAATCTTATATCAAAATGTACAATATGTCACTTAGGCAAGCAATCTACATGGAAAAAGATCAACACAGGATGGACGAATTGGCATCTTCTAAAAATCAATTTTCATAAAAAAATGTGCTAGGAAAAGGCGTAGAGAACTTTAATTTCTTGCAATTTAAAAAAATGGGGTTTGCTTTGAAGGGAGTAGAAAATGCCCCCAAGGGAAGGAAGTGAACTTGAGGAAGGGAATGGGAGTGTGAGTTTGCTTTGAGAGCAGAGTGGTGTTCTAGAATCTAGATAGGAGAACAGGTTGTAGTCCTGTGGATCCTAGAGACTAGATGGAGTTACTTTCAAAGGAAGAAGGAGGAAAAGGTGCCCACATGTCTTTGGAATTGAACTGGATATCCACAAACCCGGTTGCAGCCCACAGATTGGAAATTCAGACTTGGAATGTCCTTGTGTCTCAAAGACCGACCATCGTACGTTACGGACCACTTTCCATTCCAGTCTTCCTTTTCCAGATGGCAATGGCACTTTTCTAGTTTTTCTTTCCCTTTTCCTTTTATTTTTAAAGTTAAAATAAAAATAATGCTGATTAATTTCTAAATAGACTGTTGGGCGTTGATCATGCTGACCGTGGAAAGTCATGGTAGATACCACGTTCCCAACATCTCAGGTTATAAAGCCCTAAACCTCTCTGCAACTGCAGCATGTACTCTCAGGAAGCAAGACCAGACCAGTTAGAGAAAGCATCAAGCATCAAGCATCAAGCATCAAGCATCATGCTCAGAGTGGTTCCAGCATCGACCTTGAGCCCAGATGGTCTGGACCTCCCGCAGGCCTTCTTCAAACCCATCCAGCAAACAGCCCCGCCGTCACCTGCCAAGCGCCACACCAGGTCTCCGTCGTCGGAATTAAGGCAGCATCGGCTGGCCATCGCTCAAGCTATCCTCACCAAGGCCCTCGTCGACAGAGCTCGCGCGGTGACGTTCGCGCCGACAAGCTCCGCGGCAGATGCTCGATCTCAGCACGCCACCGCATTCGCCCGCACCAGATCCACGCTTCCCGTCGACTACGCCATCACCGCCGGATCCGATCTCTGCATTATCACCGCCGGGGCTCGGCAGAATCCCGGCGAGTCCCGGCTGAACTTGCTGCACCGGAACGTGGCTCTGATTTCCCGCATTGTGCCCCGCGCAGAGTACTCGCCCGATTCGGTGCGGTGGTCGTTTCGGATCGGTGGATATTTTGCAACTTATGTTGCTTAGGAGCTTTCCAGTTCCTTCAAATCGTGTTATTTGGCTCCGGCACGAATCTCGATTCATCGAGGGTTTCGGTTTACTCATCGCCGATCATCTCGGCGTCAACGCTCGGATGTACAGGTGAGTTTGTTTGTTTGGCATGTTGCACAGTGTTTTAAACATGACATGGCAATCTAAAAGCCGGATTTAAAGGATGGGTTCAGAACACAGAATAATTTCAGGGAATATTTGGACTTGACACAATTCTCTCATAAATTTTCTAATAAATGTTTTAAAGTGGAGAAGAAGGTATTACTGTTTCTTTCATGCAAATAGGGATGACTTTCAGACCAGAATCTTTGCTTCATTAGCCAAACTCAAGGCGGGAAAAAACAACAAATTTTCATTTCCGCCACTTTCTCAACAACCAAACAGCATAATGGGTACAAATTTTGTAATGAAAAGCTTATTTTCTATTCCTTAGTGGGCATGTCACCATCTCCCTGGTTAGCTTTGCACTATGGCCCACAGTGAGGTTAGAAAATTAGGCACTTTGTTGGATAACAAATTGATTGGATGTTCAATGAAAACCAGTGCCTCCATTGTCTTATATGTATGCTACCTTCAAGTGTAGTAGGTCTATATATTATCTTTGGCTTCTGCTTATAACCTTAGTGTTTTCAGAAACCAACTAACATGGGCATGGTTCATATACAATAGCTAGATTGCAGGCGTTTGTGTTGGGGAGCATGGAGACAGCTCAGTGGCACTATGGTCAGTATCAGTGTCGGGGAGTGCCGGTGCTGGAGTTTCTTGGAAGCAACCATAAATAGCATATGAGGAAAGCACTGAGGGCATTCACAAGGCGGTTATAGACCCAGTGCATATGGGGTGATCAGTCTCGAGGCTACACATCTTGGGCAATTGGGTACTCTGTTGCTAGCTTGGCTCGCTAGTACTTAGAAACCAGAGAAGGATCCACCCTGTCTCTGTCCTCGCTAAGGGTTCTAGGCATTGAAGGCGCCAGTGTATTCTTGAGCTTGCCCGCTGCTTGAGGAGCGGGATATTGGTGTGAGCAATGTGCACCTAACTGATGAGGAGGAACAAAGGTTTAGAGACTCGGCTAACACCATCCTGGAGCTTCAGAATCAGTTGGGGCTTTGAAATTGAGGATCAAAAGCCAAAAGGGGATTCTCTTTAACGAATTTTGCCCCCTTTTTGATCCATTTTCCTTCTATAGATCCCACTTACAATAGCTGAGAACTGTGTTCTCATGTTTCTTTCTACTGCAAATGTTTGTGTATTTTGTTTCCTTAAGTTTGATTTGAACTATCTATTGCAGCTTATGTTGATAATAGTAAGTAAAATGAATCCAAGATTTTCATTACCTTGAGTGTAGTTCTAGCATGGGTGAGTTGATCATTCAGACTGGAGGACTTAGTGTCCCAATTAGCGCCCATGGCAAGCTTCCTCAATAGTGTCCCAATTTGACTAGGTTTCCTCTCAACCAAATCCCTTTGTGATCTCTTAGAAGACCTTCATTTCTAGCTAAGTTCTCCTTTTCTTGCCAACATCCATCAGTATTGAGGGTGTACCTACCCTATTGAGAAGTTGTCAACCCACCCAAGTGTTTTCTTCCTTCTTTCTTCCTTTGCATGAGAGGCGCAGTTAGTGAGGCTGCTTGAACTTCTTTGCAATGTTATGAACAAGTTGGGTTTCACTCTCCCAAAGGGTTTCTTTTTGGTAAAAACCGTTTCCCGTTCCTCCATTACCACAGCCACCATAAATAAATGGCAAACTTTTCCTTCAAACACCATTAGAGGGTTGCTCCTTCTTCTCAATGAGATTGTTTTTCAGCCATACCATAAGGGTTGCACCCATCTTTCCATACAGACTAAGATCATATAAAAGCTTTTATTCTTTGCGGGATTTGAATCTTCCCAGTTTCTTTCCAAATTCCTTGACTAATGGAGTCCGAGTTCTGAAGTGAGATGACACAAATTTCGCGAGTTGCCATCTGAGAGAGGGTTAAGTTCAGCACATTTCCATCCTCTAGCCTCATCATCTTGTCCACAAGCAGCATTGTTGCAAGGGTGTTTTCAATATGGGAAGGGAGTATCCTTCAGTAACTCTCATTTCAACCTGTTCCCAGATCAGTAATCTTGAACCCTCCTAAAACGATTCTACCAGGTAGGTTCTTTCTTATCCAGGTTGATCCAGTTGGGTATCACCTACCCAAATATCTCTCCAAATGATAGTTTCTCTTCCATTATAGTCGTCATCTTCATACCCTTATTTGAGGAGATCTATTGCTGATGTTATGCCCCTCTAAGTATTCGGCTCCTTATTTTCTCCTCAACTAACGATGCTTAGCTCTCCTCTCACATATTTGTTGGTTAGAATTTGAGCCCATAAGCTTTGGTTGTCTAACAACACCCTTCATGCAAGTTTGATCATGTGAGCCATATTCATATTGTGTGTCTTTTTAATCCCAAGACCTCCCTAGGCTTTCTCCTTAGTAACCAAGTTCCAGATAACTAGGTGTCCCTTTTTTTTTTGTTGGAGCTTCCCCATAGGAAATCTCTAACCGGTCTATCTATCTTGTTATAGAGATTGATTGGTAAGAGGGCTGATTGCATGGAATATATGGGAATTGAAGTTAGAGTTGCTTGAGCCAAGACGTTCCTTCCTGCAAGTCATAGGTACTTGGATTTCCAGGCCTCCAACCTGTCTCCAATCTTGTTCAAGAGGGGCTGGAAAAGCCCCCAGTGGACTTTACTGATAAGCATGAATTTTATGGTTATTTTTTATCAATTTTTGTATGATTTATTTATGTTGAATACTCGTTTTAAATGCAAATTATAGATACTTCATCAAATTTAGTGTTTTTGCAGGAGTATTATGAAAAACAAATAAAACAACAAGAAAATAAGCAAAAAATGGTCAAAAGTCCAAAGTCATAACATTAGCAAAGGAATGTGTGACATCAGCAATGCTTGATTAAGAGTCACGGCCCGGTATTAGAGTAGCCACGCTATATTTCTGTGTGACACCATTTCGAGGATATGTTCGACGTAAAAGCGAGAGATATGTCGCGACATCAAAACAAGGTTGCAACATTGAAGACACTAATTCCAGAGTCGTGACTCCAACAACAACATCATATTAGAGTCGTGACTCCAACAATGACATCGTATCAGAGTCGCGACATCGGCTGAAGGAGCAGAACAGATGGATCAAAGTTGCGACACCACATAAGTCGCGACATCGACACTCAGAGTCACAACATTATACAAATAAGCAAAATGCAGAGTCATGACACCAAAAGTAGAGTGTGGCATCACGGTAGAAATGTTGCGACATTAGGCGTGACATCAAGCGCGACTAAGGAAGATCCTTGGGCTTTTTCTAAGTCCACATTATCTGCCTCATTTTCAAGGCCCAATCATTAAGGCCTATAAATAGAAGCGCCTAAGGTAGAGTGCGCAACTTTTTGGGGGGAGGAGGATTGACTTTAGAATTTCTTGGAAAAGAAGGCATTGTGGAAGAATAAAACTCAACTAACTTACGGAATAAGTTCTTGCGGTGAAGCCCAGAGCCTTTAGAATTCTTTCTCATTTTACTTTATGTTTATGATTTTGAACCTTGCGATCTTACCCGATCATATTGGGATTGATGTTTGAGATTTTGGAAATTGAAAGACTAACTAATTTGGATGAATTAATTGAATTAATTTCGATTGCAGATTAGTTGTTGGTTTGATGATTGATTGAGTTTTTATATGACTGAATCAAGATTTGTTTCTCTTAAGCTTCATTATTATGTAATAGTTCTTAATTTTGATGCTTCAGATATCTTCTCATAGATCCCCTTAAAGTGACAATTGAGATATGATTTAGAGAGCTAGATCCTAGATTATTTTGTTCTTGAGCTCAATATTGGAGTGTTATTCTTCTCTTTAATTCGAAGGCATTGAACCTCTGTCCTTGGAGTTGAGATGTGAATTGATTAGAGGGTAGTGATTTAACCTATATTGGATGGGATTTGTTGACCTTAGTTTGAGGATCGTCTCATTGACTCATGGAATTGATGGAAACATGGTTTTGAGGGCCATTCTTTTAAGGAATGTTTCATAAAAGTAATGGCTGAGCACTTTAATACTTAGTTGAGCTTGTGTGTTTTAGAGATTGTGAAAAGTTATATTTGCTTGTGGAAGTTAGCTAGGATCAACCAAAGTACCCCTTTGAGTAAAGACCAATTAATCAGATATGACTATACTCTTTTGGAACTTGCTGTGTTTTGATGCAATTAACCCATTCCAAATTCTATCATTATTTGAAGGACCAAAAATATTGCATAAGAACAAAAGAATCAAAAACATTTATTTTCAGTATTAATTTCAATATCTTTACACTCAAATTTGTAGCTCAAATAGTGATGAACTTAGTGTCGATTTACTACGGTCGAGGTTCTATTAAGAAGATCCCTATGGGAACGATATCTAGACTCCTAGAGTCTTTCTTATTATTTGTACGACCTATACACTTGCAGACATTTGAGGCCTAGTTCAGTTTTCAAAGGTTACGAGTAATTTGAAGAGCACTAGAATGCCTGTGTTCGAATACCGCCTTTCTTGAAGTATTAATTTTCCTCATGAAGAATTAGTATAAGTTTAGACCTTGGAAGGAACCTCTTGAGTTTCCCATTCAACAAGTTTTTAATGACATTGTCGAGGATCAAACTAGAATTTAAGATTGATATTCAGATAAAAGAGAGAGTTTCTAATTTGAGAAATTTTTAAATTTCAGTATTTACAATAGCTAGATGTTGAATTTGTTGTCTTAGAGGAATTTGTGCTAATTTTGCTGTATTTTAGTAGCATATTTGTTTGTGTTTGATTTTTTTTTTTAATAAGATTGTTATGATAGTTAGGTTATATTCCTTACATGTCAATTGTAATTCAATTTTCAGCTTATATTACTCTGTTTTTAGTATTCTTTTAGTTGGTCAGTAATTTGAATTCATTGAGTTATCATTAAATCATGTATTGATCGATTTGGTCATGATCTAAGCGTAGCATCGATTTCTTGCTTGCATTTTGGGGTACCGTTTTAGCTGCATAGAAGAAAAATGGGGATTGAGTTATTTATCTTGAATCTTGAGAATTGAGAGAATATTAACAAGGTTAAGGAAGTTGAAAATTACTGAACAAGAAGGGATGGCTGAACAAAAGACATGGAAGATAACACTCAAGAGACAACTCCAAATAGGACCAATGCAAGGCAGAGGACTATGAAAGACCTATGGAGGCCAATGATTAGAGAAGACTACTCTGCTGTGGGGGCACTTGTTGTGGATGCTAAAAATTTTGAGCTGAAGTCAGCCTTAATCACCATGGTGCAACAAAATCAGTTCACAGGGCACCCTTCTAAGGATCCTAATGTGCACATGGGGAGGTTTCTAAGGATGGTCAATACATTCAAGATGAATGGAGTGAGATCAGATGTAATCAAGTTGCAGTTATTCCCATTTTCTCTGAGGGATACATCAACAACTTGGTTTGAATCCTTACCTTATGGTTCAGTCAATACTTGGGAAGGGTGTTGAAACATATGGAAAGATTTTTCCGCTTTTAAGCCCTTACATCCCCGAAGAAAGAAGAAGGGAGATAATTGCCTTTAAGCAAGGAAAGATGAAAGCCTCTACAATGCTTGGGAGAGGTCTGAAGTATTGAAAAAGGTGTCAGTGCATGGCATTAACTAGATCACTCAAATGGACATCTTCTACCATGCCATAAATTACTCTTTCAAGGGTATCATTGATGTAGCTTGTTGTGGTGCATTCAAGAGGAAAAGTGCTGAAGAGGCTAACCAGCTCATAGAAGAGTTGGCAAAGTATAATTACAAAACTCCTTTTGAAGCTTTGGGAGTAATGGAAGATGAAATTTGGAGGTATGCAGGAATTGAGACAAAATCGCGCCATTGGAAGCTAAGCTTGATGATATTGAATGAGGCTAAATAGCCCAGAGGGGAGGAGCCATAATGTAAAGCGAGTGGGATTGATGCAAGGAGAAGGGCGGATCATGGGGCGCCGAGAGGGCTTATTGGCAGGGGTGCAGTGCACGGATAAGGGGAGGAGTTACCACTTCAAGCCAAACGATCTTCTTGACCCACTACACACTTGCCTTGAGATATCAAGAGGAACCTCTCATATGGAAGAAGGGCCAATCAAGGCTAAGGACGAGGCTGGCAACACAACAATCAGCAGGAAGCACAAGCACCAACTTACCAAGGCGAGGATCAAAGCTGCATAGTAGTAAAATACTTGGCTACCATCAAAGCCTAGCACCAACAAGTTATTAGAGGCAAAATTAGGGCAATCTAAGACCTAATCACTAAGAGCAAAAGAGAACTCAGACTTTTGAGGAGCAGATGCTTGGGTATGTGGCTGATACTAAGAAAATTCTCAGCAACCATGAGCAAAGAATTGCTGACATGGATATCTTTCAAGCCAATACTAACGCCTCACTCAAAAACTTGGAGACACAAGTAGGGTAGCTAGCCTTTTCCTTGCAAAAAAAATCCAAGGACACTTTTCCAAGTGACACTAAAAAAAACCCTAAGGATTGTTTGGCAGTAACACTAAGGAATGGCAAGGAACTCTAAGAGAGCAAGAAAAATGAGAAAGAAGCTAGGAATGAAGAGATTTGTAAGGAAGAAAGAAATCATAAATTTAGGCTGAGAAGGATGTAAATTTGAATCATCTAAGAGAGACCTATCGAGAGGAAAATAATGAAGAGAGTATAGAAAGGAAAGTCTCGAAAGAAGGAGGAGGGTGGGAGTGTATATGGAGCCTCCCTACAATTTCCCAAAGTGGAAAGCGAAGCTAAAATTAATGAACAATTTATCGAGATTTGTAAATATGTTTAAGAAAATTTGAAATCAACATTCCTTTCTTGAAACTTTAGCTCAAATACCAAATTATAAAAATTCATGAAAGACATTATCGATGAAGAGGAAGCTTAATGATTGTGGAAGAGTGAACCTTTATGACCAAATTGTAGTCGCTGTAATTCAAAGGAGAGAGATGCCTCGAATCTGAGGACCACGAAAGTTTCACCATCCCTTGTGCCATAGGGAACCATGAATTTGGAAGGGCTCTTTATGACTCAGGGGCAAGCATTAACCTTATCCCTTATCAGTGGCAAGAAGATTAAGTTTGGGGGAGTTGACTCCCACCAATCTAACACTCAAATGGCAGACATATCTATTGTCGAACACGAGGGGCATTATAGAGATATGCGCTGGTCATGGTGGAAATTTATTTTCCTAGTTGATTTTGTGGTGTAATGGAAGAAGATAAGCATGTTCCTCTACCGCTTGGAAGACCTTTTTATTGCTTGGTGCGAAACTCTTATTAATGTAAAGGGAGGCTGACTTTGAGGATTGGGGAGGAGAGTGAAATTCAACTTCAACCAAAGTTTGAGCAACATGACAATGAAAGGTTCATTGCATGAAAATTGAAGAAATTTTTGTTGAGAAAAATGAAGAGAGTGAAGATGAAGCAATGACTGAAGATGAAGAGAACAATAAGCAACATGGAATTGAGGAAGAGTTACTAAAATTCATGCTTATCATCTACCTATGAGAGATGGGGTAGCCATGTATTTGTCCAAATTAGTGGTTCTGGGAATATTCGCGAGAGTTGAGATACCACTGGCTACTATGTCTACTATTCCCTAAGAGAAATATATGCTGGACTTTTGAAGATTGATTTTTTGACCTGAGGATGCACAAAATAGACCCAAACACTCCATGATAAATGCCATTTGGTCTTCAAAAGCTTCTCAAAAGAGGAGGAGGTTCTTTGCAAAAAACAAATGTGAGAGGTGAGGACCTTTTAAAGCTTGATGGGGTTTCCACTTGCTCGCATTGATTGCATGGTTTATAATATGTCCTAGTCTCTCTGTATAGTATAGAGGACAAAGAGGTAAGGTGATATAGCATCCCCTTGACGGATCCCCCTTGTTGACTTAAACCAATCCATATTTTTCCATTCCAAAGGACTAACATTCTTGTTGTTTCCACACAATTCATGATGTTCCTGATCTAGGTGTTTGAGAGGCCCAATTTTCTAAAGTATCTCTTGTGAAGCTCTAGGATAAGCGATCACATGGAAACATAAGTCAATTTTAATGAGCATAGTTCCCTTGCCTTTCGATTTTTTCCTCATGGATTGAGGACCTCTTGATGAATGATAATATTGTTTGTAATCTATCTACCAGGTACAAAGTTGCTCTGGAAAGGAGCCACCACATCTTGCATTATTTTTTTCAACCTATTTATGAGGATTTTGGTGATCACCTTTGTAACCCACGTTACAAAGGCTAATTGGACGGAATTGGAGGATGGTCTCAGGATGTTTTACTTTGGGGATGAGGGTCAATAAAGTGTCATTAGAGCTTTCGAGGAGGGTTCCAGTGTCAAGAAAATCTTGGACATATCTGATTAGGGACTCTAATTATTTCCCAAGAGTTTTGAAAAAACCCAGCATGGAACCCGTCATCCCCCCCGGAGCTTTGAAAGGCGCCGTATCAAATAATGCATTCTTGGTTTCTTCATTGGAAAACTGTTTCTAAAGGATTGATAAGTGTTCTTTTGTGAGTGCCGGGAAGCCATTCGGTATCTAGATTATAGTACCACCATTGACTTCCTGCTTGAAGGAAGTTTCTGGTAGTAATCTTGGACCATGCCTTCACGTCTAATCTGGTTTTGTGACCAAAATGCCTTCACTATTTTGGAGTGCCTCAACTCTACTTTGGTGCTCTCTGATCATAGTGGAGGCATGGAAAAACTTTGTATTCATGTCTCTGGATTGTGTCCATTCTTATGTGGACCTCTGGAACCACATAAGCTCTTCCTGATTGAGTGTATCATTCAGGCCAGTTTGAAGTTTTTTTTCTAGCTTTAGAGGTATCGAGGTCCTTGTAACAAGAGAATTTTGGATGCTAGCTAGTCTTTTTCAAAGTTTTCGTTTCGATGTTGAATATGAATCCATAGTAGTCTTGTTCCATTTGGAAAGGGAGTTTCCCCAGTGTTCTGGTGTTTTCTGTAAGGTGGAGTTACAGATCCAGTTCTCCTTGATGATCTTTTGGAAGTCAATTAGGTTAACTTAAGTTGCTTGAGATTTGAACTTATGATGATGGGTGTCAGCATCTTCTGAAAGATAACAAGGATGGGGGAATGATCCGAGTTAATCTTGAATAGGATAGTCACCTTTGTTAGGGGAAAGCAAAGTTTCCATTCCGCATTACGTAAGGCTCTGTCAAGGTGAGCTCCTTTGAAGGTTGTGTCAGAGTGCCTGATCAAGTATATTTAGATTAGAATGCCCTAGATCCAATTAATCCATGTTCAAAAATCCAATTATTGAAACCAACACATCTTCTCTAGTCAAACTTTTTTTGGGTTTGAGGTTTTCATCCTCATGGGTAACTTTTAAAGTCTCATTTGTAGGTTTTATAATATTACGAGAAATGGTGCAACCCTTTTGAAAGTTTCAACTTTGAGAAACTTTGAAATTTGAGTTTAAAGTGGTAGCTTCAGAAGAACGTCTATTGTAGTTCTTGATAGAAGAACTACTATATAAAAGGGTCCTCTCTTATTGCTCTATAACATCAAAAAACTTTATTCATTCTTTGAGAATTCCATAAATTTGAGAGAGCAAAGTGAAGGAAAAACACACAGCGGAAGCATGGATCCCATGATGATATGATTAAACGTACATTTACATGCTCTAAAATTCAATAATTGATAATTTTGTATGTAGATTTGGTCAAATCTGACTAGACTTACAGATCGATACCCTAGATCGGCCACCAACCGGCCAATCTACCGTCGGATCGGCAACGACCGCGACCAACGATCCACGCAGTCCAGTCTCTGGTCGGCCAATGCGCCGTCCAGATCTTCGGTATCCTGGAATTGGTATGGATGTGTGTGGAGCTGTCGAATCGGCGTAGGCGAATCTTGAACACTTAGAGAAAAAAACAAAGAATAGAAAAATTCTTTCTTTTATAGCATTATTGTATTCTCAAAAAATGTATATAAAAACTTCAGAAAACCTTAAGCCATTACATCGAGGAATAGCTTGTTCATATAATAAATTATATTTATTATAAATAACGGATCGTATAATAAATTATATTTATTATAAAAACGTTCATATAATAAATTATATTTATTATAAGCTTATAATTTATACATATATTTGAGAATACTAAGTGGGACCCAAGAGCACATAATTTATAACAATCTCCCACTTGCTCTTGATACAAAAACGGCGTAAGCATAGTGTAGCTGTTTTACATTACTGTGATTAAATTATGATATGGTACCATACACTTTCACTAGCTAGCACAGGGATCAACGACTATTATTAATTAAGGCTCCTTATAATTGAAAAGCAATTATCTAATCAGTGCCACTCCACTAAGGCCCGAGTTTGAGAACTCCAAAAAATTAATAATATTGATATATATATATTAATTTCCTCCATTGTAAAATATCGATAATTAATTGATTATATTTTCTGTCATCAATTAATTATTTTAATCTCTTGATTTAACAGTTTCTCTAATGGATCAAATGCAACGGCCGGTGACATTACAGCCAAGTAAAACATATCAAGAGGATATTTCATAATTCCATTTTTTGTTTATTTCATAAATCTTGGTAATTAAAGCAATGCGTTCCCCGAATCATGCGGTATTTGGCCGTCAAAATATAGGCCACATATTGACAATTCAAAGACGATAATTATTCAATTACCTATTTAAAATAAACTCGAGTTGAGAGAAAAATAATAATCAAATATCTTACTTGAGATTTAATTCCTTTCCACTTGAAATTTAACTTTAATTAAATCTTTCTTTGATCCATCAATGCAAACATAATCTGCACCACAATATTTTTATAATAACCAAGGCAGTTAACAAAATATTCTTGAGTCTAAATAAGCGTCCAACTTTATTGATAAGCTGATCTTATTCATTAATTATGAAGAACTTATGATCATGTCTTCATGGACGTATCCATATGACATATCTTTGCATAGTGTCCCGGACCTTGTCTGAAAAATGCTAGTATGCACAAGGTGAAATTAATACATCATTGAAATTTTGTTAACACGGAAAAATACAATAATTTTATTTGTCTTCTGGCTGAATAAAAAAAAACTCCATAGTCTAAATAAGTGGTAATCTCTAACACCCATAGAATCTACATGTCTTTCAAAAACTTGAGCGGGTGGAGCCTTTGTGAATGGGTCGCTAGGTTTTTCCTCTGGCCTTCAATTTGGTAATAACTGTGTCTCCTCGCTCGATGATGTCTGCAGTTGGTGAACACTTCCTCTCGATGTGTTTTTGTTTGGCGTGATACCTTGGTTCTTTAGACGTCTTCACGGCCCCTTTGTTGTCACGATGCAAGGGTAATGGAGCCGACCTGCTGCTGGGTATCACGAATCGCAATAATGAACTTCTTCACCAATACGCCTTCCTTAGCCGCCCCGTAAGAACATATTCAAATTTCCGTGGTGGAATCTCGCTACACACGTCCGTTTAATACTCCTCCAAATGCATAAATACCTCCACCATATAGTAAACACATAACCGTAGGTAGATTTCGAGCCACAGTCCTGGAAGTTCGAGTCTGTGAAACCAATGGTTTCTAAACTCCACCGGAATATACTAGCATATAATCTCTTTGTTCTCCTTAGATACTTAAGTATATGCTTATCGCAACTAGCGTTCTTCACCGGGGATCAGACATACCACATAACCCCACTCCGCATAAATGTGTATATCCGGCCCGGTACATAACATGGCATACATGAGACTACCTACACTCGAGGCATAAGGTATCCTACTCATACGTTCTTTCGTCGTGGAGTTTTTGGTGATTCTCCTAAAGATGAATTCCATGTCAAAGGTATGATCCCCTCGAATTTTCCATGTTAAACCCGACAAGAATTTTATCAATATAAGAGGCTTGAGAGATAGTGCCAACAACTTATTCTTCCTGGGGCTCGTATAAGTTTGATCTCCAAGAATATAGTTGGCTTCTCCCAAGTCTTTCATATCAAACTGCTTATGCAACCACCTACACCCGACAACACTTGTCGGTCGCTCACAATGGTGTCATCTACGTAGTTGACCAGAAAACTCACCTTCAGGCTTGATTCTTTTGTAAACACAAGGTTCATCGTATTTTCTCAAAACCAAAAGAAGTAATGGCCCCGACTAAACCCGATGTTCCATGATCCGATGTTTGCTTAAGTCCATAAATGGACCTTTCGAACTTGCATAAAATTATGTGTTCTTTGTTTAGCTTAACCCTTCCGTTGCTTTACGTAGATGTCCTCATTTAAATTGCCATTTAAAAGGTCAAGTTGACATCCATCTCAAATCTCATCACTAGCAGCCTACAATAAAAGAATCTGATAGATTTAAGCATGGCTAATGGCGGTAAAGCAAGGCTTCTCTACACCCATCCCGTGGGTATAGCCTTGCCACTAATCTAGCTTTGAAGGTTTCCACCTTCCCATCCGATCCTCTTTCTCTTGTAACCACTTACACCCTATTGGTTTTACTCCTCGGGTGCCTCTACAAGAGACCGTAATCTAATTGGAATACATAGATTCCATTTCACCTGGCCCATGGCTTTTGCCACTGCATACCCCACATCTTCCAAAGGTTTTTGTAATTGATGGGATCATCTTCAATCAGCTAATAGCAATAACTTGGTAAGACTCATTTAGCAAGATATATTCTGTGCTTCCGCCTTACTCTATCATCACGGATGAAGCCCACCGGTTGTGGTTCATTGCTCCTCGAGCCCAAAGGTACTAGTTCCTCTTGTACTCGGGCCTTCCGGGTTCCTCGGGGTTCCACATGTATTGATCTTGTTCCATCGGTTCCACTCCGTGCTTGTTCACCTTCAGTACATTTTCCCCTCTCAACATGCATAGAATCATGGTACAGAGGCCAAGACACCGGTGGTTCGCTTTGTTCGAAATGAGTCAAGCCCTCAAGAATTATTTTACTCTGGGTTTGAAATTGCTTATATAGTCTTCCTCCAAAAAGTCAAGGCGGAGTACTCACACAACCTTTTATCCGAAGGACTATAAAATAGTCCACCTCTGCCTTTAGTGGTAGCCAACAAACATGCAAAAAAAAAAAACCTCCTGCACACATTCCAACTTATTCGATCCTCTAAGACATGTGCAGTGAGCACCCCATATTCTGATACGGCTTAACCAGCCATACCTTTCCACACCTCTTGCGGTGTCTTAGAACCGCTTAGGTTTAACTAAATCTGTAAGATACATTGTGCTTCTATGGCATTATCCCCAAACGATATAAGTAGAGAGATGAATAACTAAGCATCGACCTCACCATCCTCGAAGAGTTCTATTTCTTCTTTCTCGCACTCCATTTTGGCTTCGGGTGTTCCAGCCGAGAAGGTGAACTAATCCTCCTTGAGTCAAGTAAGACTTAAACTCTCCGCATAGGTATTCACCACCCTACGTATCGGCTCTTGATATGGAGTCCACTGCTTCTCGCCTCACAAATTTTCTTATACTCGAATTTAAAGTGAAAGTTTCGCACTTTTGGCGCATTAGGTAAATATATCCATATTCCTTGAGTAGTCATCCGTGAAGGTGACAAATACTATATCACCCTCCTCGGCTGACATTTATTGGTCCGCACATATCAAGATGCACCAATTCCAAATGGCTTATCGCGCGACATCTCGCTTTAAAGGGCCTTTTTTGGTCATTTTACCTTCCAAACAAGATTCACATACTGTATAGGTTCAAAGTCTAGTGGAAGTTAAGATCCCACTTTTACTAAACCATGAATCCTATTAGGATTAATATGACCTAATCGCAATGCCAAAGGTACGCTTTCATTTGAAACTTTCCTTTTCGCTAGGTGATCATGCTTATCAACAATTTCGCAATTAAAACATCACAGACATAGGACTTAAATAATAAAGACCATCATCAACCACCTAAGACAATAATCAAGTCAACTTATTATAATAAAGGAATTAAATTTCCACTGCTAAAACCTTGTTCAAATAAACAACTACGTAAATTTTAAATTCCTTTAAAATCCCAGACATGGCAAATAGCCTATCAAACATAAAGTCCTATCATTATTGAAAATAATTTACTTGTCCTAATGCTTTAACCTATGATATTGTCTCCATTTCCAAGCCCCAAAACCTCTCGTTCTCGTCCAACCAAGCTTAGTCTATTCGAACCACTCGCAAAGAGTAAATGCATATGGTTAGTGGCCCCGAATCAATGATCCATTTATCATTATAATTCTCCACTAAACAAGCTTCAACCACATTTAAATTACCCATACCTTGCTGGGCACCGAGGGCAATTCCGTCTAAAGGACCCTTCGTCCGCACTGGGGCTAATTTGCCTTCTAGCTCTCTTCATAGCGGTGGTTTTGGTAACTGGTACCTGACCCTTCTGCTTGTTCTTATTCTTTTTCCCACCCTTAGGTTTCCCTTTGGGCTTGAAAGTAGAACCTCACCATATGAACACCGCCTCGACTCCTTCCCGAAAGCCTCGGCATTTAAGTTCAGCATCAACTCGTAGGAGTTAGATCCATCTTGTTCATATTATAATTAACTTGAACCAGTAAAACGACAAAGTAGGGATTCAAATATGAAATCAATTGGGACCTTTGCTCCATCTTCATCCCCAACACTTCACTGATTGAGATGACATCATTTTCGTAATAATGATCCCCTCACACTTCCCTACCATTCTAGTGTTCATTATAGCCCTAATCGCAAATTCTCGCCTTAAAGAACTTGTTACCAGTGAAACATCTTATCGAGAGTCCGGATAATTTCGCTCCACTCTCGAGATGAGATATCTGCCCTTTCAAAATGACTAGCAACACCGCAAGAATATAGCAAATAACCGATATATTTGCCTTGTCCCAAATTATAGTCTTTTCCGACTTGGTCGATGCATTTGCCAAGTGTCTATCGGGCTTTGGTGTGGTTAGGACAAACTTCGCTTTTCAAAACTAGTAACAATGTACAGTTGGTTTTCCATTCACTATAATTATTTCCATCCATAGGCTTTGACTAAAATCATTGCAAGTGGGTTAAATGATGCATTTTTCTCAAAAAATACACACTAGTATTAAAACGTAATATCTTACAATAAACATAATCTTAAAATTTAGGTTAATCCTAAAACTATTTTCTGCTTATCAGAAATACCATTTGGTTTCCATTATAAACACTTACGCTGGGCAAGATATTTATAACAAACTAAATTTGATCATGAAAATGATTAGTATCCTACTAAGTCAGTTCCTCGTGAAAGATGGGAGCGCAAACTACTACTTCTAAACTCTGCACCTTCTTAGATGTAATCCTTCCTAGATAATACATAATCATTTCACTCTAATTGTTTCAAAACTTCGGGCACTTAATAAAAATATCATAGCCTCGTTGGGGAGGGTAATAATTAAATTAAGTTTGAATGTTTTTAACCATTGTTTTAATTTCAAAATTTACCTTAATATCCAAGATTGCCGACGTTGGGTCGATCAATCTTATTAAAATTTTGAAACTTAATTGAGGTCTAATCCAATAAAATCCAACCATGTTTATCCGTTAAAGATCACATGATCATTTTATTATTAGACCCACAATGGAGCCTCTTAGGTTTAAAATTAATTAAATTAATTAAAACCTTCACCATTCAATATTTTAAATAATAGGATTTTCTAAAAATTATTTCAAAAAAATAAATAACTTTTTCCAGGCCAATTATTAAACTAGATAATAGAATCATAATAATTATTATGCACATGTAATTATCATTGATGCAAATTTATATGGCACCACCTATTCTATATGGCATGTTATCACATAAAACATGTTATAAGCATATAATTTAAACCATTCAAAAGCATTAATTAAATAACCCTAATCCATGGTTTTCCTAAAAATTAAAATCGGGCCTATTACAAATATCTGTTGCCTGGGCCCAATTATTTTAGTTTTACGCGCATAAAGGCCCCAAAACTAAATAAATTAAAACCCTAAAACCCTAACATGTTCTTAATTTGAAGGGTAGTAGTCCCGCCGGTCCACCAAATCAAACCGGCCCAGGAAGAACCACCATCGAGACGACGGCAGCCACCACGGCGTAGCCGCAAACGACCAAGACGCCCCACGCGCCCAAAGACTATCACCGAGCGAGACCACGCCGCGCAGAACTTCCACCGGGCGCGCCAGAAGCGCCAAAGGACGACGCTTTCAAGACCGCCGATCCCGTCCGACGCCGCCTCCTCCTCCTCTAACGCTTCACTGGTCACGCTCGAGATGGTGTCCAGATCTTCCGCCCAAATAATGAAGGGTGTACAGATTACGTGATTTGAAATTTAAAATTACAACTATTTTTAATTAAAAAATAATAATAAATAAACCAGAAGGAAACCCTGGATCTTATGACTGTACCTCCCGTTACAAAACCCAAAAATAATATAATCAAAAATCTACCATGGATCTAGTAAGTAAACCATTAAAATAATACATCCATTCATGAACAAAATCATAAAATTAATGTGATCTAATCAGCGATCTAACAACAAATAGAACCTAGGTGCCATATAATAAATCAACATCAAAATTACATGCATTATTGAGTACCTAGATACACATATCTAATCATAGCATGCTCGATACCAATCAAGGAAAACACATTTAAGTAATGGATTCAAAGAATACGATTAAACATGCAACCCAGATCTAAAATTCAATATTAAATAAAATTACCTACGTAGATTTGCAGATCCACAACTGGGACTTCTAGATCACCCACCAACCGACACTCCAGTGGTAAAAAGTGTGCAGGTGCAGCAACTGCATCGTTGGCCGACTACAAGAACAAAGACGCAACCAACGATCTACACCGTCCACCCACAGACAAGAATTGCACCAATCCGATCTTCCGCATTCATCCAGGTGGTATGGATGCAGGCACAATGAATCGACGTAGAATCGAATCTTAGAACACTTAGAAAAACAGCACGTAGTAAATTCTTCTTTTCTCGTTTCGTATTCTCAAAAAATGTATATAAAACCCAAGAGAAACCTTAAACCCATTACATCAAGGAATAACTGCTCATATAATAAATTATATTTATTATAAATAACCGTTCATAATAAATTATATTTATTATAAAACCGCGCTCATATAATAAATTATAATATTATAAGCTTATAATTTATACATATATCAGGAATACTTCAAGTGGGGACTCCAAGAGCACATAATTGCTAACACAAAGTAAGGGAAAGAAAAAGTTACGCTGGTTCTTTGCATCCAGCTTTCAAGCTTTCGTAGTAAATCAATGGCTTGACAGATATAAAGATCCTATTCTTTTCACGTTTCCATATTAGAAACATGTTTAGGATGTCGTATATGCAACTATCATTTGGTATCAGAGCATGATTGAACCTTTGCCCTGGATATTTATTTTGCAAGAAATTTTTTTTTTTTTGCAAGATCTCATTTTTCCAAAATTCTGGATCTTATGGTTTTGGTTTTTTAATTGTTTTAGAATCACTAAATCACCTTTATATTTGATTCAATGTGTTTTTTATGATTCTATAACATCAAATCACAAGAAAAAAAAAAAAATTATAAAGTACAGATCTCATTTTTTCCAAAATTCTAGATCTTCTGGTTTTGGTTTTTTAATTGTTTTAGAATCATTAAATCACCTTTATATTTGATTCAATGCATTTTTTTTTATGATTCTATAACAACAAACTGTTAGTAAAAAAAATAATACTAATAATAATTCATGTTTCTGGTTCTCATGGAGGTCCTATACGAAGAAGACAACATTTAAAAATAAATATATAAATAGTATTTGGGCCTATATGAAAAGACTTTATTCTTCGGGCTTTGGTGAATACAGGCTTGTCGGAAAGCCCTTAAGGGTTCTTCACTTTAAAGGTTTGGGCCTGGTTTTGAATCAAGCCACTTTTAATTGGCTTAAAAGATTAAAAAAATGTGTTACTTATGATATTTGAACCTACGACTGAGAATGACTCTTCCACTAAGCCAAATTGGCTTGTGTGTTAAAGAATTTATATGTTTAATTCTTACACGCTTCTGTATTCATTACGTGCTTAAGCATTATTTATTAATTGCTCAAATCATGTTTATTTAAGAATAATACTAATAAAATTTACAATTTTAAGGCTTTCATGCATGAATGTATTATTTATGCTTTGATTCTTTGTATAAAATCAAATTGTGGTGTGTGATAATTATGATTAATTATACAATTTTGTAGCATAATAGGATGGTTTAATTATGCTATCTAATAAAATTTGATATTATACATAAAACTTAAGTTTAGTGCCTGCTAGAAAGCACAACTAAATACTTATAAAATGTCCATGTGATCAATAAATATCTTTAATTAATTAAAATTATTTATTAAGTTAAATCACATAAATAATGAGACATAACTTGTAATTAATTATATCAATATAATAAAATTTATCCCACATGAAATTTTGTTATATTTATATAATTAATTAGGATGAGATGCTAGATTATTTTCATAATTTACCCATAGGAATTATGAATTGGTACATAATTTGGTAGTTTTATCTTTAAAGATAGAAATGCAAACTATATAGTGGTTTTGGAACCTTGGAACATTAAGTGGTACTTTTGTGGACTATACATGTCTAGGAAAGTCCTGACAAAAGGGCGATAAGAGCCTCAAGGCTAGTGGTTATTAAGAGGAACTGCATTCGTCCACTTACTCCTTAGACTTTCTCAAGATAGTAAATGTAATGCACCTATCCGTTTCTAGGTTACTGCTCACCCATCAAAATTAAACTAATTAAATAAAGATGTTACCCACAGGTAATCTTTATTAAAATAGATATAGTTTAGTGTGTATTTTACATTGGTAACACATGCAATTAGTGATATAACCCTCAAATCTAACATAAGCTTTTGGACTTTTTACAGTATCTCAACTTGTTAATTACACTGATATGCACCTAGACATTCTAGAATTTAGGGGTGACAACTATAAAATATGGAAAGAAAGGATTCTCCTTCATTTAGGGTATATGGACATCGATTATGCTATAAGGAAATCAGAACCACCAGAAGTGACAGAAGAAAGCACACCTATTGAAGTTGTGCTATTTGAGCGATGGGAGAGATCCAATCAACTCAGCGTAATGTTCATTAAGAAAAAAATCACTACTGTAGGGTTGAGCAATACGATAAGGTCCAAGATTTGCTAAAAGCCATTGGTGAACAATTCGTCACTTCAGACAAAACTTTGGCAAGTACCCTAATAATGAAGTTCTATTCCATTCGTATCATAAGCTGCTAGAAAAAGGTGAGCACATCACGTTGTATTTAGGGACATCACGACTCAACTTAAGAAACTCGGGATAGATATGTTGGAGTCCTTCCTAGTGCACTTTATTCTGAACACTCTTCCTCATTAATACGGGCCTTTTAAGATCTCATATAATACACGTAAGGACAAATGATCAATTAATGAATTAATGACCATGTGTCACAGTTAAGAGAGGCTCGTGATGGAATCGGGTGAAAGTGCGGAGTGTCACTACAACTTTTGGGAAGAACAAAAGGAATAGACATCTGTACTCACTCCTAAATCAAATTAGAAGGGGAAAGGTAGAATACCACCTTAGGCTGATATCAAGAAGGAAAATAAGTGTTTCTTCTGTAAAAGGAAGGGATACATGAAGAAAGATTGTCCTAAATTCAAGAAGTGGCTAGAGAAGAAAGGTAATCTATCATCCTTTGTTTGTTTTGAATCTAATATGGCAATGTTATTATTAACACCTCGGTGGATTGATTTTGGTTCTACAATCCATATTGCAAACTCTTCTTGGCTGTGGTGATGCAAAACCTATGAAGTTGAGTGAGCTAAGCATCTTATCAGACAACAAGATGGGCTCACATGTGGAGGCTATCGGGACATGCACGTTAACACTAAGCAATGGCTTTGTTTTAGTTTTGGAAATGACCTTTTATGTACCAAGTTTTTCAAGAAACTTGATTTATGTTTCTAGGCTTGTTCCATTAGGTTTTTCTTTTACTTTTCAAGACAATGTATTTAACTTATTTTATGAAACAAATCATATTGGAACAGGTATTTTAGCAAATGGTCTTATATAGAATTTCTTTACAGAATGAAGCCACTAATAATTCTTTACATGTTCATATTGGTACTAAGAGGTGTAATATTAATGAGGATTCTTCTATGTTATAGCATCGGAGATTAGGTCACATCTCCATAGATAGAATTAAAAGATTAGTAAAAGATGGAGTACTTAGTACTTTTGATTATACTGATCATGAGACTCAGGTGGGATTGCATTAAGGGAAAGGCATAAATAAGTCTAAGAAGAATGCCAATGGGGAGTTCAAACATTCAGAAATCATATATACCGACATATGTCATTCGTATATGGATACGCTTTGGTAAAAATATTTACCACTCATTGATGATTACTCACGATATATATATGTGTACTTGCTTCATAACAAGTATGAAAACACTGATGCCTTCAAAAGCCTTGGCTATCAAGTTGAGAACCAATACTGAAGTAAATAGTGAGATCTAATAGAGGTGTGAATACAGTGTACACTATAACGACAAGAACCTCGGTCCTTTTGCAAAGTTTCTTCAAGAGTACGGATAGCGCCCAACACACTATGCCTGGTTCGACCAAAAAAATGGTGTTATGCAGTTAAGAAATCGAATTTTTAGTAGATGGTGCGAGGTATGCTTAGCAACCCAATATTCCTAAATTTTTGTGGGTCGATGCACCATGACGATAGTGTACATATTAAAACCGTGTTCCAACTAAGGCTATCCCAAAGACACCTTGAATTATGGAAAATTGGAAACCGAAGCCTGGGACATATGCGCGTCAGTCAGTCTATCCGAGGTGTGAATATATAATCCACACATGGAGAAGAAATTCGACCCAAGGACACTTAGTGGTTTCTTTATCACAGGCTTAACGCCTATGGTTATAGATTTACTCGTCCACCCCACTGAATTAGGATTGTGGAATCAAGGAACGCAAGTTTCAAAATGACATGATCAAAGGAGGATCGATTCAGGGATTTAATTTCTATTCACGATCATATAGAAACTCAACCTTCCATGTCATATGATAGATTGGTTATAGTTCATAACACTTCTCAAGTTCTAATTAGTGTTGAACAACCAATCATTGAAGTTCCACAAGTAGCTGAGAACCTTCCAGAGGATCAACAAGTTCAGGAACTACCATATAATCTTGAACAAACAATTGAACCACAAGCTCCTCAAAGAGAAGATGGCTCCAAGATGGGATTCATCTACTCGTGAAAGGAAGCCTGATCCCTAGTGACTACATATGTATTTACAAGAAATCGATATCGAGTCGAAAATGCATCCTCAAACATTTTCACAAGCCTGAGTTGTAAAGAGTCCGATCGGCGGTAGCAATGCTGCGAAGCGATGAGTTAGATTCCATGAAGAGCAACGGCTCCAGGACCTTGTAGAGTTACCTCAAGGGCGAAGGCCATTATCGTAAATGGGTCTATAAGACCAAAAAGAGACTCATTAGGCAACATTGAAAGATATATGAGAGACTCAAGTAAGGATTCACTCAAAAGCATGAATTGATTACAAGGAGACTTTTTCTCCGTATCTAAAATATTCTCTTCAGACATTTTAAGTATTACACATTTCGACCTTGAGTTGCAACAAATGGATGTGAAAACGACTTTTTTTAACGGTGATCTAGAAGATGAGGTATACATGAAACAACCTGAAGGTTTCTCTTCTAAGGAAGGTGATCATTTGATTTGCAAGCTTAAGAAATCCATATACGGTTTGAAACAAGCCTCCCGTCAATGGTATTACAAATTCCATGGAGTAATTACTTCCATTTGGTTTCGCTCGAAACCCCAATGGATCAATGTATATACTAGAAGGTCAGTAGGAGTAAAACATGTTTCCTTGTTTTATATGTGGATGACATTTTATTTGCAACCAATGATAAGGGAATGATGCATGGAATGAAACAATTCCTCTCCAAAAACTTTGATATGAAAGATATGGGTTAGGCATCTTATGTCATTGGCATTAAGATCCATAGAGATAGATCTCGCGGTATTTTAGGTCTATCACAGGAAACCTATATTAACAATGTTTTTTAGAGATTTCGAATGAAGGATTGTTCTCCAAGTGTTGCTCCCATTATAAAGGGCGATAAGTTAAGTCTAAATCAATGCCTAAAAAATGATTTAGAAAAGGAATCCATGAAGAATATTCCATATGCTTCAGCAGTCTATGTACTTATGTATGCCTGTGGTTTGTACAAGACCCCGATATTGCATATGAAGTTGGAGTGTTAGCGATATCAAAGTAATCCGTATGAACCATCGAGAGCCGCAAAAGTCATGAGGCATCTACAAGGAACTAAAGATTATATGCTTATGCATGCACGTGACACAACTGATTTGGCTAGCTATTCGATGCGATTTCTTTGCTAGCCGGGTTGATTCTCGTGAATCAACATCTGTACATTTATCGCGGCTGGATTGTTGAGAAGTGTCAAACAAACTTTGATCACACTTCTACCATGGAAGCCGACCGCTCTCGTTGAGGCTACCTCACAAGGTGTACGGCTTAAGAGTTTAATTTCCGGGCTTAGAGTTATGGATTCTATTTCTAGCCATTGAGCATTTTTTGTGACAACTCTCAATAAGTAATGTTTTAGCTAAGAATAAAAGTGAGAGTTAAGCAAGTACATCGATTATCAAATACTTAGCTATTAGAGAACATGTTAAGGAAAACAAGTGGTCAGCTGAGCATATTAGTATTGAGTTGATGATAGTTGATCCTTTGACAAAGGCATACCACCCATGAAATCTGCGATCATGTAGACATACGAGATTGTTTCCTCTTGTAATTGTATATATAAATTTAGTTTCATAAATTCTTATACATACGCTTATTTTCTCACTTTCATGTGCACTTAATTCATTTGAGAAAGTATATTTCATTTGGACCTAGAATAAACATGTGGTTTATTCATTAAGTTTTGTTACCACATTAAGTAATTAAGAATCTAAAATGCATTGTGATACATAGGTTGATAATACCTATTATCGAGGACTTATCTCTATGATTCATGTATTTCATAACTCAAAGGTTTTATTAATGATCGCACCAAGTGGGAGAATGTAAGGTTTTGCGGTACCCGAATGGTGCAACCCTTTTGAAAAGTTTCAACTTTTGAAACTTTGAAATTTGAAAGTTTAAAGTGGAAAGCTTTCAGAAGCAATACAACTGTAGTTTTATAAAGGGTCCCCTTATCAGTTTCTATAACATCAAAAACTTTTATCTACTTTTCGAGAATTCCATCAATTCAAGAGAGCAAAGTAAGAAAGCAAAAAGTTATACGGTTGTTCTTGTGATCCAGCTTTCGCTTTCAAATCAATGGCTCCGAGGTATGTAAGATCCTGTATTTCTTTTCATGTTTCCATATTAGAAACATGTTTCTGATGTCGATATGCAACTATCACAATTACCATCCATGGAAGGTGTAAGGGGAAAGTGATGATGGTTAAGGTATCATAGAGGAGCTTTCGCAGATAAAGGACTTCAGTGTACTCATAAACTATCGTTAGGAGTCAAGAGTTGTCACTTTGCTTTGTTATCTCGCGTGTGAACAAACTATGTGGGTGGGTTTTCATAACTTCAGATCCCGGGAATCGCTCCGTATCCAAATTCTACCTCAAACCAAGGGCATCCACTCTTATCTCGAAATCAAACCCAAATTCTTGTTACAAATGGAGTTTGCTTGTCAGAAGACCTGTAAAATTCCAATTTTCTCGAAAATGGCAAAATCGTAATTTTGGTAAAATCGAAATTCTAGATCTCTGACGACGAACGACCCCACCCGCTGACCGCCTCACTAAATCCAGTCACTAACATTATTCATTACCAAATTCGAGACGATCTAATTTTGCTCTTGACGCTTATAAACCAGAGTCGTAGACACTCGAGCATTTTGAGTGGCACACAAATAAGTAAGCCACGTGTCAAGACATGTTCGGCCAACTCAGCTCGGGCGGGGCTCACGTGACAGGCTACACATGCTACTGGGAAAAGTCAGTTTGGCTGTATTGAAATGGATAAGAAATCCTCTCAACCTATTGCAGTATGGCATGTGCAGCGTGACAAAAGAGCCTCTTTCCCACTTTGAGCTGAATACGTAGTAGGAGGAGAGCTTAGAATTCAAAAACGAGGCAGAGAGTGTGCAACTTTCAGATTCGCTGACCGTCACGCCTGATTTCTCTGTGCCAAGAAGCAAAGTGGTTCTAATGCCAGCCGAGGCTTCAGCATGGCACCGCTGCCTAATAAACTCCACTGGAGGTAGTGACTGCCACTAGTGATCCACCAATAAAATTTGTTTATTTTTCCCATCGCCAGCTTCAGCTACTCTAAAGATAATGTGTCTGGGGCCTAACACAGTGATGAATTTTCTCCACAAATGATTTAAGTGAAGCTCAAAATGGTGAATTTAGTTTGGATTTTGGGATTGTAAACTGGTGGGTGTATGGTTGGTTGCAGGATGAAAATAAAATAAAAAAAAATGTAAAAAGAGAACCTTGAAGTCTTCAAATACTGGTTTAGTAGTTCTAAGGCATTCAACATGTCCCTGTCTTTTCCTCGTCAGAGGATGACATATAGTCATTTCCTAACCGGCCTTTTCATTTGGCATTAAAAACCTAAACCCTAAAATTATTTCTTCTAATGTATAGCATTTATTACCCCTTAATGTTTCAAAATGCTTAAAACCATCAATGGATCTAACCCGCAGGATTCATAAATGACAACTAATCGGGCATCATGATCTTTAACAAGAAGTATCCACTAACCTTAAAGCTTACAAAGTATTGGCCACCAGTGGTACATCACAAAGATCCAAACCTAAAACGTGAGATACGTAAATAGGAAAGGAATAAATGCTTATGGAAAAACATGAGGATGTGTTTTTACTCTTCAAACATTCACTCTAGTGGCCCTCCTCTTTAAGGATGAGGGGTTTTAGCCTAACATCCCTTGATTTGTCATCATCAAAGGGTGTTTGGCAAATTAGAGAGCCGGGAAAAGAAAGGGAAAGGTGCATGAAATGTAGAAGAAGTGGATCCAGAGAGCCAAAGCTTCCAAAATTTATCATTTAAGTGATTGATATTTACAAACCTTGACTCAGCTATATAGTGTAGAGCAAGGGAAATTACAAAAACAAACCAAAACAAAGGCTATTACAAGGGTAGAAAGGAGAAAAACCAAAACGGAGTCGTTTGAACACAAAAACAGGAAGCAGAAATTTCGCTATGCATAGTGATTTTCGCTATCATAGCGAAAATTCGCTATGATAGCGAAATTTCGCTATGATAGCGAAAATAACTGTGCATAGCGAAAATTGAAATTTTCGCTATGCACTGTAATTTTCGCTATGATACAAAATTCCAAATAGAAGGGAAATTCCTCACCATCGTCTATCAAGCCCCTCCTACTCTTCAATCAATCCATGCTATTTTTGCTTTTTCCTTTTTCTCGGTATTTCTCATTTTTGATCTCGTAATGCCGAGTTCAATTTGCACTCTTCATACTTGGAATTACTTGACAAACTTGGCATTAAAAGCTTGCAAAACTACAAAATTAGCCACAAAATATGATCAAGAGGCCAATAGGACCCGAACATGTCAATTTGGTTTGATATAACAATTAGTGGCACAAAAAGCGCTCAAAACCGATTGGGAAAACAGAGATCAAAATAATACTGGGCACTAATCACACCCCAACCTACACTTTGCTAGTCCCTTAGCAAATGAAGGAAAGAAAGAAAGAGAGAGCATACTAAAAAAATCAAAATTATGTTCACAAAATATATTTCCAAAAAGGTTGCAATGAGTAATGCCTAACCCTAAGTAAGAATCATCAAACCCTTGCCTAAGAATAACTAACTCGAGAGAATGTGGCCAAAAATGTGTTCCAGGTATCAAAAGAGCTCTCTCGATGAATCAAACTTAAACTTCCACTAAAATCTAAGTAATATTGATCACCAACAATAAACTGTCAACCGCGCTCTCCCCCAACCTAGCTACTCGCTACAACCAGCATGCTAACCAACCTAAATAGATCAAGACCCACTTTATTCCACAACTTTTTTTGCGGTTGGGGTGCAATAGTCGGTGAACTCCACCACCAAAGTCCATGTAACAGGGGTCCACCGATGACTCAACCACCTAAGGCTTAGGCACCAAGTCATAAGGATCTTCACCACAAACTCTTCGTGTTTGACCCCTGACTCGAATGATTTCGAGACTCTAGCACCTACAACTAAGTTAACTCCACCTATCCACCCATGTATTTAACACTAAGTCGGTGACTCCCAACCGTTGAAGGTTTGTGGCACTGAGCTTTAAAGGTTTTCGCCATGGCACTTCTGACCGTGCTCTGTTTCAAGGCAAAGCGTTGCAATTTTTATTCTTTTTCTTTCTTTTTCTTTTTCTTTTCACTCTTTTTTTCGGGAAGACTATCACTTTCTTTCCATAAACCTTAACCTATTAAAGGCTCCACGAAACACGTGGTAGGTTATGCAAAGTAAAGGAGGTCATGCAGCTTTTTCAAATTATCATTAAAACCTAATGTGCCTGTGTGGTTAGCTAAAGGTGGAAGAAAAAGATCGAAATCAATAAGAATTCAACTAATCATTCACCAACCAAGCATGAACCAATCTAACATCAATGTATCTGGATAAAGTTTCAATTTTCCAACTTGGGTGTTAAAGAAAACCACAAAAATTTGATTTAAAATGTCCAAATTTTGAAAGTAAGTTGTATAAGATAAATGTGCCTTTTATAAAGGGAGCCCAAAGAAGCCACCGAACATCACAAATGGGCTTGCTCGAATAATAACAAAATATGAGTACAAAACTACCTCCTTTCGCTAACTCTCCCCAACCCAAACATCTCACAGTCCAAATTCGTACGGATTGAAAGAAAAGGAAGTGTTACCTCCTTTGATGAGAGATGATCCATTCTCGATAGGAGACTTCAGCAGTTTCCATCACCTTATTCACTCGCTTTACTAAACAAAAATGCCAAGCAGCTAAGTTATGAAAAGCCGACCAGCTTCGAGCATTTTTAAAATTACACCTTCTTAATAATTTCAAAAAATGTTCTTTCTGGATATATTTGATTCTACACTCTCTAAGATTTCCAACTGGCATTTCAAGAACACCTAAAACTAGCCGGGAATTGAAAAAAGTATGAATAAAAACAAAATTAAGAGGCAAATCGCCATAGCGAAAATTTTCGCTTATGTCTAATAGCGAATTTTTTTTTGAAAAACAAAATAAAAATAATTAATAAATAAAAAAATAAAATAAAATAACAGTAATAAATAAAAATAAAAAATAAAACTTTTTTTTTTTTGAGAGAAATTTTTTTTTAATATATATATAAAAACGTTTTTTTTTCAAAAACAAAATAAATAATACATATATAATAAAATTTTGAGAAAATACATAGCACATTTTTATAAAATAATAATAAAAATAAAATAAAATGAAAACACTGTGCGAAATTTTGTCTTTTTCCTGGGACCGTCCGTACGCCATTTCGTTATCATAGCGAATTGCTATGACAGCCAAAATTCCATTTCACACATCGCAAATTTTCATATTAGCCAAGGTAAATTTCATCGCTTGATTTCCGGGATTCCTATTCTGCCAAAATTTCACTTTAAACCGCAAAAAATTAATACAAGAAAATTAAGAAAATTACTTAAAAGTGAAACAAGCTAGAACAAATATTAACTTAAAAAATTAGCAAAATCTAAAGAGACAAATATAGAAACCAATTAAAATAAAATAAAACATGAAAAATTAAAACAAAAAGTGGGGGGTGGGAGCTTAGGGAATGCCGAGGTTCAGCGCTTCCAAACCCGAACTCGCACCGAACCATCCACAATGTGCATGATGTGGGTGGTCGTCATCGTTGGCGTAGTGGCAAAATTCGACGAGGCCACTAATCTCTTGAAGTTTTGCATGGCAAGCAGTGATGGGTTGGACTTAGCTTTGGGAGCAGTGCTTCTGTGTGAATTGTGCCACCGGGGTGTGAATTGTGTCATAAGGTGGTATACACTCGGGTTCAGAGATGGCAAGGCCTTTGGGGCTCTTCCCCGCTTCCTCCATTACTCACCTCAATAAGGGAAGAATTTCTTCTTCTTTTCCCCATGGCCCATATACTATACTCCACTCAGGGGCATCTCAGCAGCTCCTCGGTGAGGAGCTCGCACCGATTCCACTCCTTCACCCCTCCCGAGGTCGCAGCTGAGTCTCCGCTTCACCAAAATTGTTTCCGCCAAGCACTCATCCTCTGATTTTCTTCCCTCGATGATCGTCGCTGGGCAAGCTTTTGAAATTCATTGTAGTCACAAATTGTCGACCCACTCATTTTGAAAAACCCATCTAATTTTTGTTCCAAGGGGTTCTCCACAATATGGATTTTTTGAATTCCACTGTACACTTCTTTGCTCTTCACAAAGATCACTCAGTTGTAGTGTCTAGAATTGCTTGTCTAACTGGGAGATCGGGCCGTGGTGGTCGAGGCCGAGACAAGAGGCATACTCGTGGAGGCAAATTCATGTAGGAGGGTGCACTCATCCATTGGTCTCTATAGTCCCTCGACATGTACCCTCTGCAGTTTTTCATAGGTACTAACTGTGATTACTTCCCGCGTTCCATTTCGTTCAATCTGCCCAATCCAAGCCTTGAGAGAGACACTTAAGTAGCCTGCCTTCTAGTTTCTAATCCATCAGAATGACTTCAGAAAACAGAACACAAAACAACACAGAAACGATCCTGCACTGTTTTTTTTTTTTTTTTTTTTAAACTAAAAGAAATGATGTTAAAATATAAAAGAATTCACCAATACTTGTGGATGAGGATCACAAGTGTTCCACGCCGTCAAATGCACTTAGCACTATCCTAGGCATCCGCCATTTGATTCGTGTACACAAAGAGGTGATCCTAATCAACAAAATTTGTTTCCTATTTTTCCTCCCACTTTAGTCAAGCTACCGCAAAGATAAAGCAGCTTCAAGGTCAACACAGGATGAGTTTTCTTCAGACAAATGATTTAAGTGAAGTCAAAAATGGTGAATTTAGTTTACTTTGGGATTTTGTAAAATCATGGTGTATGGTTGGTCAGTAGGATGAAAATAAAATAAAAAAATGTAAAAGAGAACTCCTTGAAGTCTGGCCATCAGTTTAGGGTTCTAAGGCATTCAACATGTCCTCTGTCTTTTCTGGGAGGATGACATATAGTCATTTCCTAACCAGCTCATTTGGCATTAAACCTAAACCCTAAAATTATTTCTTCTAATACAGCATTTATTACCCCTAATGTTTCAAAACGCTTAAACCATCACTGATCTAACTCTACAGAGCTCATAAATGACAATTAATCAAGCATCATGATCTAACAAGAAGATCCACTCGAACCTTGAAAGCTTGCCAAGCATCGCTACCTGTGCGGTACATCACATGATTCAAACCTAAAACGCGTAGATACGTAAATGTAAAAAGCGGGTCAAATGCTTGCGTGAAAACATGAGGACAATGTTTTACCTTCAAACATTCAATTCAAAGGGCCCTCCTCTTCAAGGATGAGGGTTTTAATGAACATCCTCGATTTGTCATCATCAAAGTAATATTACAATGGTAAAAATGGAGCAAAGGGAAAGAAAGTGAAACAGAGAAGAAGCGGGAACGGGAGAGCTGAAAGCTTCTCCAAAAATTTATTGATGAAGTGATTTGATAGCCATAAACCTCGACTTAGCTTATATAGTGTGCAGAGCAAGTGGAAATTACAAAACAAACCAAACAAAGGCTATTACAAGGGTAGAAAGGAGAAAACCAAAACGGAGTCGCTTTGAACACAAAAAACAAGAAGTGTAAATTGCACATAGTGATTTTCAGCGAAAACGAGCATAGCGATTCTTTCTTCTCGACATTTTTGATCTGTGAATACGAGTTCGACCAGAATTCTTCATACTTGGAATTACTTGACAAACTTGGCATTAAAAGCTTGCAAAAACTACAAAATTAGCCATAAAATATGATCAGTAGTACAATAGGGACCCGAACATGTCAATTGGGTTTATTATAACAATTAGTACACAAAAAGCGCTCAAAACCTATTAAAAATAGGGATCAAAATAGCACTTTTTGGGCACTAATCAGGTAGGTGTTTTATCCTACTTGATTTACCCCTTGTTTAAGTGTTTTGTAAATGCTTGAATTGATTTGAGGTCGTGAGCGCCAGCTGATTGCGGCCCCAAACTCGAACCGAAATCTGTTTAATATTTTGAACCCGTCAACAGCTTAGGACTGTTGGGTGATTGTTTCATAATTTATAATGATAAATTGTGTTTTGGTGTGTATGAGGCCGGAAATACATGGAATTTGTCTCCACAAAGTGAAATCGATAGCTGGTGAGGTGGCTGCCCACGACGCCCCACGCATGTTCTTTGGGACTGCGTCGCCGCCAGGCGAATTGACCAAAACGTCCATGTGTGGTGTGTGCCCGAAATTGTTTGAAGTGAATGGACTTGAGTCAGGCGGAAATTAATAAAGTAATGCATGAACTTAATGTGTTATCATTTATTGTAATTTCATGTAACATAATTGTGTGTGTAGGCCATTGAAATGAATTGTGATTAGCTCAAGTGGAAAGAAATTCGTATACACATCAAAATCAATAACATGTGGTACAAGGAGTGCAAATTTGAGAATATACGCATAATCGATATATTTATAGAATTTCATAAATGACATATCGCATTATATGACCCTAAGAATTTAAATTAAAGAGAGCAAGATGACATAAAAGAAAAGAAAACGAATACTTGGCTATGAAATAATTTCAATGGATGATTTTCAAGAATTGTGTGTGTCAAGATGTCTTCTCAAATTACACACTGAGGAGCTCATGAATTGTTTAGGTACTTCTCAAACACATTCGCCAGAAAGTAATCCAACACTGCACCGAAATTCGTGAAGTGCTGAGAACACCAAGTTTTGCTTGAAAACAAGTGTTTCTCATACACGGCTTGTGCAAGGGTGAGGAGTCTATGAGGACTCCGAGACATGGATCGTAGCGCCGCAGACATTCAAGCAAAGATCACGATTTACTTGAGTGTAAAGCCATATCAATCATCAGATACGCACTTTGTAGCGAAAGAACCCATTTGTGCAGAATCCACCATCGCAATCGCTTCACCCCGGGCTGGCGTGAATATTATTTCGCGACAAGGAAATAAGCCGGTAAGGCTAGCCATTTAGAGTCGATTTTGAAGAAAGCCCCGTTGTAGCTTTGATGTTTTGGTGGCATAAATACGTATTAATCAAATTTTAATATTGCCAGATAAAGAAAGAATGGAATAAATCCTCGAACCTCCGTCACATAAATAAGGTATTTGATGAGTATCGCGTATGAGCCCAAGTGGCCATTTTCACTGGGGTAATGAATCTCACGAGCATGGATGATATTTTTCTGGCGTGGGCCGACATTGGCAACATAACCCGATTGGGACGTCACACTTGTTCACCATACTAAATCTTGTTTCAATCCAACCCAAGAATACTCGGTTTGTGGCGCTGATCATGCTCTAAGAGTCTGAGAGCAAGCCTGAAGTTACCCATTACAATTCTAGACCAAGACATCCATAGAAAACAGGAGTAAAGTGTGTCAAACAACTCTTAAACAGTTGTACTTATACATATAAAAGGAAAATCAAACATGGCCTGCCGAGGGTGTCTTTAAACTGTATTGAACATTAAAACAGATTCAACTATTTTTTTAACTTCAAAATGATTAACCATTTAGATATATAAAATTCAAATATTTTCTATGTTTAAATATCATAATTTTTAAAATTTTGAATAATTGAGTAAAATTTTATATATTTTATTGTAAAGATTTAAAAATATTTTGGAAACTTAAACATATATTCGTCTCCTAATCATCTGTTATGAAATTAAGAGATGGAAGTGTTTACTGCTTATATTGTCCTAGTATTTATATTATTAAGGGCCTGTTGCCAACTTTGCTAAAAATAACTTGTTTTAATAGTCTGCAGAGAAAAGTTATTTTGAAATTATTAATAACAACTTAAACTTGTTTTATAGTTTTTCACCTAACAAATAATTTTAACTCATTTCTTTGGTAATTGATTGATGCTCCTTTGATGTTGCTCATGCATTTACTGATCACTTCGATGACTTGCATGTTGAATTATGATATTCTTTGAATAGCGTTGACTGTGAATTTGTTATTAATTTACATAATAGAAATAGAGTTTGAAAAAGATGATAAATGATCATTTCTATTATACTATGCATTGCCCTTAAAATTATATATATATATATATAGAGAGAGAGAGAGAGATTATCCAGAACATTCCAAGGACATTTGTACACTTATGCAACACAATAGCATAACCTCTATAACTAACGCCGACTGCATTAAAACCTGAGTCACGTATTGGTCCTGTCCTTCCTTAATCCCCACCTGCAAGAGTGTCCCTGCTCACTGCATTTGCAGGGTTCCTTCAGATATTAAAAGAGCACCCAATGACGCGATGTTCAAAACATCAATCATGGTAATGATAACAGAGAGCCTTCAATGGCGTCACCACCATCTCCTCAGTCCAACAACAACTATCTTCATCACAAGGTTTACCAATAGTTCTCTCTTCGACAATTGCATCTTTGAGCATCAAACTAGATAGCTCAAATTACATGCTGTGGAGATCTCAAGTCCTTCCAACAGTGAGTGCAAACAACTTAGAAGGATTTCTTCTCGGTGTCAAATCTGCACCTATAAAACTCCTTGGTGATCAATCTATTGTAAATTCAGAGCATACATAATGGCTTCGATTAGATCAATTTCTTCTCAGTTGGTTATTGTCTTCTATTTCTGAATCTTTATTAGGTCATATTGTGCACTATACTTGTTTCTGAGATCTGGAAACCTGGAGCAGTTATTTTCCACTAAGTCCAAGGCTAGGCTTCACATCTACGTTTTCTCCTGCATACTACAAATGAAAGTTCATTATTAGTTAGCATTACATTCTGATAATGAAAAACTTTACCATAACTTGTTGCTTACCGATGTTTCAAATAGATAATGAATTAGTTCTTTATATCTTGGGAGGTCTTGGATCTGAATATGAATCCGTTGTTGTAAATCTCACATCAAGAGAATCTGTTACCCTCACATAAGCTCAATTTATGCTGCAAACTCATGAGCTTCGTGTTGAAACCTTCAATTCCACTTTATCCACTAATATTTCATGCTGAAGCACATTTTGACGGCCAAAACTGGAAACCTCACTTGTCCTCTACACAATCTTTCCTGCCAAGAGGCTCCTCTTCCCCTATTCGTGGTCGTGGTGGTAGAGGCAGATTTTTTAATGGTGGTCGTGGCTTCAAAGTGTTGTGTCAAATCTGTGGAAAAACAGGACACCCAGCCTTCAAATTTTATCATCAATATGATGTTAGTTTTGTTGGAGCAGCTGCTTCTCACACAAGTGGTTTTCACCCTGCCGGATCTTCATGCCCTGGTGGTGGCTTTCCTACTGCAGGATCTAAATCTATATTCTTTAATTCTTCTTAGGACCCTCAAGTATGTTTGCCACTCCTACCACCATTAGTAATGAGGCATGGTACTTGGATAGTGTCCTAGATACCAAGACTGAATATAATGGTCCTGCACAAATGCTTGTTTGTAATGGTTTAGCTTTTCCTATCTCTCATATTGGACATTCTTCCTTCTCTGCTACTCGACCTCTACTCCTTCGAAATATTCTTCTAGTTCCTGATATCAAGAAAAATCTTATAAGCATTTCTCAATTTACACTACATGATGATGTGATTGTTGAATTTAATGCCTCCTATTGTTATGTAAAGGACAAAAGCACCAAATAAACACTAGTCCAAGGAAGTCTTCATAATGGTCTCTACCAACTGGAAATACCCTTTGCTGCTCCCAGCTTGCAGTCCTCTCAGTTGCACTCTGCTACAACTTGTTACATGTCTACCTCAGTCTCAGACAAAGCTGCATCTTCTAATACTTGCTCCTCCTGCAATAAACATAGTAGCCTACTGTCTCTATGGCATAAACGTCTTGGCCATCCACACAAACATGTGTTGCAGCAAATCTTAAAGAGTTTAAACATCACTCCTAGTGTATCTGCTTTACCTTTTTGTACCGCCTGTCAACAAAGCAAACTACATCAATTCCATTTTCCTCCTTCTTCACAAAAGACTAGACCATTACAATTAGTGCATTATGACGTGTGGGGACCTTCCTCTTATCCCTCCCTTGATGCATTATACGATGCAGATTAAAAATAATAACTGATCCTGATCAAGCATGCCATGATACCAAATCACGTAAATTTTTACTGTGTCGTACAACAAATTAAAAGAAATAATAAAATGTCGTAACGAAGTTCTCGTAGTTTTTTTCATTATTATATCAAATCTACTAAAAACACAACATATGCCAGCTATTTATGCACCAAAAGAAATTTAACTGATAAACTTAAAATCCTAAATAAGATAAATCCTCAAAACTCAAATGCATAAATCATAAAAACTCTAATAGATAAATCCTAAAAGTACGATTAACAAATAATCATAATAATAAAAATACAATTGAATTTGGGGCTTCCTATCTCATCTAAGCCTAAATATGGGCCTACTCCATACCCCATCATTCCTCCGGCCGAAAAGAACTCGACTTCAAGAGCGATCGTAGTGCAATTTCAACCTGCTGGTCTGTCTCTGGGTGATGTCATTCGTTTACCCCGAATATCCCATTGCTTCGACATTTTCTTCCAAAGTCTCTGAATTTGGTGGTCGAATGTTGAATGTTGAATGTTCTTTTGACTAGAAATTTCAAGAATCACAGAGCTTCGACATTTACCGTGAATCTGGATCCAAGGGGATCTTGATGTCAACCTCTCTTCTTATACTAAACTCGCTTCGTTCCTATGTTGATTCTAGGACTGGCCAGAGGAGATCTAACCTTGAACAATAAAGAATAGTATCGCCAATGGATGTTGTAAGTACTCAGAGCTCATGATTGGGGAAATCAAAGGAGCTAAGTGGTTATCAAATGGTAATTACGACATGAAGTAATAACTCGCAAAGATCAAAACTTGTCGTAGCAACTTCAGGAGCGACGGTTTCGACATTTTGGAGAAGCAGCGATTTGGACCAGAGAAGCAGCCAAGGCCGATCAAATAGCAATGGTGTCGAGCTTTAGAGTGATGTATCGGAGCTAGAATGCAAACTGAGAGGGCCGCTGGTTAGTGAATTTGCACACGCAGGACCTGCATCAAACCGAACAAACAAGAAGCCTGAGCATCGACAAGAACTTGAAACAAATAGAAAGAATTTGATCTCATCGTTAAGCCTAATACCAAATTGACAGATAAAATAATAATCCCTGGACTTCTGGACGGTTATGTCATGATATCAATTGACGTGAATTTCTGGCTACTTAAGAACAATAAATTAAAAAGAAGTTTAATAAAATAAACAGAACGGTTCTGAAGCTTCAATATTATATCGTCTACTAAAAATACATTATATGTGCTATCTAGGCACCAAAAGAAAATTTAAATCTGATAAATCCAAAATCCCAATAGATAAATCCTCAAAACTCAAACAGTTAAATCATAAAACTCTAATAGATAACCCAGCAATGACAACAAATAACTAATAATAATAAAATAATAATTGAATTTGGGCTTTATCTCATCTAGGCCTAAATAAGGGCCTACACCATGCCCCATCATTATATATTTCTCACCTAGGCCTGAATTTGGCCTCTATCCCTCCCTTGATGGCTATCACTATTATATTTCTTTTGTAGATGACTTTACCAAGTTTACTTGGATATATCCCATGCATCAGAAGTCTTAAGTTATTAATATTATCTCTCATTTTATTAGAATGACAGCGAGAAAACTCTCCACCAAACTTCAATGTCTCCAAACTGATTGGGGAGGCGAATATCGCAAATTAGGTCCTCTATTGCTATATCTTGGGATTGAATTTCGACACCCTTACCTCTACACTCATCAACAGCAAGGGATAGCTGAACGTAGACATCGTAGTATTGTGGACCTGGGCTTCACCCTCTTAGCTCAAGCCTCTATGTCCCTTCATTACTGGTGGGATGCCTTTGTCTCGGCTACCTACCTTCTTAACAGGCTTTCCACGCCTATTCTTCAACTCAAGTCCCCGTATGAGCTTCTTTTTTATCAAATCCCTGACTACACTTTTCTCAGAATTTTTGGTTGTGCCTGCTATCCTTTGCTTCACCCCTACAACAAACACAAATTCCATTTTCGCACCTCTATGTGTGTCTTTCTTCTCTACAACCCTTCCCATAAAGGCTATCATTGCCTCCACTCCTCTGGTCAGATTTATGTTGCAAGGTCTGTTACATTTGATGAAAATACATTCCCCTACACCCAGTTATTTCCCACTTCCTCCCTTGCTCCTATTTCCCCTTTTGTCTCTTTCTTTCCTCTTCCTTGCTTGCCCCCTCCTTGTCCTTCTTCTTCCCTTTCCTTGCCTAGCAACCCTCTTCCTCCATCAATCCTTAGGTTGCTACTCCTCCTTCCCCTGTCTCGCCATAACCAGCTCAATCCCCTTCCCATGATCTCTCTCTGCCTCTCCATGTACCCTAATATTCCATCCATCCTATGCAAACCAGATCTAAGTATGGTATCTTCAAGCCTAAGGTCCTTACCTCTATCATTGCTGGTGAACATCAGGTTCCCCCTACTGTTGTTGCAGCTCTCTCTGATCCCAAATGGAAGATGGGCATGGATTGTGAATATACTGCTTTGTTGGGGAATAACACTTGGGACCTTGTCCCCCCTCACCTTGATCAGACTCTTGTCCATAGCAAATGGATTGTTAGAACCAAATTTAAGGCTGATGGGTCCCTTGACAAATACAAAGCTAGACTTGTTGCCAAGGGCTTCCAGCAAACACTTGGGGTCGACTACTTTGACACATTCAGCCCGGTCATCAAACCTGCCACTATTCGGATCATTTTCACCTTAGTCGTCACTTATAACTGGGATATTCAACATATCGATATCAACAACGCCTCTTTAAATGGTGATCTCAATGAAACTATCTACATTGCTTAACCCCGGTTGCTTTATTGATCCCTCTGCCCACTGCTTGCAAATTTAATGCAAGGTTTTATATGGCCTCAAACAGCTCCTGTGGCTTGGCTTGATCATTCAAGGTAGCCTCCAACAATAGTTTTTCACAGTCAAGAATTTCTGCTGTATCAGAAGAAATAAAGGCTGTCCCTCCACCAACTTGATGTCCGTAATGCTTTCATGTGGGATCTCAAGAAATATACATGTCTCCCTCCACTGCTCGCCGATGTGGGGAGAAACCGTATGGTGTCGACTTTACAAGTCATTATATGGGCTCAAACAAGAACTTAAGCCGGTATTCAAAGTTCTCATGAATTTGTAAGGCCGGTTTGTTCATTCACGAGCCGATTATTCTCTTTCACCAAAAACGTATAAGACTCTTTTATAGCCGCCCTCATCTATGTCGATGATAAGGACATACAGAAATGATCCAAAAGCCATAGAGCAATTGGAAAGTATTTTTGAATTCTCGCTTTAAGATAAAGGATCTCGAAGCTCAAATATTTCCTTGAACTCCAGGTGGCACGCTCAAGCAAGGGATACATCTCACGTAGAAAATACACACTGACTCACTGATTGCAGACTTCTAGAGCGCCCTGCTTCAACGCCAATGAGACAAACTTGAAGCTTTCACTAACTCAGGGGGAGCTACTCAAAGATCCTTCAAAATACCGAAGACTCATTGGAAAGCTCATATACCTAACCGTCTCAAGACCAGATATTCAATACCCGGTTCATCACCTTAGTCAATTCTTAAGCCAACCAAAGAAACCTCACTATGAAGCTGCAATTCATATCCTGCGTATCTCGTGATCACTCGGCAGTGACTATTTTTTCCAAAGACAAAATGATTCCAAACTAACAACCTCTACCGTGGATGCGACGTGATGTCAAACAACTAGACGACAATACGTGTTGATGTGTTTACTGGGAAGTCATTGATCCTGGGCGGAAGACGCAAGAAAACAAAACCACGGTGTCACGCTTCCTCACAGAGTCAACATGGCAATGGCAATGCAGAACTCCGCGAACTCACATGGTTGAGATATATCTTCAAAGACTTCAGTGTTCGGGTTCTCTCACCGTTGCTTTATCGCGATAACAAGGCCGCACTTCACATAGCCGCTTAATCCCGCTCTTCATTTAAAGAAACCAAGACATCAAATGATTGTCATGTTGCGGTGACAAATCGCCAGGCAATTAACAACTACATTCACAACTTCAGAAACTCAAATCGCTGACATATTCACTAAGCCAATTGGCAAGAGCGGTTTTCAATTTCACTCAAGAAATGATTCACGACATCCATGCCCCAACTTGAGGGGAAGTGATCACGAAAAATTCAAACTGGAAATTGGTTCCTAGATTATAAATAGGATTATGATCTCTTGTTTTGAATTTGAATTAGTTGGTTACTCTACGATTGTATAGCTGAGATATTTAAGTTTGTTTATCTGCCACTCTATATATGGGAAGGCACACCTGGTAAAATAAATATACAAATACGATATATTTCATAGCCTCAATCACTATCCCTTCTCTTCCATTTTAACAATTATCCAGAACATTCCAAGGACATTTCACCTATGGCAACATAATATATAACTCTGTAACTAACGATGACTCAGCACTAACCTAAGTCACGTGTTTGGTCCTTTGTCCACTTCCTTCTGGAATCTTCTACCTTGTGTGTATAAGTCTTTGCTCACTTCATTTTGTATTCTTCAGACATTAGAATATATGAAAACTCTCTACATTTGATATTCAAATATTCAATCAAGATATATATATATAAAATTAAAATCACTATATAGATCAATTAAAATAAAAAATAGTTCAAATAATAAATAAAAACTTATCATTCTAAATTTATTTTTTGATAATTTATTTTATTTTTTTTCTATTTTCTCGTCCTTCCATTATATTTTCCAAAATTTTCAGAATCTCAAATATAAAGGGAAGAAAACATAAAGTGAAAAGGTTAACTTTTTGTGTATAAAGTATAAAAGCAAAGAATGAATGTAATTGTTAAAAAGAGGGCAATTAGTAAAATATAAATGAACAAAGTATAAAATGCAGATATCTATATAAAAAGCTGTAGGCACCTCACTAAAGATTTCATAACACACTTTTTGGATATTTTATTGACATAATATATTTTACAAAAATAATAAATGAATGTAGTTGTTAATAAGAAGGCTCAAAGTGAAAATAATAATAATAATACAAAGTATTTTAATTTTTTAAAATTATTGTATATAGTATATATTGGACATGCATATTTTAGGATAACCGCCACATGCATATTTATGTACAAATATTTTAGGGAAAATCGATTAAAAGGGTAAATCCAAAAATAATTGTAAATCTTAAAAATGTCTTCCTAGAAAAAAAGTCCCAAGATATCGTTATAATATGAAAAAATGAGACAAAATGCCAATGAGAATATAATTAATTATAGATGAAATGTAATAAACCGTGGAGGTTTGCCGGAAGGTTCTGGTCCCTAAACTTTTTTTTGATCCAACAATGACCTTGAAGTTTATATTATGACACACTTATGCTCATAAAGAAGAAGGATTCAATCTAATTTTCTAAAATGAGGCCTTAGTGATGTGATACGCTGTACTCCATCACATGTATTTTAATTTATGAGGTCATCTGACTTGATTCATTAAACCTTAAAAAGATAAAATTTTGGGTTTAATGAATCAAGTGGATATTTGTCATGTAAGCTGAAAATACATGTGATGGATGCCACGTATGTATCGGTAACGCCCCGTTTGGAGATCCATTGAATCTGTTAACAACAAGGGTATAAGGTGTCACTAAGATAAACTTGCATACGCCATCTAAAAAGTTTAGGAGCTAGATTGGGCATAAGACCAAACCTCTGGGGGCATTTTTACACATTTTCCAATGTGAATGACTTAATTTTAGACTTTTAGAGGCATTTTTGTTTGAAATGGTGGCATTTTCAATGTTATTTTTGTAAGGGGTTACTCTTATAATTATTTTTTTAGGATTTTTTCCCTTTTAATCCAATTTCTCATTATTTTATATCACATGTAATTATGTTATTTGGTAACTTAATTTTGTCCTTTTTATTTTTATTTTCTATTATTTAACATGTATCTCCTTGAATAAATCCATAGCCTTAAGAGCTTCTGCTTGACACAGGAGTGAGGGGTTCGCCGCTCGAAACAAATGGCATACAAATTTATGAATAGTAGAACATGATACTATGATGTAATTGCAAAGTAAATAGATGTAAAAAAAATATAAATAAATAAAAAATTATTTAAAAAAAACATGTATTACTCCCTATTTTTTTTAGTTTTAGACATATCTAAGTTATTTAAAAAAAAAAATTTACTACGATAAGTCGAAAATGAAAATATTGTCCAAAAATAATACACTAAATTTAGCTTAAGATACACATCAAGAATGTCGGTTACTGGACAGAACATCAGGTTTTTTTTGTAAGCTTAACGTCAGAATCAGACTACCATAAATATCAACTTTAGCACTTACAATGTCGCAGCTCACTAAAAAAATTACAATGTCGTAAATTGCGAGAAACCAGGCGCGCGCCTTTCTCCCCCCCATTCGCTTCTCTCCATTTTTCCTCTCCTCTCTTCATCTCTAGTGACTGTTAGGGCTGATTTTGATGTGCATTTTAAGCTTCATCTGACCAGCTACTCTATTATGATCACTGCAGTCCTCCTCTAAAGTAGGTAACCTACTTCTACTTCGATTTTTAGGGCTTTTTTGGTACCTCCACAGCAGCTACTCTATTATGAGTTTATGATTGCTAAAACTTTTCTCTAAAGCTGAGAACCTTAAAGATCCAACTTGATATAAGGGAAGAGAAAATTGTTTGGAAATTCCACCTAGTGGTACTGGTTGGTAGTAGGGGAAGACCCTAAAGGAAAAAGAAATCCCTAATCTTTTAGGGTCACACCTACCACTTCATCACATCAACTACCTATGGCCATAACATTTAAGATATCTATCAAAGATCAGACACACTCACCATAAATGTAATATTTGGCATCCCTCACCAAAATTTCCTTCATTGCAACTCAAACTAATACTTTTCTTTTTCTTTTGCAGGACGCCAACCAATGCATCATTTCTCTCATTTTTTTTGTGTGTGAATACATTTGTGATTGTATATTTTCTATCTATATATGTTTTGGATTTAATGAAAACTGTTTTCGTTATTTGAAGGATTCAATCATTGTCGGCCCATATTGAGTATCGATGGTACACATTTGTATGGGAAGTATCAAGGCACGTTAATGATTGTTATAGGCTGTGATGGAAATAATCAATTGTTTCTACCCCAAGATTTGCTATTACGTATGAGAATATCATATCGAGGACGGTTTCGCATGTATTAAAACAAGGTACTCAACTGATGACTTGTATTATATTTAATAAGACATCCAAAGATTATGGCAACAATGACCGATGTTCATCTCGTTGGATCGAATCATGCATATCATGATTTGCATGCATCATCTTGCAAGCAACTTTTATGAATCGATTCAAAGATAAATCTTAAAGAATTTGGGGTGTGCAAGTAGCTTAGCAATTGGAAGAAAATCAATACAAGGCGTGGACACAATTTGGGAGAATTAATTAGAAGCACAATGATCGCTGAGGCAATCCCTTTGAGAAATGTGGGTACTTTCATGATGCAAGTCGAATATATGAGATAATGATTGCAAACATGTATAGAGTTTTCTAAATAGTGTTCTTAAAGGAGCTCGGAGCTTACCCGTAATTGCATTGGTTTAATTGACCTTTTTTAGGCTCAATAGTTACTTTGTTGCAAGAAGGAAACATGGTTATAACATAATGACATCAAATGAGTAGTATACTACATATATTGATGCTAAGATTAAGGCACATGTGGTTAAGGTTGGATCATTTGAGATTGTTCTTTATGAGCACAACCAAAGACGATTTCATGTCAAGTCAAAGAGAGGTCGAACACATTGCCTCAACTTACATGACCATAAATGCACTTATGGTAAGACACTTATATATGGATTTCCCTATAGTCATATTATAGCAACATGTTAGTTTTGCTCCATAGATTTTCGATCATTTGTTCAAGGCTACTATAGTACTCAATCCTACTATGATACATGGGCAACCTTGTTCCATCCCATCTTCGATGAATTTGAATTGCCTCCTTATGACAGTCCAACCATTGTGTCTTCTGAGTCAATGAAATGCACATCACGTGGACGTCCTAAATCTACCCATTTGCATAATGAAATGGATGTTAGAGAGGGTAAGACTACTATTACATGTGAGTGGTGCAAACAACCTAGTCACAATCATCAATGTAACGACTTCAAGCCCGATCCGAATCTGACATGATCCGAACTATAACCCCGTGGGACGCCGGTTAATTTCTTTTTATTTACCTTTCATTAAATTTTCTTTTTCAAAATGTTGCGACTAATCCTCGCCCGAATTCGAATGGCGTATTCGAATCGGAGCCCGCGCATTCGACGTTTACTTATCTTATCAAAACATTTATTTATGTCCTTTCATTTCACGGTTTTCAAATACGCGGAAGCATTTTCAAATGGTATGCCCAACATTACTTTTATACAAATTGTTTACAAAATGGCGTATCACGCCTTTACAAAATGATATACAAAACATTAGTTCAGAGTTCAACTCATTCGTTCACAAAATATCACATGTTCAAAAGACATGATAAGCAAATGACGGGGTATACACTTATACGTTGCAACTTTCTCTATGACTATGCGCTTCTTGCTCTTGGCCTCCTTTCCGTTTACTCGTAACCTACGCATAGATAAAAACTATACGCTAAACATTTTCATGCTTAGTGGTTCTATACAGTTCTATTCCAATTTTCGGTTTAACATGACATGCATTTATCATTAAATCATGCCTTTTATATCAAACAATACTCATGCTTATTCATTTTCGCATGCTTTCACTTTACAAATCATTAATCATATCAAATATGTATCTTCACATGTTATCAATTTACGGTTCATTGATCATTTATAAGTATGCCTTTTCATAGGCAACAAATCATTCAACATTTCAATTCGTGAAATTCAAACATACACTCTTAAAGATGTGATTAGTTTGTAAATCTCATTTTCACTCATCAAAGTTTCTTATTTCACTTTGTCTATGCAATTCACACACACTGGATTTGTCAGAATCCGCCTTTTATCATTCGTAACGTGGTTTTACACATTTCACAATTTTTGCCTAAGATCATGACTGGCGCCAATTACAGTTCCGCCATGTGATCCTTTAAATGGCATACACTATCATGACGGATGCCGATTGGTGCATCCCGCCAAGTGGGAACATTTCTTCAATGTCATACGCCATCATGACGGATGCCGATGGGGCATCCCGTCAGGCTGTTCATTCGATATCGATTCAATTCAAGATGTCAAGAATCGGTTAATTCGCTTATAATTCGGCCAATTTTCACATGCAATTAATCGCCAATCATTCTTGTAATTATCACATTTTAAAACCCATATGCACTTCATATCATCATTTCAAAGATATACTGATTTCAATAATTATTTGTGACGATATTTAGTATACTACCAAAACAATTTGAAATAAGGATAGAAGCAACAAACTGAGCCGTCTGCCTCTAGCTTCCTCCCTTCGATCTCGAACCTAGGTTAGTGATCCTCACCGTTTTAGTCACATAATGCGCCACTCTTAAGCAGGATAAACAATTATTATACATTTTTATTGAATGTCGATTAATTTTCGTTAATGGTCATGGGTTAAGACACTAAGTCTGCCCGAAGACGTTCACTTCGCCTCGATGGCGAGGTACAGTTTGTTTTTCATTTTGTTTTATCCTTACTTGAACCCTCATTAATAATTTATTAGGGTCCTTAAACTATCGAGGTACAAATACGAGACTTTTGGAACAAAAATCTGAAAATTTATTCAATGTGGAGCAGCGGTCTTCACCACAAGGAAGCACTGGGCCGCAAGATAGCACAACTACGCCGGCAAACAACCCGTGGGTGGCTATTTTGGCCCTGCCGCGCCGCTGGAGCCGAAGGCCCCAATTTTTGCCCAATTTTTCCTCCTGTTCATTTTGCGATTTTTTTCCAAAAACCACTCAAAAACCCAAACTAAAACATGGGAATCACTCCCAATGACATCCAAATACCATCCTAAACCAACAATGAGCAAAACCCATGGATGGATTAGCATTTTTCTAATTCAAATATCATTTAAAGAAAACTAGGGTTTGTGTAATACCTTGAAATCATTTGAATCTTCTTCACCCAAGATGCTTGATCATTTAGAAGCAATGAATAGGAAGAAATCACACCAAGATCACTTCTTCTTGCAAAACCCTAGCTTCTCCTCTCACTCTCTTCTCTCAAATACGTTTTGCTCAAAATGAGCATTCTAAGCCTATAAAATGCCTTAAGTCATGTTTTCACTCTAAGGCCATGTTTGGCTCTTTCATAAATCCCATTTCTCATTTCAAGATGAACTCTTTCATTTCACTTTCATTTATCATTTCAATTCACTTGCATGAAGCTCGCCCTCATTAGAACTGGGGTCCTCATTTACACATTTCCAATTTGTCCTTTTTCACTTGGGTTTATTTGTGTCTGGAACAATGTGACGCCCAAAACCCTGGGTCCGTCGACTACCCTTCAACCCGCGGAACACTCCTCGTGAATGCTTCGTGACCCGACATCTCCTCACGTAAAATCGGGCAGAGCTTCTTTTGCTTAGCTCTACCTAAATACAACACCTGTAATATAACCCGTCCTAATCAACACAATCACATGATATCTATATTCGAGTAAAACCACGCCCATACTACAATACTCATATCATCAATATAAACCAACTATATCCAATAGTTTCAAGAGTTCAAAGTTACTCTTATACAACATATATTAAAATACTAGAATTCTAATACATGTAAAATCATCAAAGTCACATTCCGACTTTCTTCTAAAACTCAATATCTAGGATGAGCCGTCTCCTCGCACGCTCCCTGTACCTATAAAATAATATCCCTCAACAGAGTGAGCTAATGCTCAGTAGTGGAATCACCCTAAGTAGGCTACTCTCCACTTAAGTGCATATGCAATGCTCCAATGAAAACATACATTCAAGTAAATGTGTGATCCTACTTGAATGTCTACATGATCCACTCATATCCCGAGTCCTCACTGACTCCCTCACACTTGCCTAAGCCACGTATGAGAACCATTATTTTTATTTGTGGACAACCCTCCGATGTATATATCAATCAATAATTTCGACGATTGGAGCACGCAGATTACTACCCTCCAATGTATATCAATCAAGCGCTCCTCTTGATATTTTTAAGATTTGACTACCCTCCGATTATTATTATTTTTAGACAACCCTCCGAAACCATTCTTTCGAGAATCACCTCATGCACTCACTCCTATCACTTAAAGTTCTAAAGGTATGCGAATGGCTGAATGCCAATTTAGTTTCGCTTCAATAACACATGCAAATATATAATCATGCATATATCTACATAATTCAAATCACACAAAACATGTTATGTAATTCACATTTACATCAAATTAGTCACATGCTAATGATCAAACACTTGTTGCATTTGACTTTAAATTACTCAACATACACATTATTTCACACAAATTATTTTGTGAACACTATTCTCGAGAACAAGGAAACCCCAAGGTCGTTCTCGCACCACCAATCATCTGTCATACTAGAACTCCGAATTCGCCATTTCCCATACATCATCGCACTCATTGTTTCACAAATTAATTAACTATCCAAACAGCCCATAAAACTATTACGGGCTGCTCCATGGATCCCAAAAATTTCAATAATTCGGTCCCAAGTTTTGGGACCGATCAAACGACCGTTCAAGGCCTCATACCAACCGAAACATTGTAAAACACTTAAATAAAGTGTAAAACCCAAGTAGGGAGAAACCCCTACCTCTCGGAGTTTGTCGAAACTCCTCAAATCTAGTATCCACGTGTAGGCCTCTCCGCCAGAGCATTTTCCTTCTCTGCCCGAAGATTCCTTTGATTTGGGTTTAAAACTTGTATAAGGTCGAACACTCTCTCTAAAACTCATTTCCAACTCTCTGCGATCTCTTTCTTCAATTCACGTTTTTGGTCTTTTTGAATTAGGTGAGACAAAACAATTATTGAGTGTTTTGTCTTTTTCATTTAATCAATTTCAAAATGACCATTATGTCCTCTTTCCAAGCTGATACTCTGCACTATCTCACTGGCCCATTTTCATCATTTTCTCTACCCACGCCACTACACGAGTACGTGTTATATGCGACCCTCGTCAGATCGGAAAATCGCTTTACACACCTCAACCCATACGCCCGAAAAAAACACGCTTAACTTCGATCGTCTCTCTGACTGGCTAAAAATTCAACGTGCTAGTTAGATTTCCTCGCGAGATCTATCTCCAACTATGAAACTGGCTTCACATCCAAGCATCCAAAAACAACCTTGACTTCACCCAAACACTTGGGCCTTTTCCGCAAATCGAATGCCCATATATCCTTCCTCCGCGCGAATTTCGTCGAAATTCTTATAATTATTAATCACTCACATGCATGCAACGGTACTCTACCATGCATGTAAACAAATATTTAAATCTTAAACGTACTTAAACCACATAATTCCTCATCCCTAAATTGGGACAGGATAGGTCTGCATCGTGTCCTCGCTCCACACGTCGACTCCTCCACTCCATGGGCAGTCGCCACAGACTCACTAAATTTCTCACGGGCCTCTGGCCGCAAAACCCACCGCCAAATATCCAAATGATGACTGTCCCTCCTCAAAGGTCCCACTGTCAATTCATCCACTCCAATCCACTACATGAGCCGATCCGGAGCATACTCCCAAAGCACTAGACGTGAAATACCTCGCACACCGTTTATGCCGGGCTAACGCTACCAAGACGCTACAAAGGCTCATCATCTCGAGTATCTCGAAAGGCTCAATAAACCTCGGCGATAGCTTCCCGCGCTTGCCGAACCCGACCACTCCCCTTGTGTACCTTAAGAAGACATCCCAACCTCGAACTCTAAGGGCCGACGTCAGATGACCGCATAACTTTCTCCGCCGCCTGTCGTGAGAAGACGCTTATCAGATCAAGCCTGTTCCCTGGGAGGTGTTCTAATCGCATCGTGACCAGCCGATGGAGCTCTCTCCCACCTCTGGCCCAACATAATCTGATCTACATACCCCCATACAAATGCCTATACGGTGCCATCCAAGATGTCTGGCTCACAACTGTTGTAGGCAACTCCACTAAGGCAAATGCCCTCCCAAACACCCTTATGATCCAGACGCATGCTCAAAAGATGTCCCTCTAACACTTGTATAGTCCTCTCGGGACCGAATTATCCGTCTGAGTACTGGCGTCACTCATCAAAGCCACCGCAGGCTCATACCGAAACTCTTCCAAAGTGCGCCAGAAACCCGGTCCCCATCCGAAACTATGGATACTGGTACTAAGGCAATGACCATCTCTCGAATATACAACCGGTTAATCTCTCCGCTACGAAGGTCATCCACACGACTAGAAATGTCCCACTGCGGAGCCTGGCCCACTATTACCCATACCGCACTGCGCCTCTCGCGCCCGCGGCAAGTGGGTCACAAAGTCCATCGTGACGTGCCCCCACTTCCACTCAGCCGCCCAATGGATGAAAGTAGCCCCATCGCTTCGTGCTCACTTAACTCGCCGGCACAGAGACGCTGCCGCACAAAGTCCCCTACATGTCTCTTCATCCCGCTCCAGTAGTACTGACGACGAAGATCCTGGTACACTTTCTTGCCACCTGGATGCACGGCAAATCGAGAGCAGTGAAACTCCTTGAGAATCTCTTCTCTCAAATCGGTCAACTGGGGAACCACTACCCGTCTCCTATATCGAAGACTACCATCTGCGTGAACTACCAAATTTCTAGTCACCCGTGAGACTGATCAGACTAGCCCCGCTATGGACACTATCTCGCATCCCGCCACTGGACTCAATCACTGTCACCGCAGATTCGGGCATCACTAAACTCCCCAACGATTCTCGAGTTTGCTCGCTGTACCGTAGCCCAAATCGTCCTACGCCGAGCATCCGCCACTCCCGAGAAGTTATACTAGCCAACGCTCCTCGTGGATTCGACCGAAAGTGCATTAGTTACTACATTTATGCCTTACCAGATGGTAATGCAAAGTGAAGTCATAATTCTCTAGAACTCCATCCATCCTGATGTGCCTCATGTTGAGGTCCTCACAAGCGTGGGAAAATACTGGGTGCTTTTTTATGGTCTGAGCACACTAACTCCTCGCCATATAAGTAATGGCTCCAAATCTTCAAGGCGAAGACTATGCCAACCCATGTCGTGTGTGGTAATCGCTCGTGATTCTTCAACCGACGGCAACCATAAGCTAATACCCTCCCTGACCGCATCAAAACACATCCTAATCCTACCGAGGCATCACACATCAGAATTTCTCTCATCCTACATCATCCAGCATGATGCAGCCTCCTGAACCCACGCCTGATCGGCCATCCTAATCAAACTTGACCTCCTTCCGGCCTTCAACCCCACCATGAGTCTCATCCCGGAGAAATCCTCATTGCATTCAGAATACCCGTACCTAATCCCAAGAAACTACGTATCCTCAAGACCACTCTGGCCTCCCAACTCATCAATGCCTCAACCTTTTCTAGGTCGACTGACACTCCAGATGCTGACACCACGTGTCCCAAAAATCTCACCTCAGTAAGCCAAAACTCGCACTTACTAAACTTAGCGTACAACTGATGGTCTCTCAACAACCCGAAACAACCCTCGCGATACCTATGCTCCCACTGGGATCGAGCATCAGTGTCATCCACGAAGACTACGACAAACTGACGCAAATAGGGTTGGAATATCCTATGCATGAGATCACACTGTCAGCTGGCACATCATTAATCCGAAGGGCATCACCAGAACCAAAGTGCCCAAAAACACGCCCCAACGCTATCTGGTGGATATCTATATCCCTTAACCTCACCGATGGTAACTAATACGGAAGGTCTTATCTCTGGAGTAGACTCGCGCTCCTCTTAATTGATCAAACAAATCGTCAACTTTCAGAATTGGTACCCCATTCTGATCAGAACTTTGTTCAACTCGTTTTAGTCAATGCAATGGGGCGGTCTTGTCCTTCTTCTTCGCAATAGAACTCGAGCACCCCATGGTGAAGTGCTCTGGGCCTAATGAACCCCTTATCCAAGAGCTCTATACCGACTCAGCTCCTACAACTAACCTGCAGGCCATCCTATGCAGTCATAGATGGGTGAAGTACTGTAAGTGTAACTCAATGCCAGTTCACAACCCTCTCGTGGAGGTAGTCCAGCTCACCTGAAAAACATCCACATACCTCGCATACTACTCCGAGGTGTGTCCGAATCCGGGTCTCTCCTCGTCCCCAGTGGTGCCGCTAACCAACCCGCTAATCGTCCCTCGACATTCTGGACCCTGATAATACTGGCAAATGTCATGCTTCATTCCCCTAAATACCACGTGAGTACCGGGTCCCGCTGCAGCAGAACCCTCCTCAAGGCCACAATCGATAACGACCGTAAGTCAAGCCAATTCATCCCCGTGATGACATCAAACTCGACATGTCCATGATCCTCAAGTCCATCGGGCGGAGTAGAGTCCCCGAGATCTCCAAAACGCAACCCTCGGCATATCATCCTGGCTCGCCTCTAATCCCTAAGGGAGAACTCACATACAAAGGCTCCTCTAAGGTCTCAACCTCTAAGCCCAACTCTCTATGGTCAGGGTCGTCCTAACCATGGAGTCCATATCCTATAAAGGAGTCCTATTAATTCGCCCGAATCGGACAATCCTTTGGGCCCATCTCTCAAATCTCCAACCTTAGCCATGCTCTGGCCACGTAATCATCAAGAAACCGGCCAGTTCGTGAACCTAGCCACATAATTCATCATCACATCATCCCGCTCTCAAATTCTAGAACTCGGCTCGCATGCCTCGCGCCTCTCGGGAAAGTACTCGCCCCATGAATGCCCCGAAACTCTACCCATGTCATGGGCCTCTAAGTCTCTGTATGGTCCTCGCCCCATCTCTACCATACCTAAGCCTCACCGCTCGGAACGCAGCCTAACCCGATCCCGTCACGAGGTAATCTCCATGGCCCTAACACCTCTCTATCCGCAGATAAACCAATGGTCCGCCACTATCTGCCCCCTCCCTTTGAATGTCGAAGGATGATGCACTCTAAACCTGGAGGTTACTTAGGACCTCCCCGTCACCGCTATGCTAGCCTGCGGCGATAGCAATTACATACATACAAATCCTCAAGAAAAGGCCTACTGACTGAACCGTGGTCAGGTCACAATGGTTCGGTGCTCGACCAAGACTCGTGGGACGCCCACTTCCCCTCGTCCTCTACTAGCCATCTACACAGTTAAAATGACAGTTAAATACAATGCAGTATCTCCAAGGCATAAACACAGCCCCAAGACACTAATCATAAATAGAATCAGTGTATATCTCAAGTCCCTGCATTTATAAGCAATGCAAGACCATTTAGTTACACGTTAAATCAATTTTTATCCATAAAAATTTTATTTTCGAAATTTTTATTTTTCCAAAATTTTGCCTCGTTTTATTTGGATTTGATTTGATTTAACGCACTTACTTAAAAAAAAATTCAAAAAATATTGTGGAGGAATAAAGGTTCGCGAACCGGTTCGCGAACAAAGGTCCAAAATCTGATCAAGAATGCACAGTCAAACCGGGTCAGTACCGCAAAGTGCATCAAGTACGCCGCCGATCTACCGGCACGCCCAGCGCACCATGGTCGATCGTACCGCCCGCCGTGTCGCGGCCAGGCCGGCCAGAGTCGCAGCCGCCCCCCAGTCGCCGTGTCGTGAGCCCTCGCAAGCACTTGCCGCGCGTCGACTCCGGGCCGCCACGCCGTGGCCCAGCCATCAGATCGCGATACAGCGCCCCGCTGGCCACCCCTCTCAGGTCACGACACACCTCTTGTATATTTCACCCGTCCATCCAAACCAAATTTCACCCTCACACGATACAAAATTTGTATCGTGACTCATTCTCCCTGCCTATCAAGCCTCAGCCTGTCACGATACAACTGAGTGTATCGTGACTCGCCGCCCAAAGAAAGCCTCACCCTTTATGTCACACAAAGACAAGTGTATCGCAATACAATGCCTTGCCTACTCCCGCCCAAATTCCACCCCGTCATTGGGCATACCAGATTGCGGACAATCCTTCCCCAAAATTAACTCCCCGCTCCCACATAATTCTTGGTGTATTGTGACACAACCTCACCAGCCACTCAAGCCTCAGTCATAATACAATACCTTGTATTGCAACACAGTCTCCCAACCATGTTACAATACAATTCCAGCCCACTTGCACTCCCATGCAGCTATGTCACGATACAATTTGGGTAGTAGCCCAAACGCTCGCACTCCATTTTTCGCTTTTTTTTTTCACACCTCCGCCTACCGGAAAACACAAAAAAAAAATATATATATATATATATATATATATATATATATATATAACTATTTTTTTTCTCATTTTCCAGAACACTCAAATAAATTTATAAAAAATTTATTTTCTTCATTTTCTTTAGTTTTACACACTAGAAAAACCTTAGAAAATGATTTTCTTCATCATCATCATTTTTTTTTTTTTTCATTACCATCGTAGCCTCTTCTCAAGCATTTCTTCATGCAGTAGCTTAGATACTGCGTCCATACCACTCAATAATTTTATGAGTTCAACCTTAAAATTTATTCAAATTTTATTTCATTATCCTATAACCCACATAAAATTTATTCAATTTTATTTTCTTTCTTCTTCCAGTTTTTACATACTACAAAACTCCCAAATTTGTTTTCCATCCCCTATGTGCCATTTACCTGGCACACAAACATTCACATCATACATACAACATGTTATGCATATTTTTCACACAACAATCCATCCAATCACACAAAACACCCCAACACATGCATGCAGTGTCCTAGTTTTGTCCCGTGATTTCCTAGGTAATCTCATACCTACACTTAGCATTGAACCACACCTAGTGGTGATGGATACCCAAACCCGAGCCCCTAGGGTATCTCAGATACCTAAGCTCGATACTGCCGTGACGCCCCAAAACCCCATCCGTGACCACCCGCCAACCCGCGAAACACTTAGAATGCCTGGGTGACTCGACATCTCACGAAAACGGCGCAGTCTCCTTTGTACGGAGCCTGCACCCAATACAACACTGTAATATAACCCGCTCCCAATCAACATCAATCACATGATATCTATCCAGTAAAACCCGCCTCGGGGGCTCCATACTACACTACTATCATCAATATAAACCAACTATATCCAATAGTTTCAAGAGTTCAAGTTACTCTTATACAACATATATTAAAATACTAGAATTTAACACAAACCATCAAATATTATCTTCTTAAAACAACTTGTGATGGACCCACCCACTTATCCCTCGACCAAAATAGTTACTGACAAAGATAAATAAATTTCATCAGAGCTGACCTCACCCTGTAGCTTAATTCACTCTGGGTTTATTATGCACTTCATTCAATGAAAACAAACATCTCAAGAACGCGCGATCCTACTCGGGAATGTCTACATGATCCACTCATATCCCGAGTCCTCACATTAACTCCCCACGCCTGCCTGGGCTTCACGCATTTATAACCATTATTTTATTCGCGACAACCGATGGCTACATCAATCAAATGACTTCGACGATCGAGTATCACAGACGCGACTACTCCTCCGAATGATATCAATCGTAGCCCCGACGACTGATATTTTTAGTGGCACTACCCTCCGATCATTATTATTTGAGAAACTGTCCATTCTCTTTCTAGAATCACCTCATGCACTATCTACTGTCCTGGGGTGCCCTAAAGGTATACGAATTTATGACGCCAATTCCATTTCAGCTCAATAACACATGCAAATATATAATCATGCATATATTCACATAATTCAAATCACACAAAACATGTTATGTAATTTCACATTTCCATACATCAAAATTAGCTCACATGGGCTAATGATCAAACACGAGCGATTCGACTTGAATTATCGAATTAAACACATTATTTCACAAAATTATTTTGTGAACACTATTCGAAAAACAAGGAAACCTCGTGCTACTGCTCCTACACTACCAATCATCGCTCTCACTTTGTAACCCGAATTTCACGGCCATTTCTGGGCTCATACACATCAATGCATTATTTGTTTCACAAATTTCATAATTAACCAACCAAACAGCCCATAAAATTGTTACGGGTTGCTCCATGGATCCCAAAAATTTTCACACTTATCCCAAGTTTCGTGGACGACCAAACGGTCGCTCAAGGCCTCATACCAACTAAATATCAGAAACACTTAAATAAAGTGTAAACCCAGTGGGTAAACCTCACTTCTGAAGCTTTTGTCGAAACTCCTCAAATCCAAAGATCCACGCTGTAGCTCCTCCGTGTGCGCCTTTCCCTTCAAGCCTCCGAAGACTTCTGCAGAGAAGTCGATATCGGCTCTAAAACGTCATTTCCAACTCTCTGCATCTCTTTCTCTTTCAATTCACGTTTTTTGGTCTTTTTGAATTGTGAGAGACAAACATGAGTGTTTTGTCTTTTTCTCATTTAATCAATTTCCCAAAATGACTATTAAGGCCCCTTCCCGCTTTGACACTGACACTATCTCGGCCGTCCATTTTCATCATTTCTCTACTCATACCACTTATGGCACATGAGTACGTGTTATATGTGAATTTCGTCGCATCGAAAATCGTTTTACGACACCCGAATCGCGATACCTCGAAAAACGTGCCAACTCCGACTGTCTCGAAATTTGACGAAATTCGACGTGCTATCTAGATTTCATGATACGATTCCAACAGTGAAACCCGTTTCTCCATCCGAGATCTAGAGAATGAATTCCGGATTTTTGACCGAAATTACGATTTTGCCATCCAAATTTAAATCTGCTGTGAGCCTGATAGCACTTTTGCTATTTAATCATATGCTCACATATTCATTTCACATTTATCATTTAATAACAATTTATTAGTTTTCCTTAAAAACCCACTTGGCCTAATTTATAAATTTAATATAATAAAAATTATTATGCAAATTTAGAAGTATTTTAGGAGTTCTTATGTTGAGCATTATAGTGCAACTAAATTTGTTTGAGAATTAAGATCTTATATGAATTATTTGAAACTAGTTGAACTTTTAGAACAATTAATAAGATAATAAGATCTTGAAATTTGGGATTAGACTTAATGTCTTAAATAATTGAGACATAAAGAGACAACTTTTGAAGGAGGTTTATTAGATTAAGTTTACGATCTACCCTAAAAGGATGCAAAAAGTTTAAATATTTAAGACATAATTTTGATGGTCATATATGAAGTAAGGTATTACATTATTTGTGACTTTGGGTTTAGTGTGATCATATATGGAGGTTTACATCAAAGACCTAATAGTACTTTGCAACTACTTTATATTTCTAAATAAGTGTGAAAACTTATTACCATGGATTTTATGATAGGGTTACCAAGAACCTTAGTTGATGACAATGTTTCATTATGATGTTTTGTTACCTGACAAAGTCTAATAATTTTTCTATCGACTAGCTTCTCGGGATACATGAGATTTTGATAATGTATTAAATATTTGATTCTATGGTATGTAATAAAAATTTTATTTTACTTTTTAGATTGTGATTGTCAAAAAAAAAAAAATCAAAGTACTAAGTTAGTTTTGATAGTAGCTGCATTTCAAACTAATGACTAATTGAGGAAAGTAATCGCAAGTTGAAAATATTTGATGAGATATATTGTTTTAAACTTGGAAAGTAATTAGAATGAGTTCTTACCTTTGGTTAAATTTTCTTGTAGAATAGTTTTAAGCTAGCAATGAGATTATATCTCAGAAATGTTTATAGAAGCTTATGATCCCCTATGTGTTATGATCATATTGGAGAAAAATAAATAAATAATTAACACATGAACTTGTGTAATTGACTACTGAAAGGATAGTCCTGATTGAAGAGAATTTGGAAGAAAATTAAGGTACACACAAGTGTTATGTTGATAATCCCAAGCAATATTCGGTATTTGAATTTGGTGATTATGTTATCTTAAAGTTTGCTTATTGAGTTAAATTGAGATATTTGGGAAGTTTGAAATTTTGTTGAAAGGAAAACTTTGTCTCGATTTCCAGGGCCCGTTTGAAATATTAGAGAAAAGTAGGTACCTTTTAGTTATTACAAAGTAGTTCTACTTCCCATACCTGTCTAAGATCTAATGTGTTTTATATTTCTGAATTAAGAATATGCCGATGCTTCTATGTTGTGGAGTTGGAGCCTATTTGTATTTATGAGGACTCACCTATGAAGAGGTGTCCATTCAAATTGTGGATGCGATGAATAAGGTTCTACGATACGCCATTGGCTGTTGCAAAAGTCCTATTATGAATCATAAGATCCGAGAGGCCACTGTATTAAAAGAAGAGAGTGAGAGAAAAACATCCTCAATTATTTCAAGATTCCGTAAGTCAAGCTTAGGAGGACTAAACTTTTATAAAGGAGGAGACTGTAACACCCAGAATTTGTATGTAGAAGATAGGGAAAATAATAATGATGTGAATTGTGTGATAGTATAAGTTACAGAATAATAATGATGAATTTTTATAGGCATACGTTATGAAAATAATAATGATAACAATTAGACGTTATGGAAATAATGATAATTCAATTAGGATGTTGGTGAAAATAATAATGGTAATTCAATTAGTAATTAATTAATTAATTTAATGAAAGAGGGGTAAAAAGGCAATTTTCCTAATAGATACTCTAGTATAAATTGGAATAAGAGAAGGAAATCCTTTATATTCTTCTTCAGCTTTCGACAGGTAGAATTCCGCAGGACGACATTTCTGATCTGTGTGGTTTGGAAGAACAAATTTCTCTAGGTAAGATCTTCTCATTTTATTTTTCTAGATTTCTTTGATGTAGATTCTTAATGTTTCTTCTGGGCCTTAGATCAACCCCGAAGAAGTCGTGATTTAAATTACACTTTCGCTCTTAGAAATAAAATAAAATAAAGATTGGTGGTGTCATATTTCTTATATGAGAATGAAAAAGTAAAAGAAAAAAGAAACATAAGTGGAATTTAGAGATGAACAGCAGTGTTATGGCAAGAGTCGAAAAGCTCAAATGATATATTCGTACGATTGACGCAGATATTAAAAGACAAAAAGGTGAATGTGGTAAAAACAAAAAGTTCTCATGCATAAATGTGTTTCAAAATCCAGATAAGAATCTAACAAATTCGATTCACGCACTTGACGCTTGAAAAAGAAAGAATAATGTTAGATATTTAAGATTTATTTTAGAAAAAGAAACAAATTAATATTTGAGTATAATTTTGAAAGAAAATAATACAAACAAATAAGATAAATTTGAAATGCAATTTTATAAATATAAGTATTTTATAAATATTTAAAAGATATATGTATTTTGGCAAGTAAATATTTTATTAAAAATATTAAATTAAAGTTTTAAGAATAAATAAGCAATGATAATAGTTTTTCCTTATTATTTTAGAGAAATATTTCATCGAGGTGAAATTCTTCTGATTAGCTCTTTCAAAGCTTTTGAGCAATTCTTCGAGGTAAGGGATTCTAATATGTTTTTCTAAAATTATTATTTATATATATGTACGTGTAAGGGATATTAATGCAGTATTTTTAAAAGAAAATTGTTTTGTTTTTACTTCATTTGAGGATGAAAATTGTTTAAACTTAATCTGGTTTGTGAAAAGTTTTACTTTTTTATTTATTTGATTATTCATGGATCAAGAAAGAGTTTCAGATGATCAGAGCCAGATTTGTTTTGTTCATTTAAAGAAAATGGAGAGATGATGTTTTGTAATTTGAACTTTGAATTAAATATTTGACTCTATATTTCTATCAATAACTTAATAATAATGATACTATTCTACTATTAACTTATATACTACTGACCTTACATTTTCTCGCGTAATGTAATTGATTCAACCCCACCCTCTGTGGTTTTGGCTAGGAGTACATTAAGATTATAGTGTCTATTCATTCACCTTAAAAGGAACAATTTAAGGCTAACCACCCATTTGAAACCTACAGGAATCGGGCACCATTCGATATTTGACACTGCATAAAAATATATCAATGTATTTGATTTCGATTTGATATGAAAGTGTTTTGAATCGAATTTGATATGAAATTGTTTGACTACATTTGATATGAAACCGATTTCCAGAAATGGATGTGAGAATGTTTTGAAGTATATTTTGTTAATGTTCCAACTTATTTTTTGAATAAAAAGTTTTGATGAAAAATATCTCCTATTTGTTATATGATCAAAACTTTTTTGATCCATGAAACCAGATAGTATTTCTCTATTGAGCTTTTAGCTCACTCCTACCACACATATTTTCGTGTAATTTTGGGCTCATGAGGAGTGATGTGGTCAGGTTAGGATTCGTCATCATTAGGATTTGATTAGAACTTTATGTTTGGATCATGTTGAACTGCTCATGTTTACGCTGAATGCTGTTTTGTTTAATTGAGAAAGTCATTTTGATGAACATTTCTTTTTATATTAATACAAAGTTGGATTTGAGAGATCTCAAATATTGTTATATTTTGAACAACTTTATATGACATGCATAATTGAGATTTGAATATTTAGAAGTAACTTTATCTATGATGAAATTTTGAATTCGAGAATTTATGAATTTAGAAGGTTGCATTTACTCAATATGTGATTGGTAATTGGACAAAAATCCAGCTTATAAGAAAGCGCACAGTGTTCACACTTCAAACCTTCAGCCAAGGCGCTCGAGGTGTAATCATAAATTATGCCCCTAAGGTGGGTTTCGGGCGTGACACTTGGTCGCAGACATCTACTGCTAGGATCATTTTTACGTTTGATCGAGAGGATTACGTAATGTCGCACACCGACGAGGAGGCATCTACGTCACATGGACCATCCATCTGACCTAATGCATCATCCACTACAGTTAGGATGCAGTCGATTCGAGGTTGAGGGAGATGGAGAGGTGGTGGGCTAGGGTCATATCGACTTGGTCGAGGGGCGAGAGGTGGTGGTCGGACAGCGTTCCACCGACGGTGACTTCCATACCACCCCCCAAGACTTCCATACCACCTCCCGAGAATTCCATACCACACGAGTATTCCACACCACCCTCCTAGACTTTTATATAACCCACGTATTCCATACCACCCCTAGTGACTTTTGTTCCACATGTCATCCCACAATTATCACTCACATCTCCAGCCTTAGAGGCCACATTTCCATTTACGACATCACCTGCAACATTGCCTCTTATTGATGAGACCATGATTGACCTTATTCCATACTTGGGTGCATGCCCACCTAGGCGACCTCGCGCTCCACGTATACACCGAGTTGTCTCGCCATCAGCTCCCTCAACTCATTCAGCTCCATCAAATCCATTTGAGATTACACATGTCACTACAAATCATCTAATTATGTGATTCTAAGCGCTCCCAAGCAGAAAACATTGAAAGTTCTCCATCAGCTTAATTAATAATGCCTATTTATATTTGTATATATTGTTATTTGTATTATATTGTGCATATATTTATATAATTTGGTTTATATATGAAATGATCAATTGTTGTATATTGGTTGTCATTTCAATGCAATTGGGTTGATTTGGATGAAATGGTTGTAAATGTATGTGTGGTGACTTATTGTATTTAGATAAAGGTAATCAAGTTGTAATTTGATGCAAGTTGTTAATTTTACGAAATGTTTATAATGCAAGGAAGGTGAATTGGCCAGAGATGGAAGGCGGTATTAGGTTGTACTTAGGTAATTATATGTAATTTCAAATTGCTATTTTATATTAAAAATAAGAATGTCGTAGTCACCGACCATAGACATTATAATTTTTAAAGTTTAACGCCATAACGATCGCAGTGATTTAATTTTTTAAAGCTTTAACGCCACATTTAACCTATCATAACATTATAATTATTTAAAGTTTAATGTCATACTACGATCGCAGATGCCGGACGTAAGAGGATGCGACAATAACAATATTTTTATTTTCGACTTATTTTAGTTTTTTTTTTTAAATAATTTAGATAGGTTCAAAACTCAATTTTTTTTCGTCACTGTTGAATGAACATCCATTTTAGCTGGCACACAGACGACGTCGTTTCTTCTGTTACACAGGCGGAAAGGGTTCCGATCATTCTGAGAGGAAAATCAAATCCGAGGAGGCCGGCAGGGAGATTTGATGCCGTAAAGTCAAGGATCAGGCGGTGTCCTGGTGTCGTTTCGCGTTCCGTGGCTTCTTCTTCGTCTTCGCTCCGGCATACCCCCGTTGGCAAACACATTGTCCCCAACAAACCAGTGAGTTTCTCTCTAGAAATATTAGATTTACATAAACAATCTGGAACTCCTTTAATTCATCAGATTACTGACTCTTCCAAATCATTTATGAACGCAAACGGCGTATTGGTTTAATCCTTGATAGTACTGAAATGAAACAATAGAAACCCTAATTACGTTTTCCTATTTTTCTGCTGTAGCTTCCTGTAAAACGACGAGCTGGTTTGGGATAACGGACTCCATCTTTAGAACCCTGCATAGATCGCATTGCCATTACCTGTTGGAAAAGGTAAAACTCTTGTCTGATTTGAAGAGTTCTTATTTATTTATTTTTGAGAATCAAAGTTAGAGCTTTTCTGCCTGTAGAGTTTTAAGAACTTGCTATTGATTCCAGTATGAAGCATTAGCTTGGCTGTGTGGAGGTTTGAGCTTTTTTGCGTCTCTTGGACTGTTAGCCGTGTGGAATGATAAAGCCTCTAAGATACCGTTTGTAAGTGAAAAATCTTCCCCTATTTTCAAAATTCTGAATTTTGTGAAATTCATTGATCTCGTTCGGAAGACCTAGCTTTCTTAATTTGAAAGGAGGTTACAATATGGTCTTGGAAAGGAATCACATCCCTGTATATTCATTTGTTTGTCGGATTTGATGATGCCTTATAGCATTATTTTTTGTCGCTTTGCTAGTTTGGAACTTGGTAGCCATAGAAAATTAGTGTTACATGAAAATGAGCTCAGTTGATCTTTTCAGAGAGTGTAGAGGTTCTGGTCTTTTGAGAGGAGTGAATGAACCATTATTAATTGGGAAATATGGAAACCCAAGTAGAAAACAGAAGGAAAATATTTATGTTTTCCTTTAGGTTATAGATTGGGGCACTTTTTTCTCCTTTTTTTTTTGTTTGTTTTGTCCCCTGATGGACAGAACTTTTATTTTGTCTCCTGATGAACATTCATTTTCTGAAGGTTGAGATTATGAGGTGATCTAAAGAGTTCTTTGGGCATGATTGGTTTGTATGAAGCATGGACACAACTTTTGTTGTGCTAATTCCTGAGAAAGGAGAAGCAGTGGATTTGAAGGAGGACTTTAAGCCTATAAGTTTGCTGTTAGCCCCTCGGATACTTGAGTTGGTGATTGGGACCCTTAGGGCCTTGTGGATATGCCTTACACCCATGAGGGCAACTAGACGGAAGCAAGGCACATGGGGATCGATGCAAACCGAAGGCTCGGACTAACCTGCATGATGGAATAAAAGAGAAGTGAGGGGGCAATAAAGTAATTTGATAATGAATATATAAATAAGGCATTATGTCTCATTAACCTACCTTGATGTCTTCTCATGAGTCATAACTAAAGGGGAATGAATTATAAAGCTCTTTAAGGGTGGTAGACACTCAACAAGGAGGGCGCCAAGGTCTGGCTTACTGGGTGGCCTCTCCAAGGCCTCGGGGCATGGCTCGATGTTGTGCTGACACTTGACGTGGTGTATAGGGCTCCACGATGTGTCTACCTTCCCTTGGTGCCGAAAATGGCACTCCAAAACTCAGGCGCACGGATGCATGGCCACGGGGCGCAATGCCATGGCCTGGGTTGGCTCGTATGGATGTGCTAGCGCATGGCTTAGCAAGAAGGCATGACTAGACTCCTCATGGCCATGGGCGCAATGGCATGGCCCAACTTGGCTTGATGGATGTTCTGCAGAGCAGGGCTAAGCCGGTAAGGCATGACTAGACCTTACAGTAGTGGGATAAGACGCTTAGAAATGGCTAAGGAAGAGATTCTCCTGAAAATCCACACGCCTCACCCGACCGAGACTCTCGGGGAGACACAACCAAATGACTTGTTGACGCCTAAGGGGGTCTTCTTATAGTGTTGCTTATACTGTCGGACGAGGTAGTAGTTGATGCAACTCTTGGAGCATGGGCTAGGGGTGAGTCTAAGAGGATCATAAATGGCTCATAGGCTCACACCTCTTTAAAAGGTTGTGACCAACAAGGGGGGATGACCAAGTGCTAATATAAAGCTTGCCTTTTGAGGGGTTTAAAAGGCAGAGTGTTGTATTTGTAATTGTTGTTCCTTTGTGTAAGAACAAGTGTTGAGATACTTGTAGCTTTGTATCTTGTATAGTTGTGGTAATACAAAGTTGGGAGACCTTCCTATAAAATCGATTTGTCTCTCATTTATGCCGCTTTTAGAGACAAGAGGGAAGGTTGGCTGAGTTCAGAACTTTTTTTTTTGATGAGTAAAAGAAAATGTATTAGAAAGGTGCTAAAGTAGCGACTTGGAAATTACAAGACGAAGGCCCAACAAAAAAACTGCACACAACAACTAGGATATACAAAAAAATCCCAACCTCACTTACAACCCATCCAATCAATAAATCCTATTAAAGTCGAAGGCCCACCCACTATAGACAACTTGGTCTCCGACCAAAGAAGAAAAACAAAAGAGCTCTTTAGCCGCTGTAAAGATAACACTTCATCCTTAAAAGCAACTATGTTCCTAGCTTTCCACACTGTCCAAAATAAACACAAAGGACTTACTTGCCAAACCTTCTTCCTCTTTTTGCCAACCCTTAAACCTTTCCAACTTTAGAGAGTGTCTCAAGGAGAGAGGGGGTTTACCCAAGTAACCCCAAAAATAGAGAAGAGGAGCTCCCACAGAGATTTGGTACCTGGGGAGGGGTGGAGCTTTGTTTATTTTTGATAAATGGATGGAGCGTTCTTACCAATTGTTTGTCAATGATACTTTAATTTTCTGTGAGGTATCTCAGAATCAAATGACTTACCTCAATTGGATGTTGGTTTGGTTTGAGGTTTTATCATGATTGAATATCAACTTGGAAAAAAGTGAATTAATACCCACAAGGAGAGTGGGATGATGTGTTAGCAATCGAAGCAGTGCAAGGTGGAAGCCTTGTTTCACCTACTTCAGATGCCTTGGTGCACTCTATGTTGGTGGTACCTTGGGACAGTTGACGAGAAGCTCACAGTTAGATTGGATAATGTGGGTGCACTCTATTGTTGGCTTATGTGAATTCTCTAGTGCTCATA